>CAAAJI010000022.1:279774-361512 GCA_900642245.1 Fragilaria radians
CAATGGCAAAATTTGAAACATGAAATGGAATGTGTAAGAAAACAGATTTCAAATAGCCACTTACGGCGGAAAAAACCAATCGTACTTGAAAAACTTGCATGGATTGCTGGTAAGAATGATAATCATGGTTCATTCTCATCAAGTGTCCGAATTTTTAAACATGATTTCCTTTGCCGTGTTCCTCCTAGAAAATTCTATGCACAATAGAATGGTTAAGAGTGCACTGATGCATGTTAAGGATCTCCATAATAGCAATCGTCAAAATGTATTTAATTAATTGAATACATCGCTTAGGGTTTAGTTCTTACCTTCATAATAACTTGAAAACCTATTTTAAGATAAATTACCAAGTCTGTCATGATTTTCTCTAAATCTCTAGTTTGTGGAGGAACACTTATGCCAGAAAAGCATTTGTGACAACAAAATCAAAGCAAAAGTCTTAAGGATGCGCATCTAGCTCATCCTATAGTGTGATGGTGTCTGTTCCTTGGAGAATAAGAATCCAGTGGATGTCTCTGAAAGGACAAGCAAATGCTATTCTCATGCTTTCCATGTTGAATCAGCAAACGTTGCTACTAAATCAAATTTGTAGTCAATTCCCAGCTTCTTGCATAGTCACTGTTTATGATCTGAATAAGGCCTAATCTGGATAGAACGAAGGAAAGCTCTCGGTAGCTTCCCTTTCACGAAGCGTCCATCGAGGGTCATCAGTAGAAGCTTCACCAAAAATTTCTCAACGGGCTTTTCTACCACCTCCGACTAAGATTTTTGTGGAGTCATTTTCTTCAATAAAACGAATTTGATTTATGCATTCCATTTGCGGCATTTTATGGATACTCTGATACCTGCTTTCAATATTTGATTCGGTTCTCCAGTCGCACCGATCCTATTGATTCTTACCACAATGAGGAGCCTGACTTAAAAAACGTCAATATCATAAAAAAATAACAAATGAAGTTGATTTTTGTCGTCTCCAATATGACAACATACTTGGCTTCACTACATGAAAGAGTCAACCCTTTTTGACCACGCAAAAAGATAACATTAGTAGTTCTTTTGTTAAGCTAGAAACAGCAATTCTTGTTTTTTCTTAATGCATAGACCAGTTATTATTACAAAAGCCATAAAATTCCATGCGTCATGTTTGGTTATCGGTTACACTTTCAGACGGAATATGTTGCTTTCAGGAGCACACTCAATACCCATTATTGCGCCTTCCATAAAGTTTGAAATTTCTCTAAAGACATTTATGATGTCAGATCTTTGATAAAAGTTTTGTGGTAAAGTAATATCTGGACTTCTGAGCGGTATCTTGAAAGCCTAGTTGGGTTCATCCATTCCATTTCATGATCATACCTCATTATCTTGAATCTTTGAAACCGTAAAGTCTTATACACTATATAATCCTGGATTTCTTCCTCATCTTTTCCTTTTTTTAGAGATGGTTGCATGATTAGCCTTTACCTTCTGATCATTTTCAACAATTCAACCCAATAAATATCAACGAGACTTTCTTCGACCTTCAAATTAAAGACATGATTTGATTCCTTTACCAATAACGAAGTTAATGGTACCTCCTTTATCCAGAGGCACGGAGCAGGCTCACTTTCTGTAAATCTAATAGTTTATGGAGCTTGAAGTAGCTTTGCATAAAGCAATCCAGCATTTTATGTTAGAAACTAATTTTATTCTTAAATAGGATGCAACTTTCTGAGCTTGAAGTCATACTAGGAGGAAACATCCATTTAGATTCCTACTTGTAAATCTACTTGTGATCATCCCCTTGAGTCTCAATACTTTTTTGAGTACATTACAAAATATTGAAAAGGTTGAACCAGAGCTCTAATGCATATTTAATCTCCTTTAAACTAATCTCCAAGGAAGAAACGTTGATTTACTCTACTTTACACTTAGGAATTCCAGTTATGGTTGCAGTCATTGGCTTTCCATTTCCATCTGCGATCGCTTCATTGATGGCTTTTATCATTTTACAACCCTATTATTCAAGGTCTCTGCTATCACAAATCGAAATTGCATTTGTAAGTTTTTTCCATTTTAAGAAGAGTCAAAGTTCCGTCAGTCGTTACTCGTTGTCTTGTTATTGCTGTTTAGATGGTCTTCCGTCTTGACGTTTGTTCATTCTTCCTTCATGTATCCGAGGTAATGAGTGCAATATATTGTAGCGGAGATGTTACTTATCACCATACTGATTCCTGTTTTTGCACTCACTAGCTTTATTTCCAGGCCGCGCCTTCGACATTTTCCTATAAACTGACCACTAAATCATGCCTAACTTTCCAATGTTTTATCTTTTCCTTTTAGAGACCAACATGAAGTTCATTCAAATTAAAGATTCAACTAACGCAAACTCATCAGTAGTAACTGGTTGGTCTTTATCCCCAATACGTTTCTTCATTATCACAGGTTGTCATTCCTTTTCCAATGTTGAATTCCTAAATGTTGAATCATGAAAAGCCTCTGGGTTATAATTCTTCCTAAACACTGCCTATGCTGCTATCGAACTTCGCCATAGACAGAGTTGAGATTGGCCCAAACTTGTCTTTAAGCCTTCAACATGAAATAGCTGCATTGCAGACTATACAGTCCTAACTTTTGCAGCCCTGATTCAAATTAAGAGTATTCTCCCCCTTGTCGCTAGTCTTAACACCAAAAGATAAAGCAATTTCTGTCTTAAGTGCGTAATCTTGAATTTTCTTTTCCTTCATCAAATCTTCATTATTTTCACCGGATCCGGGATTAGGCTAACAATACATCCTGAACATAAAACCTTCTGGCTTTAGACATAGATTGCTCACTCCGTGTTTAAAAAACGACACTGTTCGGATCCAGTATAGTGTATAAATAGCGTCTGAAAATCGATTTAATTAACGTGACCATTCAGGAGGCAAATGTCATATGCGGAACTTTCAGAACACCAAACAATAGAATTGAGCACAAATCACTAATGTAACTAAGGTAGACTATACATGAATAATTTGATTGATTCTCATGACACCTAAAACTATGGTTTAAAAGAAGTTTGCATCTTTGCTCCAGACATACCACCGTGCCAGCACAACTAAATTTCAAAATATATTTTGCTACTATACTTCACCAATTTGTGTCCTTTCTTTCCTGTAGCATCAAAATGAATACTCCATGAATAAAAAAGTCAACATTCAATTAGCTTAATTACCAGGGAAACACAAACATGCTTATTTCTCAGCAGACTAATGTGTGAACTATAAAGCTATCAATATTTAATGGATGGACGTAATTAAGATCTCTGTCTTTGTTGAAGAATCAACCTCTCATTGTACTAATCAACGATCTATGTTTTCATGACGGGAAACTTATATGAAATCACATAAAATTTGTGATAATTGTGTTCGCATTCACGGTATGATAAGTATAATAAATTCTAATGCATTTGCAGCAATTGATATGAAGATAACATAAAAGTATCTCTTTACTTAACGATATGACGATAACATAAAAATATCTCTTTACTTAACGACATGAACACTCCAAAAAAGTTTCCATAGACAGTGCTTTCTTGAAGCTTATCAAGGTGATGCAGCATTCGGGATCACGAAATAATTTTGAAACTTTAGTGTTTTGAGGGCCAAGTGTAAGTGTTGAGAGTTATTCTGAGAACAAAATTCATGGTGTGTTTCCGGAACGGAAATGATGAATTAGTATAGGTAACTTAGTGATTCTTAGCAGAATAGGAGAAGAAATTTTATGTGGGAAATTCGCAAATTCTGGTAGATTCGACAAAAATGTCACCGGTCTCTACTTCAGTCATGCAATCAAATGTTGTTTATCTTTTTTCATACTTCTCAGTCCGTTTGAAGAAGATAACGGACATCCTTTTCCGTTTTCAATGCCCTATTGGGAGGCTTGGTTTCAATTCGATTGTAGTAAATAATTATCAGGAAAATATGTTGAATCTTTCTTCAAATTGCAACCCCCGCCCCACTGTCCTTTCAGAATGTCTCCTAACATCTCACTAGAAGAAAGTAACTTCGTTATTAAGAAGGTATAACGAGCGTGCAAAGTCGGATTTACAACCCAAGCCCCTAGTAGTTCTCATAATTAACTAGAAGACAGATGACTCAACGGCAAAGGTTGATATCAAAAGACGGAGTATGTATTCTTGGGAAAAATCTTGCAAGGGCAGAAAACTGAAGATCATTTCTGATTAACGGATTTGGTGGCTATTTTCGTCCACTAAAAATTGTGTATTCAATCACATGGCCAATTTCGTTGCTTATTTGGTAAAGTACCTCTCTGAATAAGATCCAATTGAGAACAAAGTGTCATTCCTTCTATTTAATTGGAGAATAGAAATCGATGCAACCAGACCGGCTTTTCACTATCCCATACATTAATCTATTGAACTCAGTATTATAAAATGGTTGTCTCTACTCTGTTGAACCTTAATATGAAATCAAATCGATCAACACAGTCTATCGATTCTTTTCAATTTTTTTGGTAGCGACATTGCAGATTGTGTTACACACATGATGATTCAAGAAGATTCCCGTTTTTACAAATGCCAAGATTATCTCCTTCGACACAAGTCATCGTTCGAAGACAAAGCATACGCGACTACGTTGCAGACGAACGAGGTAGACACACTTTGCAGAGAAAAGATGTGTGAGTGGGCATATCGTGTGATCGATCATTTTCAGGCCAGCCGTGAAATTGTTGCTATTTCTTTCTCCTATCTCGATCGTTTTGTGGACCGATGTCGCTGTGATCGTGCAACATTCAAATTAGCAGCTATGACAGCGATCTACATTACCACAAAAGTCTTTCATGCGAGGGAAATATCTCCCAAGACCCTAGCTGAACTGAGCCGTGGAGAGTTCGATCCATCACATATTTTGGAAATGGAGCAAATGATGCTGCACACTCTTGAATGGAGGATTCACCCGCCCACAGTCCAATGCTTCATAAATCAATTCCTTAGCCTTCTTCCTTTTAAACAAGGTGTCATCATTCGAGCGATCTATCAACGTTCTATTTTCTTTGCAGAGATCTCTTTATTTGACTACTGCTTTGTTACCCAACCTAATTCCGCTATTGCGTTCGCTTGCTTATTGAACGCTGTAGAAGGAATGGAAAGCACAATCTCATATCAAGTACACGAAGAAATGTATCGATCTGTAGACTCAGTTCTGGGGAATTGTTATACGGTGGAGAAAATTCATTTAATAAGGAATCGGCTTTGGTATATCTATAGCCAATCGGCTCAGTATCAGGAAGATGACGCACATGCTTCCCCTCGAATGAGCTCATCCGAAGTCACGCTTTCCCCATCACCGAATGAGAAAGAAGAATTATTTGGAGGAGCAATATCTCCTATATGTGTCTCGATTGTGTCACCTAGACAACGAAAGTAATCTGTCTGGAATTTCGACAAATGTAGATTAGTTTTATGCATCAATAGTTTTCATCACATATCAAGTATTTTCTTTTCGTTAGAAACACCTTGCAAAAGCTTGATGCTTAGTTGTCAAGACATGAATAAGGAAAAAAGCCATGATTGCTGCGCTTTGATAGTTTCTTGGTATCGCAAAAAAACCATGTTGTGTCGATGAAGGATTAAATGCATGTTTTCTTTCTAATTGTACTCATATCTCATGAAAATGTACATGTAGCTATTTGAAATCATATTCTTTTTGTTAGAGGATGAAGCTTTTTCAATGCGATAATCTAAATTCATCAGAAAGTTTCCTTTCCAAAGGAAGCCGCCGAAACTTCAGCGTCATCTCTATTGTTATGATAATGCTTCATTGAATTTTTAATTATATAATATTTAAGTTAGAAACTAAGCAAAGCTGAATCAGTGACAAAAACTTTGGCTGATCAGATACCATTTGGATCACAAAGGTAAGTGGAAGTAAATGGACAGTTTAACCGCTGCTTTCCATGAAAAGATGTGCATTCAAAGATATTCTCAACATTTACTTGGACTAAACGTAAGGGAAATCTTCCATCGTGGTAAACAGGTAAATATCATAGCATAATAGTCAATTTAGAATCTGATTAATACTCTACAGACAGTATTATTTTCTTGAATTATAAGTTAGGGTATGATAATGCTGACAAACGTTTCAGAGCAAGCCTTTTTTTGATGAAATAATCATGGTGCCAGGATAGATGAAATATCTTTTTGTTACAATTATGTCTTGGACGAAGTAAACACTCTTGGTACTAGGATGGGATTTTTGTCTAAATGATTGGCACTTCTGCAGAAATTTCATGACACTGAAGTAGTTGACAACACTAATAAACTGACAACATGATTTTTCTCATAGTTGGGGCCTTAATGCAAGGATGGCCTCAATCTTGTCATGCTGTCATTTTATACCAGTAAACATCCCAAATGCCTTCTTTTCTTCAAACAGCCTAGACTTTGAAGCAGTGAATCCCATAGTGGGTGAAAGCCTTACTAGAACCATTTCTAACCTAAGCAATTATTACTTGAAAAACCGTTTAATTTGACAAAGCTTGACGCATTCCATAAATTGGAAAAGTTTCAACAGAAAAGCACCAGGGACAACTTTAATTCTCATTGGTAAGTGCTTATTTTTTTCTGGGAACAAAATTGTAAATTGCCTTTGGGGATCATCATCTAGTTTGATGTGATTTATGCCAATGTTCAAATAAATTGACAGGGCAAAGATAACCCTGATATGAAACAGATCATGTCTCTAAACTGTGGAATTGGAAATGGTCTTCACTGCAATAAAAAATTAAGTTTCCTGAAATCAAAGATTATCCTTGCTGTTTCGTTTTTCCGAGGAATTGCAAATGTCAAGGAAGGCCATGCAGAAGTGCACTTTTTCCCTAGGACTCCAAAACCCACAATTATGTGAATAGCGTAACTTTCATTGTTGCTTTATGGGTCCATCTTATTGTTTAAGTGTAATACATTGAGCAAAATAGTCAAACTCAATTTGATTATCAAGATTATTATCTTCGTATCATGCTGACCTTGAACATTGCATTTGCAGCTTTGTACATTTGCTCAGTTTCTAATCGTGAATATGTGTTGTTATTTGTTACTAGCTATATCTTCTTGCCCTGAATGTCCCGTATTGGATAAACTCACATTTTTATTTGCCGCTATCATTAAAGATATTCAGGTTATTGGTATTGTGCTAGTAAAGTGTTATGTTAAAAATTTTGTTTGGATATGGCCGGATAATTTGAGACTTCAAAATTTTTAAACCAATTATAGTCGAAGCATCCACAAGATCCACACACACACAATAACCATGGCTTACATTCTGCTAATTTAAGAAGATGTTTGGCATAGCTCATGTGCTCTGCTTCTTGATTGGCAATCATGGGATGTAGAATATAATCGTTCTAATTGAAGCCTTTTTGAGTTCCATTTACGAATATTCATATTTTTGGAGCAATACATTACTTGTTTCCATTCATTAAAATTTGGTTGATCAAATTTATTCTTTGTCATCATAATTTGTCGGGGTAATCAAATTTATGCTGAAACAATTACTTTCCTGGAATAGATGCGTTGATACATAGAAGGTCTTATTCGCAATAAATGTTTATTTTCTTGTATCCACGATGATGGACGTCGTATAGACGCTAGAGCTCACAGGCTTAATCTTCTTGAAAAAATAGTGTTTATTTCCCTGAATGGAGATGAAATTCTCCTGTCAAGTTGACTTGAGAGACAAAAAAGTGTGTCTAAAGACCAAAACGAGGTTGTCACATAAAAACTATTAGAGAGATAGTTTTAAATTGCAAACCTAATTTTCCAATTTTGTAATGAAATTTCGTTTTTTTTCTTCCCATATGACCCCCTAAACTTTCCTTACCTGTATTTCCATTTTGAACTTTTCTCTTACTCAACAATTGATCTCACATATATACTTAGTTTTCTCTATACAGTTTCGGCGCTACCTGCCGATAAGACAGCTCCGCTTCTACGACTGAAGTACATTGCATTGCCATCAGACTATTCAAAGTCTGATTATTGTTTATATCATTGTGAATTTGTAAACTAAAGAATTTCTTTTGACCCATAATGAAAAGGATGAGATGAATTAGGTTTGACGTTCGAGGTATTTGGCAAGATTTTTTGTAGGAATTCTGATTTTTCTCGATAATTTTGATTGGATGATTGAAGGTTTAGACGAACAAGATTAGACGTTCTCGATATAGAGTCCGACTAGAAGAACAAGACTTTCCGCGAAGCATGTTAACAGAATGGTCAAGTCCGTAGCAGAGTTGAGTGTCAACTAGTAGTCCTCGATACTTGAAGATATTTTGTGAATTCGTGGTATCCATTTGATGAGAGAATAAAGAAATGGTTGTAAATTGCACCTCAGGAATCGAAAGAGATGAAAATAATGGTTACTCTTGTTGCTCTTCACAGACTGAAAAAAGATGCCAAGTCGCTGGGAAGTGTGTTTGTAACTGTGCTGGATATGGTAACGTTTGTCCTTATTCGGCCGGTGTTGCGGGAAGGGCAGCCAGCTTAGCAGTATCTAATTTGTTTTCGCCAGACTCTGCCCTTTTTACAAAACCACCTGAGTATCCTTTGGTAAGCTTAAGCGATTTGATAATTCACGAAAAACTTGGTGAGGGTGGATTTTCATGCGTATACAGAGTATCAATGAAGCAAGATGAAAAATCCTACGCTATCAAGTATTTAATGAAGAGGAATATGGTAAATCAACAGACGTTTGAACTTGGAGCGTCAGATTTGGCTGTTGAAGCCATTTTTTTGTCAAAGTTAAAGCATAAAAATATCATTCAACTTCATGGAGTCACCACGGGCAGCATTGAGACGAACTTTTCAATGGGACAAGAACGTGGATTTTTTATTGTCATTGATTTCCTAGCAAGTATTTTGGAGTCCAGAATCGAGCAATGGCGTGAGACAGCAGATCACGGAACATTACTCTCTCGCTTATCGCACGAGTTTAAGGAGAAGAGACGACTTGCATTGCTTGATCGGCTTAATGTTGCTATCGACCTAACAGATGCGATGATCTATTTGCATTCTCTTAATATTATCTTTCGTGACCTGAAGCCTGATAATATTGGATTCGACACATCTGGAACTTTAAAGCTGTATGGTAAGTTTAAGAACCCACACTTCCCTCACGTTTGTAGATCTTCTCAAAACCATTCATTGCTGCAAAGATTTTGGCTTAGCAAAAGAAGTTAAACCCTGTTACTTGAATGGATCGCAAAAGTTAACAGGAAATACTGGATCCCGTCGATATATGGCTCCGGAAGTTGCAAAGGAGCAAAGTTATGGCCTACCAGCAGATGTCTTCTCATTTGGAATCTTACTTTACGAAATATCTTCGTTAGAAAAGCCTTTTCAAGGCTACAACGCTACTAAGCATATGAAACAAGTTGTCATGGCTGGCGAGCGTCCCAGACTTGACACTGCAAGCGCTTCATGGTTTCCATTTGAATTACATTGGCTGATTAAACGATGTTGGTCGTCTTCGCCCTCTGATCGACCTACTTTTTCAAGCTGCAAGGAAGTCCTTGAAGACATAGTCAAGTCTACATCATCTGGCAAAATGCGTAGTCCTCGAGCAGTTTTGAAAAATAGCCCATCGCCACAGAAGAATGTCAAGAATCTCGATCCTACTCTTCAAGTTCCTGCTGACAAGCTACCAAATTTTCATGAAATAAAGCCTGTCCCTAAGCCAACACGACAAACCAAAAGTTTAGGCTTCTTGCAAAAGCACTAGTCTTCTTGTAACCATTTATGATTGTAAAACTCCCTATACCTCATGATATAACAATCTCTGATTAGAAGAAGATTACTATAAAATGTTAGTGAGATCTAAAACAGAGTTAATGTGCGTATCTTAAAAGATAGTGACTTTAGTTCAAGCTAACTTGATTAATCCTTGGAACATAACTCCTTAGGGAATTTCCGTCATCTAGGATGAGCAATGCCAAGTAGAGTGACATATCATTTGTTTCTTGAAACATATTATCCCTCTTTATACTTCTAATGTATGAGAGTTATGAAATTTAAATACCTTAATTTCTTGGAACAAGCCCACAAAAAATGTTTTAGAAACCCGTTGTCAACCTTCCAGTGATTGGCATTTCGAGGTACGTCAGTACCATATGATTTCAATGCCTGTTTCTTGTGGTTTAGAGAAAAATTGTTGAATGTGAAGCAGAGACAGTGTTAACTCTTCGTCTGCATCAAATTGCCAATTATACATACCGTTAGGATGAGCCCCTTGGTGAGAGATTAACGTATTGTGGCCTAACTCAAGACAGTACATAGATTGGATATAGTTCCGTCCATTTGATGTGAGTGTCTAACTCAGATCCCTGTGGATTCATGTGCACATTGCTTTATACATTCTAGTTTTCGTGGCACCTCAACCAAAAGTCAAAGAAGCTGAAGGAACTTGTTCCTCAATGTCAGAATAAGAAGAGTTGGCATCATCAATGACAGCAACGGTCTTGGTGCAAGCTTTTTTTGTGGATCTTGAGGCAAGACCTCCCTCTTTCAAGTAGAAACCTTTCTCACAGTCCTTTATGACTATTTTGACCATCTAGCAAGGACCTTTGGGGGCAGAGAGAGAAGAAACAACAACAAAACAGCATTAACAGATAATTTAAATTATAGGACCATTCAATTAGTCTGACGGGCCGAAAGGATGCATTTAAATAGCCGGAAGAGAGGAAGAGGGTACATTTCGGCAAAGATGTTTCCTATTGGTCAAAATGGACTATTTGAATGGTCCACAATTGTAATATTCACCCTGTAGACAATACTTTTTGCACTTTTTAGCAAATGTACCCTCATGATAGGCAATGATGTAACAGATCCATCAGCAGACCCAAAGAATATGGATTCAGTAATTCAGAATTTTTTACCTCCCCCTTGAGAGTCCGCTGTATTGTTTGATAGTGAATGAATATGCTGTCCTGTTAAGCAAATGCTAATTGAATTCCATCCCAAATACTTTGCTACTTACTTACACCTTTGTAACATTAGTTTTAATAGGGAGAGGATAAACAAACGGTGTAATTTTATAAACTTTTTTGTAGCCTTCAAATTTCCGTTGCACCCAGTATCAATCGTAATTGCCAACGTGGCTTTTCTTCTGTAGCTGTATAAGTTCAAAGATAACAATGATACGGTAAGTAGCTCGAATTCCCCGGAAACATGCATGAAAGTTACTGTTGAGTCTAAGGTGTGTTTTTAAAGGTAAAGAAAATGTCCGCGAAAGCAAGATGGCAACAAGAATTAATCTAAGTCAAAGAAGACGATAGGTTTAATTCTATTTTCTAACACACGAAGTCAGTATACACAGGAAAAAGTGGCATACAGGCAAAGGTAAATCCTGAAGAAACAGTAGGAGAATCATTTGATTTCTTAGGTGCGATCAAAAGTTTCAAACAAATCTATATATTCCATCTCATACTACTTTAGCAAAAGTCATTTGATGGTGAAAGCAAACCAAAATTCCTTTTTTATTCTTCCTTCTTTTTGGAACGCCATTTAACTCATTTATTCTACGCAGAGAGAAGGTCTAGCCATGATAGTTTTCATGTTTCACACTTAAACGTGCA
Source organism: Fragilaria radians (assembly GCA_900642245.1). Classification (NCBI taxonomy): domain Eukaryota; phylum Bacillariophyta; class Fragilariophyceae; order Fragilariales; family Fragilariaceae; genus Fragilaria; species Fragilaria radians. The sequence goes on from CAAAJI010000022.1 coordinate 291,388, forward strand.
TACACTAAAAGGTCTGTACAAATAAACTCTAATCGTGATACTTTAGTACTGCTGCCATGAATTTTATTTGATTTGCCTCTTTTACTTTTGTGAATATCTTTGTTTCTGTTTTAAGGTTGATCTAGATCTTTTACTGAAGTTATCCCTTTGATAATTCAGAGAATGGGAAGTTAAAGTAGTGTGTGACAAAAATAGGATTAATGATGAAAATGATTTTTGTGAGAAACTCACCAGCCTATTTTTCAGAAGTGATGTCTAACTCTTTCTTCCATACTTCGATGCATGGTGCTCCGAATGATTACGACAAAGAAGCTGCTAAAGACATTTGGATCCTTTGGCTTCCATGTCACTAAAAATATGATGCATTCATCCCTGCTTTTTAAATTCTAGTGAAATACAAGGACAAGTCAAGAAGATAAAGATTACTAACTAGATAAAAATGAAGTTTAAGTCACTTGTCAATCGAAGTATAGATTTTCACGTCATCTTCATTCTAATTATACTTTTCAGATATCCAAGTAGTATTTACATTTTCTGTCAAGCATGTTATCTCAACTTCGGGTTAGTTGATTCCTCGTACGGGCTCAATTTCGTTCAGTATATTGGTCAAGTTTATCCTCTCCTCGATTGAAAACTGACTGTTATGTCCGCAACGCAAGGTAAGAAAATGGCCCAATGGATCTTTCATATCCATGCTGTGCTTTGAAGATGAGACCGATACAGGATCAGATAACCTAGCCACTACATACTCCAAAACAGCAATGCAAAAAGATATTTCATACTCAACAGCTCGGATGTTGGAATCACTTGTTTCTAAAATTTTCGTCAGTGACAAAATTACTTCTGGAATCGGCCTCATGTTCACATTGGAGTTAGAATTTTCAATGTGACCTGGTTGTCTGCAATCGAAGTCACAAGGTAATACCTGGATTTCGTTCGATGCTAAACACCTTTTTTCCGCGGCTCGAACGACTATTTGACCACCAAAAATTACAGCAGAACATAACCAGGAAAGCGTCCAGTCATATCCCTTTTTCACAGCCATGCCTAAAGGTCCTCCACAAAGACCGTCACAAGATGATAGTGCTACCCAAGCGTTAGTAATGCCTGAAAACGTCCCTGCTGAGTCCGAGAGCAAAAGATCTCTATCGATTCCAACTTCCAGACCTTCTTCAATATCATTGCTTTCAGAGCCAGCTCGAATACCTTTACGCTCTTGCGTTGACAGTGTTCCGATCCGTCTTGCACAGGCTGCAAAGTGAAATCCTACTTCTTGAGAAATTCGCCCGTCAATAGTCCATTTTGGAGGTGAAATAAATGTTGTTATCGATGGGACCAACCTAGATTCGCGAACTCCAACATTTTCCCATTCTGCCGCTCTATATTCTAATGGGACAGTTACTGCCAAACCGACACCTTTTGATGAAGTTTGGTTTCGAATTTCCTTCCAAAATGCAACTCCTGCTTTCAAAGAACCCGGATCTGCTATAATAATATCAGCGCTATCCTGGGCAATTACTTTCGAACACTTGGCAGATAAATAATCTGCAACAACGTCAGTATTCCACAAAGGAACTAAAAAAGATATCGCGGGTGCTGTCCATGTCCCAACTAGACGCTGTGCTATCGCCTGAAGATTGGCAAAAGTTCTGTCACAAATCAAAAGAGATACTTTTCCCATCGTATTGGGCGAAGATGTCAACCTTTTAGCAGCACCAGAGGCCCCTACTCCTCCAATGCTCTCACCATGAATAATGAGCGAGTCAATTCCAAGCTCAGTAATCAAGTATGATCCCATAACAAATGCATCTGCACGCAGAGTATCAGGGGTTGGCTGTATAAACAATCAAATGAGTTTGGTTACTTCAATTTTTGCGAAAGAGACTTTTTAAAACTTACCGAAAAAGCGAAAAATGAATTGTAAATTATTCGCCAACACGCTGCCAGAAATCCAGGCGTACGGCTCCTGGTGATGGACCTGGAATTTCCGTGACTCCGACCATACCCAGCATAATTAAACAGATAAATATCATAACCTTTTGATGTGTAGAAGTCTGTCCAACAATTATCATCAATGTTGTCCAATGACACTGAACAGTTCCCTGAACCCAAGCTCATTCCAGTTGCCACTTCTATGAGGCCTGCATTTGGATTACAATACAAAACTGCCTTTGGATTTCTCCCGTTCTCAGCTTGCCATCCTAACGCTGGAATATGAAATGCATCGATCATGCCACCATTTGGTCGTCGAATCCAAAATTGAGATGCACCCTTGTAACGTGATAAAACGGCTCCACGCAGCACATCCAATCCAAAAATAGAATTATGCTCGGCTGGATCGAGTAGGGGTAGAATAAATCCTGTTACGCTTGATATAGTCTCCCACGCTGTTTTGGTTGGCTTATTGCCCATTGTTCTTCGGAGTGACTCGAGATTAGGATCGTCCAGATCATCATCTTCTTCTTCATCCTCGTCGGACTTTAAATCGGGTGCTAACGTTGGCAAGAAATTTTTTAGTTCGGTTGAACTTTGCATCATCCTTTGTGCAGATGCTACAACACTCTCGTTGCAAGCATCTTGTGGTACGAAGCGTCCTGTGTTGTTCAGCAGCAACGTCGCTTGTCGCTCTAAAGTCGTAATGTCAGTGAGCATTTTGACAAGCATCGTCAAAAGTCGACGACCGCTAAGCTTCGCTTCAATCTATTGACAACTGTAACATGAGATGGTTTCTAGGGTTGATGGAAACATTTTGAGACCTACCGTGATTCCTGACAAATTGCCGATGTCACCGCTAAGCTTATTGTTACCAAATGAATTCAATTGGCTGAAGCTGCTTGAGCTGGCTGGATAAACATCAGGAGAGTCGGCTTCCTCATAGATGTAGATAAAAATGGAGTAGAAAAGTCCCAATACACGATTGCGATAAGACTGAACTCTTTTCCATGCACTTGCAATTTCATTGTATTTGGCTGGAAGGTTAACCGTAGCTCCAGCGGAGCTTTCAAGCAGCAGGATTGCTGAGGTCAACTCTAAGGCAGAACTTGTGGCTGAATTTAGCAATCGCACTGAATATTTTGCGAATTCTCGTTCGATTTCACCAGACACACGACTTGATGCTCCAGGGAAAGCAAGTAAGCTAGGTCAGACGAGAAATGCTGATCAGATGAGTAAGTCATTTCAGAGCTTCGTCAGTCAAAGAATTACATACCGAATCACTAAACGTCCAGTATAGGCAACCGTTGCAGCAAGCAATGTGTAAACTCCAAATTCGGTCAACACGTACGTCAAAAGGTAAAACGGAAACCAAAGCATGCAAAAAACTACCCATATCGCCACCAAAAACACAAAACTCTGTTTACCACTTGTCGCTAAGTAAAACCAGAACAATGGAAGAGAGTCTGCAGCGGTTGGGACATTTAAAGTATACAAAACGATTCGTCTACTCGTTGGATTCATCCAGTGAAAATACATTGATTGAGAGTTGTTGCTACCAGTAATATTATTTCCTGTTGATGAAACTGAAGTCGATGATGTGTGATTAGTGATAGAAGACGATGGATCGCTTTTTTCCATAGTCACACAGGAGGATATGGAGAGCGATTCCCGCGCCGCTAACGGAAGCTGCCCGTCCTCTGACCGGAGAAGCGGCGCGTGTAGTTCCGATTCGGGGCTCGAAGAGAAAATTTTGCCGAAAGGGTTTGTAGAGAGACCTCCTCTTTCTAAGTCTCCGATTAGTTTGGGAGACGGTAACAAAGGAGAACTTTCAGCTGCAATGTCTTTGTCCTTTCCTTAAAATGTTGGATATGCTTCGTGAATCTGACACCTTGGCTGTATGCACAGTTATATGTTTAATACGATCAATAAATTTCATTACCTCGATCTCTATTGAGTTAAATACTCTCAAGGTTGACGAAGAAAATTAACAAGACGAAATCAATAAATCCTTCTCTTTCATAGTAGTATTAATTCAGAAAGAACGAAATGTCACAATCCAGCAGTAAATAGCAGCATAGAATCTGAGAAGCCTAAATCAGGAGAGTATGCGAAGTAAAATCATGTTCTATTTTAGGAATCTTTTTGCAATTGAATCAGATAGCTGTTATTGTAAGGTGTCGAAGTGTCACAAGATCAAAACAATGAAAATCATTGTAATATGATTAAGATAAGTTGAATTGGAATTTATAATTTATTTTCCAATGCTGTTGTATACGAAGCTTTGCTTAACCAATTTGTAAATGGTAAACAGGTAGATTTACTAGAAAGTTTAAAGACCACAAACATTTCTACCTTTCCATGCCGTTGTTCTATGGAGTGTCTTCAATACAATTGCAAAGATATAAATAGACTGATAAATTCTCTTGATTTTTGGTTACTCATATGGACTACAATTATTTCCTTCACACTCTTCAGTATGTTACGTCCCCCCAAGATGATAATGCCTTTTTTGTAAAGGAAGTGCTCCTTTCCATATCCATCCTTTCCAGTACAATTCCTTTTGGAATTAAACTGTTATATGTAAGGAATTGAATTAAATGATTTTATTCAAAAACATATTTGAGCCAGATTAAATCAATTCATCTCACTAGTTTATCAGATTAACATTCTGCCAAATATGTAAAAGGAACCTTGAATTGATTGCTTCTGTGTATTAGTGTGAGTGTGACTTTATGATTCTTGGACTTGAATCGATTAATTTGGTTGCTTTGGCTTGTTTCTGTGCTTGTTTGGTCATATTGTCACTGCTTTCAAAAACCAATCCTTGTTGCTTAATTGCTGAAAAAGTCTTCTTACAACTCCCAAGATAAGTCTGTAAAGCAAGCTAAGATAAGGCTTTAAGATTGGACTGGCATAGCGCTAAAAATCGCAAGCTTGGAGCAATGTTGTACGCCCCACTTAAGGCTAGAATTACATTAACCCAAAAAAGCGCGCGTACAGGAAAACCAAGACTGCCCTAAATCTCAAGAAAAACGCATCTGTACAGAGAAGGTAGATACTTTAAAGCACTTGGATCAACTCTCATGAGTTTTGAGCGCCTAATCCGTGTTGATGCTACATGCTGAGAGGCACAAGAAAGCTGTAAATCCTACTCCTAAGGGCAGTAGCATCAGAATTCAGGAGTAGCTAAAGCCCCTCGTGAAAGCACAAGCCCAGGGCCTGCAAGCCTTCTTACTTGTGGGAATTACCACTTTTGCTACAATTAAGCTAATTGTGTGAAAAATAGGAGGGAAAAGTGGAAGAAGTGGAAGTGATTTTATTTAAAACATTAAAATTACTTGAATATGGTTACAATTCCTTTTTTTGTTTGGAATGGAGTATACCTTCAACGCTAATGTTGGTAAGCATGGCGCCATACTCATCTTTTTCCCAGCCCGATGCTGAAAAAGCAGCCTCAACAGTACTAGTTCCGCGAAAAGTTGTTGCTAGACCCCCTGAAAAAGCAACCAGAGTTGGATATTATTAGTATTACCAGCCCTAAGCTTCAGAATTCTTTTACAATCGGAGGAGTTTTGAACAAGGTTCTAAGGTTTTCTTCCGTAATTTGTATGAAGAAAATTCTTAGACCCCTATTGACATTTGTCTATCTCCTCTTCAGTAAAGCCCGCATGCAATACCTTTGTTCCAATACAACAATTGAAAAGCTAAACTCACCAGATGTAGCCATAAGAATTGCATTCCAGTTGGAGAAGAGGAGGTAATTGAGCTTTCCTTCTTTCAATTGACATAACATATATTCCCATAATCAGAAACAGAAATAAATATAATGTTATTCCCAATAGTGCCTGTATTCTGATTCATGTCTTTCTTTGTTTTCAATTGCTTTTCATCAAGACACTATAAAGAGTAAACTTTTGGATTTCACAAATCTATTTTACAATTTATATTTTATATTTTAACTACTATTTCCCATACCACTTGGTTTTTGAAACAAAGCGCTAATGACTGCCAACAGAAAGGATATAAAAGAAACATTTTTGAAAAAATTTGAAGCAAAGGAAATCATTCTTCTCCTAATTGAATCACGTCGCTCTCGCCTCCAAGTTCTTTTTGAATTTCTTCTATGAGCAAATGCTGCTTCATTGTCATTTCGGAAATTCGTTCCAAAAGGCTTAGAATTTTGTTGCCATGATTAATCTGTGCATCCACTTCTTCTTGAACTTCTTCATTCGCATTATTTTCATTATCCTGCTTTTCTATAATTGAAACAGAGTCGCATACAACAGCAACGATTAGATTGTACGCAATGAATGAAGTAATCATGATAAATGTTGTAAATATTGGCCATGACCAGGGATATCTCGACATAACTTGCCGACTGACATCTGACCATTCAAGAGTCATCATCACCAATAAGGTCCATATCGAGCGGTCAAGACTCGAAAAGTAGTCATACTCGGTGTATCCTTCTTTGTACAGCTCTTGGAAAAGTACAGTGCACATGACTCCATAGATATAAAACACCAACATAAGTAGACAAAAAATTATGAAAATCCTTGGTGCAACTGAAAATAACGCTGTAACAAGATTCTTCAACACTTTTACTCTAGTTACCAACCGTAATGCACGAAATACTCGGAAAGTCCTCACGACTTGGAGAGAGTCCAAAGACCAAGATAACACGATAATTACAAAATCGAAAAGCAGCCATCCATCTAGGAAAAGTTTAACCCCACGATAAATGAACTGCATGAGAAGTTCAATGGTGAACAGTATAAGGAAGATCTTGTCAATTATTTCGAATGCAGTGCTGGCTGCATTGGAATCTCTGATGAAATCATATGTCGCCAAACCCATCAATGAAGAGTTTATAATTATCAAAGATACGATAAAAAGCTGAAACTTTGTTGAGTCTAATACATTTCCAATGATTTTTCTCAAATGTCGAATCGACAACTGTTGTCCTTCTGATCGCTGTTGTTCATCAGATGAAATCTCACTTCCAACAGCAACGATTTCATTTTTCTCCGAACATTTTCTAATTGTCTCATCACTTTCTGAGCTTAAATCCTCTACAATCAAGCTGCCATCGATCTCTTTATTTGATTGCTCATCGGGAGCATCCATTATTTCGATCGATAAACACAGAATTGAGAAAAGAAGTGAAAAATAAGTGGCTTTTTTGTAATTGCGAAGTTATCGTACTATATATCAAAGTAAAACTTGGGCTCAATTTCTGGGTGAAAACTAAAATAAGTTTGAAAATCAACAAAGGTTTATTTCACACGTAAAAAACTTGCATGCTTAATTGACATAATAATGTACAAACCCATTCAAATGTCTTCTTCTGTTTTTCTTTTGCTGAATGAATTACAAAATATTTGTAGGTTACAGTAACATTCCTATAAACATTTATATTGAGCCTTTAGCATGCGGCTCGTTAACACCAGAATTCATTGCTGCCTTGTTATAGTACAATACTTAGCTTACCGTAATGATGCAACAAATACTGATACACTTGAAGACTCATGGAGCCAACGATTTGCTTTCAAATTTAAACAAAAAAATTGCTTCGGTAGGTCAAATTGATAGCTTCAATTCTTGCAGGAGGGTTTGTTGAATAGGACGTGAATGCATGATTAAAAATAAATATAGTTAAAGGTGGATCTCTGTAATATGCTCTAATAGCAATGTAATCATTGTTTTCATTTCCAAGCTGTCATCTTGTAATGTATGCCTTACAAATGCTATTTATCTTCACAAAATCACTGGTCTCGGAATATCGCTTTTCGTCATGAAGGTTGGTATTGTTTTTCCGGATTTATAGCTCCCCTTTCATTTTTTTACAGTGCTGTAATGAGGTACAGTCCAATAACGCTATCTCATTAAGGCTAGGGAGACATGGCTTTCGATGAGAAGTTTGCTAGAATAGAATATTAGTACTAATTCAGTATTGCATTACTTACCGACTTTTAATGACTCTTTTACCGGAAACTGCACCAAATAAGTCATAATGTAACACTGCGAATAACTCTTCGAGTATCCTGATTTTTGTTTCTGACCATGTCTTCCACTCTCGACGAACTTGAAGAAATTGAGCGCGCTGCTAGAGGCCGCATGTCACCACCCCCACCCGTTGTTCCTAAAGGAGAACGACGACGTGGCTCTAGCATGTTTTTGCCCCCTTCTGCGAAAGCAGCCACAACTACGTCAGATGTGGCTTCCCCTCCAAATGAAACCAAGGGTGCAATGTTGGAAGACTTTCCTAGCGCCAAAGAATCAGAACCCAAGGAGAAGGATATTCCTTCCTCCGTTCCATCGATTCGTGATGCAACACAACCTGCGCCTGTCAAGCCACCAGAAAATGTTCCGAGACCAATGGCACCCGCTGTGAAAAGAGGATCTGTAGCTCTGAAACCAATGTCAGGAATAGGTGGTCTAGTCGACTTCGATGATTCAGACTTTGATGATTCGGATGATGAAATGGATGTCGATTTGCCAGGTGCTCCAATGCCCGGATCTGGCGATGCTGTTGGTGGACCCAACCATCGCCCTTTGGTGGGTGGGTTTGCAGCTGCGGCATACGAAGCAGCACGGGCTCATCATTACCAAAGCATTTCTAAACCTAAGCCAGGGGAAGTCCCCAAGAATCGTGGCCCGATGCCGTCGATCTAGCTGTTTTCAAGAATCATGCTTTCCGAACTCTACGTTTGAGGAATCGCTATATGAAGGACAGATGGGATGAATATTTCTTTTTTTCTGCGTTCAAGGTAGTTGAATTATTTTCAAACTTTCTTCGAGACGATATCAGAATCTATTCAGCAGGGGAATGGCAGGTAGTGATAATAATTCTATTGATACTGAAAATGCTTTGAATTGTGTAACCCTCCTTACATGTTGTTGTATTTCCGAGTTTATGATAGTGTAGAAATAAAACTGGATCTCAATTCCTACTTTCTATTGTTGCACCAAAACTTTTGTCGTCTGAATATTTCGTGAGTTTATATATTTTCACTTTTTTCTTGTAGGTTAAAACTGTTTTGGAGTAGTTGTCCTCCCATTTTAGAGTATATGAGAATGTCTCAGTTGTTGCACTAGTTTGATGGTGTGTGTTGGGAAATCATAATCTACTTCACATTATTACCCCTGCTAGTTCTTGATTTCAATATCATCTCAGAGTGTTTTACCAAAGGTGGTGACTCGTCACTGCTCATCCATGTTGAAAATGTGAGGTGATCCATGCTTAATATTCTCGTGTCATAGAAGTGAACCGCTCTCCATAACAGACGACTGACAACAGCTTTAAACCTAAAGAGAGTATACAGAGCATCAGCTGATTACTTCCATTTAGCATCCTCCCTGCTGCCTCTCTCATTTCTCATTTTGTATGTGAGTCTCTTTACACTTCCCTGCCTTTTGACTTATCAAAACCATGTCCAATTTCTCGTTTCTCACGTCAAAATAGACTGACAGCGCAATAGTTAGAGAGCTAGGGGGGACAATCCTCATGAGACAATACCATGTAAAAACCATGAGGTGATGTATATAAAGTATTCTCGTGTGAAACATTTGACTGCTTTCTCCATTTCAGATGTGACTTTAAACCAAAAAGTGGACAAACGGCATCAATTGATTATTCTTCTTCATTAAATCTCTAGAACTAATCGCTTCTTTGGCTTCACTCAAAACTCAGAGACCTCAATCCTCCTTGTAAACTTTCTGCATACAGATAAAAAAACAATGCTAAATTGTAGGGCCAGGAGTTCTCTTGTCGCAAAAAAACGTAGTGTTATTCCTGTAGAATACTGATAACTTACCCTTTTGTTAGCGAAACAATTTTAGTTCCTGAAGGATCACTTCTGCATCTGGATAAGACTATTTTGCCTTTGAAATCCAAACTTAAAAGATGAATTTCAAAAATAAATCCTAAGACTTAGAAGTCACCTGAACACCACTGATGGCAGTTTGTCGTCGGTTCTGTTGGCTGTATTCAACAGAGCTATAAATCCGCTTACAATTTCATTCAGTACCTTTCAAATGACATCGTTTTCCCGTGACGACTTTGGCTATGTTGCTTTCAGGGAGGTGATAGACTAGCTGATATCTATTTCTGTTCTTAAAAGACTCCTCAAGTTTAAAAGAAAATTGGCATATTGTTCTGTTGCATTTATTTCCGCCTTTTCTTAGGCTGTTTTGTGTATTTCTTAGAGCAGTCCCAAGTCTGCGGGATTGAATGGAGGCAAGATTACTTCACTTCCACTTTAAATTATCTCCCCCCTTTCTTATTCATAGACTCTCGTGCTGTCCATTCCAATTTACTTTCACAAGTATAACTTTCAACCTCAAAATTGGCATTTGAAGAATACCATTCTTACCACTGGTTCTCCTACTGGGACTATGGCATTTTGGCGTAGAGAAGTAAAAAAGTGGTAGCCCACTCATCATGGTAATCTTTTAAAAGGAATATGCCCTCATTAACTGTACTGAACTCATGCTCTACTCTATGGGCTTTAGCTCTTGAGCGGTAATTTAAAGGCATTGCTTTGATCTTCTTTATTGGTTTTAGCTGTCAATTTGATTCATGTACACTTCATTGTTCATAAGTACAGGACGTGTTGTAGGCTTATGGGATCATTCCCATTTAAAAATCTTGAGTATATAGGTTGTGATAATCAGGGTTGGAGTCTACGTGGTAGCTGATCATAACTTGGTGTATTGGAGAAAGAGGTGGCTTCAAGGAGGGAGAATCCAGCTGTTGCCATAGCCGTAGACGAATCATCGTAGAACTTAAAAAGCTTCAAGGGCAACTCTTCGCGCCCCTAAAGCCAGTCATAATGTGAAAAGTTCAAATTCTTCCTAAGAAAAAATGAAATATTTTGTAAACATGATAAAAATGGTGAATGATCAAATGAAAATACTCAAATAGCCTGTAAAGTGGTATATCCTAAATATGTTGCCAATTTTAAACGTATTGTGAAAGTGGAGTGAAATATTGAGGCATAGAGTCATCTTGTCTATGAATTAGTGGAGGATATCATAAGAGGCTCACTCTGATTTGAACCTTAAATCGTGTCATACAAGTTTTATTTTTTTTGTTTGCAACTATATTATTCATGCAGATATCTTTACATCATGAGTAAAAAACATTTAATTACCTTATCATGCTGCTGAAATGCCTCTTCACAAAAAGTTGCAATATCAACATTTTTACTAACTTTTGAGTATCACAACTGTTCTCATTTTTATTACCTTCATAAATCACACAATAAACGAAACGAAAAAAATGTTCAAGAAATCAATTTTGGTGATTCACGTCAATTGGAATTTTCAACCTCTCCTTATTTTTTTTCCTACATGACTATAGTAATTCTCTTTATTGACGCTATTCAACAAGGACTTTTACACTTTTGACCGAAGGATCCTCTATTTACTGAAGTTTCCCTATGCTCATGAATGTCTGAACATGACTTTTTTAGCAGAACCACATCCCTTGATTTGATGAGCATTCTTTAAACATCATCCGCATTATTCTGGGCATATCCCACAGATAAGCAAAACTTCAATTTTCTTGAACTCTCCTTTTACTCCATTCTCACTTTTCCCAACCCAAATTTATATGAAACTCTGAAGCGTTTGAGTCTTTATCCTGCTGTGAAATGTTGATTCCATTGGGATTTCCTATATATCTTTCTTGATTATTATGCTCTCATAAATTGCCACCGACAACATGCATTCCGCCCAGATCCAGCTATGAATCTGACCTTCAATGCCAGACTCATCAAACGTGGCACACATTCTTCCATAAAAGTTCTTGAACACTCTATGGTTTCAGTGTGGCGCTCTAGGTCAACAAAATTCAAGCTTTATATCCGGCTTTTGTTAGCTCGCAAGTCTTCTCTGATGAGAGTTTCCCGAGCATTATTTAGCCTGAATACTTTAAAAACAATTCTATGACCCATCATTTCTTTGATTAAATCAACTGTTTAGCTTACAAGTCTTCTCCAATGAGAGTTTGCCGAGCATTACTTAGCCTGAATACTTTAAAAATTCTAATACCCATCATTTCTTTGATTAAATCAACTATCTTTCCCTTCAGTGCTACTCTTCTTTTCAGCGTATAGCTCAAACAGTAGTAACGCTCTCACCAGCGACTAAGGCCCAAAATCTCGACCTCCATAACTTTCTCCATTGCTTGAGTTTGTGTCGACAAATTACCTTTCTCCGTCAACAACAAGCCACCATCCATAGTATATTAATGTTTCTACCTTCCAGGAGTTTTAAACTGAGAATTAATTGCAAGATTCAAAGTGATTTCTGTGAACATTGTGGCTAAGAGATTCCGCTTGTATCTTGAATTCACTTCTCCGCAAAACACCGTGCAGATTACTGATGACGGTCTTCCCACTGACTTTTCTCCTCCTGGATCCGGTAATAGCCGTAGCCACATTTCCAATCATCGGTAAAAATCAAGATCGTTACTTTGATCATAACTCCATCATTTCCAAATGTATGTCCTCACTGATTATTGATACAAAATGCATCATTCTTTGTCTTAAGCTCTTACCAAGCCAATTCAGCGTTTCCCGTTACATCATATCTAGTCTTGCAACCTTTTTTCCGTGCCACCACTCACGCCAACGAACGCTACCAAACTGTCTATGCCATCTCAATATGGTCAATGATCTTCATCATCCTTCTTCCTTCTTTTATCTTTTCATCAAACACTTCAGAAGTCACTGGAATACTAACCATTCCAAACATGTCATATCCATTCTTCTTTCCTCTGTAAGAAATTTTAAAACCCAATAACACTAATCTTGCTATTCTTATCATATTGCATGTTGTAAATTCACGCCATAACAAACGCTTTAAAAGCACTCTTGGAAAGTTAAAGCGTAGAAATCCTACTTGGAAAATTATCATAGATTTAGAACTACGATTCTTTGATAGTGCTCTAGGCTGAAAGCAATGTTAAGGTATGAGGTGAAAGAAATTTTCGAAAGCTCTAAATTATGATTTGCATAAATCTCTCTTTGAAGTCCACGTACCTCTTCCCATTTAGATTCTTTCACTATTAAAAAAATGTGTGTAGGGTTGAGTTCCTTTCAAGTAAGGTTGGGAATCACTTAAATTAAGGTCTGTGGTCAAGCCATGAGATAACAGGGTTTTGAAATTGAATATTGGATAATTAGTTGCCTATGATTTGAGTTTGGAGGAAAATTATTGAGACCTGATAGTGACGTATAGTAGATTGATTGATATCACAGCACTTATAACAGTTAAGAACAAAATTGAAAATCGCTCCTCAACCTTATTTAAGGGGACAGAAATCCATGGAGAAAATTAAAAAAATTCTCAGAAGAAGCAGTGAGGGCTACTTTCGAAACATTCGGAGAGTCTCAATAAGGCTGGAGTTCATTTTTGCACAGCAGTCTTGTTGAAATATTCCAACTCTCTAAATTTGTAGTGGGATTCGACTGTTGTTCACTACTAAGAATCTGTCGAACACTTTAACAGTAGCAGCATTACAGGAGATTTAGTAGCACCGATAGGTTTTCAACAAAACGCAGGTCAATTCCAAAGTTTATAATACATAGAGAGTCGGGATATCAGAAGCAAACTTAAAGCAACAGGCAGATATTGCTTTAAATTTTCTTCTGAGGGAAGACGTTTACAGTTGCATTGAAATCTCTCATTGAATGTTGCAGAATATCAGAAAGCGTCTTTCGCGGAAAAACCGTAATAACTCGAAGAGTCCAAAAGCAAGTCAGGATTCAGGCAAAGGAGAGATGGATTTATCCCATGAGGCAGTCATTTCCTTGATTGCAGGTGAAGATGAAGAGGAGAAACAAACTCCTGATACCGATCTTATAAGTCATTCATCTGGATGTCATGTGTATGAAGCTAGCTCCATTTCATCAGATGACCCAGATAGTACCAAACCAGATGTTTCTACTTCTGTACCCACAGTTCCCTTTGTACATGACGAGCTTGAATCACTTCGTGTACAGCATCTTGCGAGGAATATGCGTGATGAATCGCATCAAGCAGAGCTTCAGAAGTCCACAATGACTACCCCGAAAATTCCTTTGTCAGCAACCGAGGCATTTTATATGAAGCAAAAGGAACAGAAGAAGCAATTGAAAAAGAAACAGGAGGATTCAAAAATCTTTCTGACTTCTTATCGTGCAACTTCGGCATCAAGTAAGAGTGAACCTTCCGCAGATGTTGAACATAACAACGCAGTTCGTCCCCAAAAGATTCATTTGGGCTCTCCGATGGATGATTTTTATCTTCAGCAACGTGTTTTAAATCAAGAATGGAAACAAAAGCAACGTGATGCGAACGCTTACTTGCATCGGTACCGAGGTTACGCATTGGAAGACAAGGGCGAGGAAGACCTATCTGAAGATGTGAAACTTTCTCGTTTCATTTTTGACTACGAAAGTTTAAGTGCTAGTCAAAAGGTAGCTGCAGCCATCCCTTTACCACCTTCACCTCCTGGTCATATTTTTGAGAAGAATGGTGATCCTAGCCTATTGGAACTGCGTAAAGTTGCAGCAGCCGTTCCGTTGCCTTTGTCTCCTCTATCTGAAGCTGATGGTGGAAATCATGATTTTGAAAATTTTCGAATACCTTCAGCGACACTGACTCAAAACTCAGATGAAGTCGTGGGCAGTACGACTTCCGTTTCAGATATGTATACTGATGCTTCGTTGGATATTGGCGATGATCAATCGCAAGTCAGATCTGGAGAAGTCATGGATGCAACCAATGGAGAAAATGCGAAGGTTGATTCTTTGCTTAATGCGGATTTCAGTGAGCAGACGGAAGGCAAGTCAGCACTTCTTATGATATCGATTGATCGTAAAGTATCTTTTATTGACGCTAATGACACCCGCAACGCAGAAGTTGTTACTAATGTAGAGCATCCCTTAGATTCTGACACTCAAGTGCCTTCTGAGCAGGAAAGGAGAGAACAAGAGAATAGGATAAACGATATGGTGAAAACTGATATTGACGTCAAATCATCCATAGTTCAAGTAGCTCCATATGTTATTGACGAAGGTAACAAGTTAAGCGGAGAAGTAATGTTAGAAAATGTCAAAGAGGATATCTCAGTGTCGCATGAAGTTGGTCTTTTGGCAAAGGAAGGTGAAGACAATGGAATAGCTGGAGAATCACTAAATGTCTGTGGCGTGGAACCCACGATAGTCGATGGAGCTCCATCTGATTCGAATTGCATTGCAAACTCAAGAAAATTAGAAAATTTCAACAACGAAAGTCCAGTCACAATGCAAAATCTCGATTTCAATGGCAGGGAGATCGTAAATGACGACTTGAGTCAAGAAATGATCGAAGAAGTTATAATTGATGTCAAAGATGGAAATCCTCTCATGGAGCTCTCTGTCATTCCTGATAGTGCTGCTCAATACAGTGAAGAGCAAAGGATGACGGATGAATTAAAAGGTATTGTTGTAGATGAATGTAAGAAGGCTGTAACAGTAATGGATTTACTAACTTTTGATTCAATAGTAGGGCGAGTCGACGGGGCTGGAAGTGTAGTTGAGATTGGCGATGATGAAAGTCGTAAAGCAAGAGAAACCGAATCAATGGAACAAGCAGTCGACACTAGAGATTCAGGAAACGATGACTTGAATACAGAACGCATAATTCATATGAGCCAAGGCGAGACATTGGAAACAAAAGGTCAAAACTTAATAGAAGGAAATTCAAGTTCTTACAACAAGGAAGAAACAGTGGAGTTTACCAACATGACACTTGAGCCATTAATTACTTTAGCGAATGAAGACGGTGTCGATTGTGGTCTTGGCGTGTCGGAACAGAAAAATACAGGTCATTTAACAGAAATCAACGCGATGGATATAAAATCTGATTCTAATCTCAGTTTTGTAGAGGAAATTGACGAATTTGATAACATGCTTGATGACTTGCTGTCAGCGTCCAGTGAGTCCAAGTCAAGTGATACGCAAGCTGTGGAACCAGCTTCCCTCCATAATAGCTCGCTTACTCCTCAATCGAAAATACCTCTACCGTCGTCGAAGATTCCTCAAGGCATGACCACTAAGGGAACATCTGGAAAGAAAAGTAAAAATGCGATTTCTATCACCCCTCGAAAATTTGAGTCAAAAATTGTTTCACCTCGGCTGACAACAAATAAAGCACTTCGTCGAAGCCCGCATATTGTATCAAATATTGCCATGCCGAGAGCACAAGGAACTTCTGCTTATGGACGCGTTCCCATTTCATGTCCAATAGAGGATGGAGACGACGAAAACATCCAATCCCAAAAAAATCGAAGTCAATACCAAAATTCGAGCTCTCCAACTCGGTCCGTCTCCAGTATTGCTAGTTTTCGTCAAGGCTCTATGAGAACACCTGCGTCCCGCAACAGTTCACCTTGCCGATCCGTTTCGAGTGCCACTAGTGGGCAGAGTGTGAAACGACAAAGTGCGTTAAGAACTCCTGCTTCGCGCACTAGCTCTCCCTCTAGATCTATTGGAAGCAGCTTTAGCGGGATAAGCTGCCGTCGGGAAAGAATCGAATTATGCAAAGGTAAGCTCATTCCTGAACTTCATGAAAGTATTGATGGTTGTGAAAGATGCCTTGATTATCTCGAACATTCGGAACGTCTGCAGTTCCTTAAAGATGGCCATCATCCTCGTGTAAACCATGTTCGTGGTGGTTGCTCTCGGTCTTGCATGATTTTTCCCAGAGGTGAAAACGAGGCTCCTGTACGGCTTTGTCGCCAATGCTTCTACGACACCCACTACACTTATACTCCAAAGAAGGGAACATACGAAAACGTGTTCACTGGAAATTGGCCTACAAAACCAAAACTTTAGTATCTAGTATTAATCCCATTTAGGTATTCTCGTTATTTCTGATTCGCCATAAGCACACCCAACATTCGAATCGTTTTGAAGGCTAGTCTCCTCCAAGATAACATGGCAAGAACCAATAAGGAGAGTGATGGATGCAAGGAATGCAAGTAAGAACATGACCAGTATAGCTGCTTGGAGGTCAACTTTGGCTTCTTCTAGCCAATCATACTTCACTACAAAGCTATCCCTGTCCTTATTTGCTGAATAACTAGCCTCTTGAGTTATAGCATAGATGACACCCTCCCCAGAGCGATTGTAAACAAAGGTAATTTGAAGTTCTTGTAAAACTTCACCCTTTTGATTCATTCTATCTACCCACGGGAGAGGTCGAAGACTATCTTCGAAGATGAAGGACAAACGATGCACATCTTCGTCGATCGAGAAAACTGCCGATGATTTTCTACCAAAAAGGGGCATTTGACTTCTCAACACATCATCTGATCGTTTTTCTATCCTTAAGGACGTTTCAATCGCGTCTCCCAGTCTATAGGCGGTGATCTGAAAGGAGAATAAAAAGATTAAATGCAAAAGACTCAATATCTTGATGGGTCGCATGATTTGATACATCCAAATGTTAGTCTTAACAATAACAGAAGTGTTTCCAAACAAGAAGGATTTTGTTTGCACATTAAGGTATTCAGTCATTAAAGTTAGGAATACAACCAATCAAAAATCACCGATAAACAAGGAAATCTAGGGCACAAAATCTACAAGTGTTACTAGACAAAGCACACCATAGGACATATTCGAAGTTACGCCACTGGATGTTGGTTCCATGAAAGGCACTGATATGCCTACAATTAGGATTCCAAAGAAGAATTTAAAATCTCATTTCAAGGAATTAATTTAATTTAAACTCTTAAAAGCTGTCCTTAGGATATTGCTTAGATTGCTTACTTGGCTGTATGTATGGCATTGTCGTTAGAGTCCAAATGTGACAAGCCACAACATCTCGCGGAGGTGGAATTTTTGCATCAACTAACACTAAAGCCTAGGCTTTCTCTCTCCCATCCCCTTAATGTACTCCTGTTACAAGTCAAAAGACTTCATGGTATTGATGTGAGGGTTACTTTTGCTGGTATGGTATTCATCAACACGAGGTCATTCTATGCAACTGCGTTGCTTGGATTGCCTCTACAGCATAGATGGTTGCATCTTGGGTGTCACCTTTCCTAGTATCCTGGTTGTAAGTCAATCCCTTTGATGTCGATACTCACAATTCAAATTCCGTGCTGCATTCCAATTTTATTGTGCTGCATGCCAATTTTATTGTGCAATATCTAATCCCCACTATCTTCTTGAAACACTGGTGAAAAGTTTGAAAAGTAGTGGACATATTGTTTTTAACATTCTGAGCAGCTAGGTGGTTAAAAGACATTTTTCAGATAAAAATCTATGCTTTGATAAAAAAAGTTCAAAGTCTTGAATCTTCCATCAGTGTGGGAGCCTCCCGAGTTTTCAGACATTTTAATGGAATAGTACAGCTTTCAAGCTACAGCTGTAGCATAAAATGTGAACCTATATATAATATTTTCCGAAAGTCTATTCTTGTGAATATCTTCTAGACTCTACGTTCGAAATATGCTATAGTATTACTGTCAGGTCAATATACAAAAGATATGCTGAGGTTGCATCAAATTTTCCATCTGGAATTCGCAATTACCATGACATCCTATAACTTTTGAATATATCTAAAAAGCGTCTTAACGCTATTTTTCACTGCTAAGTATTTTTCCATTCTACACTCATTTACATTTTTTTATTTATGTAACATAGACTTCTTTATTTCCCCCAATAATCATTACTTTTTGACCTCAGGCACACAGAATAAAGCTTTCGTGACACGATAATGGAAAGTCTCAATACTAACAAGTTTTTTGGATCTCACTCACACTCTTTTCACCCTTCACCTAAGCGCAGCGTAGTATCTTACTCGCGAGGGCTTCTCGTCCAAGATGATTTGCGATTGCATTGTTTTCTTCTTTAAGGCACTTGAAGGGACGGAGTTACGTAATACGACTGACACATGCTGCCTTAATTCAAGGTTGGTCCACCTAATGTCACTCCTAATGACCGGAGCATATAATTAGTTCTGTAATTAGTTCAGTTTGTATCCTTGATGCTACTTATTCTGAGCCATAAGTTGATGTCTCTAAACCTTCTGACGGTTAGAAACCCAATTTCTAGGATACCAATAATAGATCTTTGTGTTACGAGATCATGAACATGATCAGCTGGTCGATAGAAACATTCACTATCAAAATTTGTCCAGTTATCATCAAATCCTACACCATTTTTTGGCAATCTCCCAACAAAAGTACAACACTGGCTGTATTCCCTAGATACCATAGAGTTATTGTTTACACAACGATGGACTCAGGAAGCCTTCATCAGGCAATCGTCTAATCATCATGCATTTTGATGAAGAGGAAGGACTTGGCTCAACAAGGGGATGCTACCAACGTCAATTCAATGCAAAAGCCTTGTTTCGGAATGTTGCCATTCATAATGGTCCGGAGATTTTACAAGACACTTTGTTTATATTCTAGGATTGAAAAATGAAGAAGTAGTACTAACTTGGAATCGAACGAATCCCACTTTGAGTCCTATTTGGCGGTTACGTCGTTAACCGCGATTTTTTGACTGTTACGGTAGATTTGTTTGATATCATCGATGGCAAACTTTGGAGAGCTAGTTCTTGTGTTGGGAGACCTTCACATTCCTGAAAGATGTAGTTCAATCCCTGAAAAGTTTAAAAGGTAAGCCACGGAATCTACCGTCATCTGTGTATACAACAGTACCTTGTATTGAAAGCCCATTCACCTAAGTAGCGCCTATTTCACGAAGAATGCTTGTCCCCGGTAAAATGCAGCACGTAATTTGTACTGGTAACTTGGGAGAGGAGCAATTTGAGGAACTGCGAGAGCTAGCCCCTAACGTGTATGTTGTCGAAGGTGATATGGACACATTCACGAGCAACCCTACATTTCCAGAAACAAGAGTTGTGATTGTGGGAGAGTTTCGCATTGGTATTATCCATGGTCATCAAGTTATTCCTTGGAAGTCTCCTGCTGCTCTGGCTAGATGGCGACGAAAATTAAATTGTGATTTTCTAATTTCTGGCCATACACATCAAAATGAAGTAACACAAGTGGACGGGCATTATCATATCAATCCCGGTTCCATTACCGGAGCTTACTCCTGTCTAACGAAGAACGTAAAGCCCTCCTTTGTCTTGCTAGCGATTCAGGGTGAGAAAGTTGTTTGCTATATGTATGAACTTGTTGATGGAGAGGTAGAAGTTTCGAAAACAGAGTTCTCAAAGCATAATGCCAACTGAGTTGAAGAATGTGGAATCATTCTATTACTTCGTTACCTATTCTCTAGTTCATCGTCTTATCACGGACAATACACCAGTCTTGTGGAACTAGAAATAGCCAAAATCTTAGTTATTCTATGACGAAATCAAACTGTACTTTAGTTCAATGCCTCCCTAAAGCGTTTGTTACAGTTTTTCTTGGTTCAGAGTATTGAAAGACCTAGATGTTTCACAACATATGTTGCTGTCTAATGTCAGACTCAGGATGACCGATTTGAACCTTAAAATATGGACTGAATATGCATGAAGGTTTAATCAGCCCCCGATGACGTGACAACATCTTTAACATCGAAACCATTGGATTCATGTTTTTTCAGAAATATCTCGACTGTCTTTCATTGCAGCATTTCTGTAAATTACCGATTGAAATGGCTTACACAGATGATTTGATGGCAAGGATTTTAGGATTGTGATACAATGGACTAAGTTCTTCACTCTAATCCTCTTTGTCACAGGCAAATGACACTTTAGAAGATGATTTTCATAATACATTTCCTTTAATTTCTTGGTGACAAATCTTGGAAAATATATCGTAAAATCACAGTTAATCCTGCAAGATTTTCTATTCCAAGGGAAAGGGTATTTGCTTTGACCTAAAATGCAGTTCTATACTTCTTCATGCATGATCAAGTCGCAGATCCACTCATTATGGCGGTAATTTACTGATCACCTTCACTAAAATTAGCATATTGCAGTTGTCACTATCTCTATTTTTATTGTATGATTCTGAATTCTTTTCCGTCAATTACTATTAAATTTCCTTCGATTCCAACTATCTTGGCAGAAATCTTCTAATCAAGTGTTATAAATTTTTTTGAAACGATCGACTGTAAAGAGCTAGGATCAGCCATGCTTGAAAGCGTTCTACTACTCCAGTCTCACTTTTTGAATTGCCTCTCTTGAGATAAGCATCAATCGGAATATTGGGGCATTGGTCAAGAAAACGTTCTAACTCTTTGACTTCTTCAAAACTTAAATCTTGAACATGATGTTTCGCCCAAACATTAAACCAATTATCTAACGATGAACCACTTCGCCGCATCAGACACTCTTTTCTGAGTTGTAGGTCATAAGCCTGATAATTTTCACCCTGCTGCATGATTGAATTGCGGAAGTCATTTGGTTTCATCCAGTTCGCGAAATCGCCGGTGTTTCCGAAAATGAGGTTTTGATTAAGTGTACAACGTCTTTGGTATGATCTTCTGACTTCAGGATATTGCCGCTTTCGATTGTAATACTTCGCAGTGTTTCGCTCTATAGCTCGTCGCATTACAAGATTGCTCAACATTCTTGTCGCCATGTTTGAGAGATGATTACAATCTTCTTATTCTTCAAATAAATTATGAATGAGTCAGGGATTCCTCAAACAAACTGAGTCCAGAGAATTCGTTGTAACTTCGTGACCTTTGTGCTGTTCTCATTCGTGGGATGACGTAAATGCATTTGCGATGCAAGCATGACGTCACAACTAACTTAGTTTACGAAACGTTTTCCTTGTAGAGTTCAAACATCCGGTAATTACTGCAATAAAATCTGGAAGTATTGTTCAGTGTCTGCTTACCTTGGAAGTTATTCCGGTGGGTAGCCATTGAGAGTTCATTTCAATCTCACCGAGTTCCCTTAAACAAATTAGGGATAGAGTTCGATTTTTTCATTCACCCTCCAAAAGCGCTCCATTTGATGCAGGTTTGACTTAAACAACCTTCAACTTCCGTCAGTATTTAAACTGCAGTGTGTTGATTTGATGACAAATCTAGGCAAATCTAAGCATAGATATGAGATAGCATTTTTGTTTTCTATCAATGGAATGATTTGACAAGTCAGCCCATCCATCCAACAATAATGAAAAATAGTCTTCTGATGCTAATACTTTATCTTGGTTGCCCAAAGTTATACTATACAGTCTGACATGGTGGTTTTCCATCAATGTCTTTCTTGATGGTATACTCCACTGCAGCATCAGCATTTGTACAACCGTTGGAAATTAAAAGCCAAACATAACACGGAATGGTACTTGTCCTGCTTTGAATGCACAAACCAATGCCATGACCAGCTCAACTTTGTTCCTTTCTGATAACATTGCAGCACTAGAAAATCGTGCAATGCTCTTGTCAAAATTTGAGCTCAAGGGTTTGGAAGTGGTATCCAAAGATACAGCCACATTTTTGTCTTTTATCGTTAAGACAATTCAGACCATGTGAGAATCACTAAGGCTTTATTATTATACACGATGCTCTAATTGTTGATTTATGAACAACCAGGTTAAATCAAAGGTGAGAATAATCTGTCGGCCATATGGTTCTATTTAAATGAAGGAAGAAAACAAGGATTATATATGGTGAAGGTATGCTTAGGTTAAAGAGAATTTATTATTCTACTGACGAAAAGACTTTTAGGAGACATAAGAACCTTTGGATTCTAGATCGCTGAGTCCAAAAAGAAGGACCCTTCTTGCTCTAGCATATTCTCGTAGCCGGTGTGTTATCTTACGATGACATGATGATAAAGGGATCAAGGAAATCAGAAGCAATAATCTTGAACCCTAAGAACTTAAACTCCTAGCAAACACCTTTTGCAAAGAATTTTACAACAAAATCAAGTAGAAGCACGAAGAAAGTCAAAGCACACATATCACGAAAATGGTTAAAGTTAGTGCTGATGCTTTCTTAAATTCCAAAACATGCAGCATGCTAATGGCTATTATATTCCTTGAGAAAATACCTGACCCTTGAAATGAATCATTTTAGCCCGAGTCGTTTCGATTGCAAAAGGATTACAAGAATACGTGTCAACTTTGTTTCTACCAATGCCTTTAACTTTTTTTCTGACATTTTTATTGTGCGCATTAGCTTCTTTTATTGAACATGCATTTTTAGGATATTTGAGACATCATTGAGTCATTGGACATCATTTATTACAGTACCCACTGTAACCCGACCATAGTCTGTGGGAAGTAAAGGTTGTGGATCATCGGAGCGCAAATACTCAGTATCATTTTGACCAAAGAAGGAAGAATTGTTTAGCCTTAGACTTTTGAAGATTCTATGTCTCAAGATTCTTTAGTTGTGATTTTACCCAAAGAATTGCAATCAGGCATTCATACCAAAGCCTAGTTTTGATGAATACCGTAATGGAACTAGGAATGTTTCTTTGATTTGGATTTCCAAGAAGCAAATTAAGATATCGGTGTAGACTGTTACGTTGACTGAAGTACCATCAGCATCCCAAGGTAAGAAATGCTTCTTTGATTTGGATTTCCAAGAAGCATATATGGATAAGGGTGAAGGTTGACTGAGGTACCATCACTAACCCAAGGTAAGAAAGATACATGTGCATTATGCATGCCTCAATCGTGTGTAAGTCGCAGGATTCTCATGGAGAGCAGGGCCACACAAGTTGGTGTAAGGTTGCGGTCTATCAGAATTCCAGTGGCCAATTAATTCAAAGATACGGTGAGACGCTTACTTCAATTTTAATTTTTAGTAATTACAACTTTTAACTGCAATCTCTGTTGAACTTCTTCTTCAACATTGTAGTCTATTCAACTTCATTGACGATACTTCAACATGTTGAAACGTGGGCGCCAAGTAAGCGTCTATCTGAGGCTAGGTGTCATCGGGTTAATCCTTGTTTTATTGGCACTCATTTTGTAGGTAAAGTATGACTGATGACGGAGAGAAGACTTAATAATGTTGAAAGACCCCTAAATGTTGAAGAAATTAGAGGAGAATTAAGTCTACATTTTGAAAGCTTGAATTCAAAGTCAATAAATTATGGAAAAGGTGAAGTTTTAGTGGAACATCTCTTTTCAGTGGTCCGTTTAGAAAGAAAATGCTGTACCCCACAGGCCATTTCAGTGCAAAAATGTGGAATCAGCAATGGTGAAATAAAAATAATGCAAGTGGTGGCAATTTTTGTTTGTACTATTGCAAGCCAGGTCATGACAAGAAGAATTTCAATTTGAAGAAGAAAGAAGCTTGAAAAACCATCCCAGTAATTACTACGGTAATGTTAACCGGCAAAACTAAGAGTCACAAGATGTTGTGTTTACTTCTACTTCAAAGAATGGAACCCTAAGCCATGATATTTGGATATGTGACCATGGAGCATGTGGACATTACTGCAAGTCAATTCAACGCATGCTTAGTGTAAAAGACATTGAAGAAATGATCACAGTTGGTAATGATAGTAGCAAGATGGCAACGAAAGTTGGAAATCTGAAGCGTTGCGTCATACAAATTAATGGTTCTACTTTGGATGTTACCATCAATGAAGTTAAGTCCGTTCCTAACTTGTGTGCTAATCTGTTTAGCATTAACAAGACCATAAAGAATGGATTCAACCAAAACAGCAATGGGACATCTATCTGTTTGACAAAGGGATCTGCTTTTCTATCTATCACCTTTAACGGAGCTACCAACACTTTCAGTGGAACCATTTCCGGTATTAAGTTGGTTTCAAATTAGTCTTCTGCTGCCAATGCTGCTAAGGTAACTCGGATTCGGTTAACAGCATTGATACTTACAAGTTTCATTCGATGATTCGGCATTGTGGATTTGATTGCTTGCAATTGAAAGGTGAGCTCAAGGTTTGTGAAGATTGCGCTGTGGCTAAACCAAGACAAAGAAATGTTAGTCAAGACTGGAAGGAAGGAAGTCAAATACCTGGTGAAAGGGTTTATCTAGATATAAGCGCTATTAAAGATAAACGTTATGATCGTTCTCACTTCTGGGTCTTAATTGTAGATGACTACACAGACTATGACTGGAGCATCGTTTTGAAGGCAAAAGTCAAGGTGATGACTTTACTCACCAATCTGAAGATTGCAGGTGTCAATATTAAGCTCGTATGGTGTGATGATTCCGGCAAGAACAAGACTTTATTTGAAGAATGCCAAGATTGCCATCAAGTTTAAGGTCCTTTGATGAAATTCGAGTTTTTACTACTAAGGACAAAATTCAAGGCAACTTGAATAAAAGAGGAACACCCTGCATGCTTGTTGGCTTTTCTGTACATCATGTCCATGATGTACACAGAATGTTAAATATGGATACTGAGATGATCATCTATTTGCGATAAAGGATGTGCATAAAGACTGGATTGCAAGAAGAGTTAAGAGTCAGTTTAATGACGATGATTACGATGATGTTGAGTCGAAAATTCAATTGGTTAATAAAAGCCAAGATTCTTCTCAAAGAGTTAAAAATCAAGATGAGTTAAGAAGGGCGAAAAATCTACAGGCAGATGCGTCAATTGGAGAGTAGCTTCAACCCTGATGCTACAGAATTAGTAGTGCAATTTGAGCAAGGAAGGGAGATTCTACTCGATCTAGCCAACATTGCATTGCTTAGTGGAATGGTAATTTATCACGAGCCTACAACCTTCGATCATGCATGGAGTCATAAAGATCCATAGACTACAGAAAAATGGCGGGAGGCTGTCAATAAAGAGTTTGAAGAGATGGCTAAGAAAGAAGTATGGGAAGTTATCAAGAAAGGAGATATTCCTAAAAATAGAAGGACTATTCTATGTAACTACATTTTTAGGATCAAATGAAATGGAGCTTTTAGAGCAAGATAGGTTGCTTGAGGATATAGTCAGATTCCTGGAATCGATTTCAATGAAAGCTTTGCCCCCGTGATTAATGATGTTAGGTTTTGAATCATTTTGATTACAACATTAATTTCGAACTGAAAAGCTTTTATTGTTGAGGAAGAAACTGATTTCCTACATGGGGAACTACAAGTAGAGATCTACATTAATATTCCAGAAGGTATGAATTCTGATTCTAATAATTGTTTGTTACTAATCAAATCAATCTATGGACTTGTGCAGAACGCAAGAGAGTTCTATGAGAAATGAATCTATGTACTCAAATTGATTGGATTTCAGGAGAATAAATCAGATCCATGCTTATTGTCAACATAGAATCAAGATGGAATTTTGATGATTGATTTTTACGTTGATGATTACGTGGCAGTTGGAAAGGAGTTGCAGATTGAAGAGTTAATTGTTGAGCTGAAAGGAAATAGCTTTAACATAAACATTGAAAATAACCTTGAAGATTATTTGAGTTTTTGTTTGGTTGAGGATGTGAATTTAAATCGAATTTTGATTCTCCAACGTCATTTAATTATCAATTTACAAAGCGAAGTTTGGAGAGGACGTTGCCAACAAAGTGTTTATCAAACTTCTGGTACCCCAAGGTTTAAAATTGTTTGTCCTGATGATAGTGCTGATCTCACTGATCCAAATCTACAAAGGAGATACCGTTCTGGAGCTGCAATGCTCTTGTATCTTACAAAGGATTCTTGACCTGATTTGTGCAATGTGGTTAGAGAATTGTCCCAATACATGGATAAAGCAACAATGGCTACTTATCTTGAAATGTTAACGGTGATCAAATTCTTTATTGACACCAAACGTTTTTGTCTCACAATTTAACCACAAGCAAAATTCAAAATTGGAGTTTCCAAGTATTTTGCAATAGTGATTGGGCAGGAGATTCAGAGACAAGGTTCAGCGTGACCGGCTATTCTGTATATTTTTGATGAATGTTCCTGCTAGGTCTAAGGCTCAAAGAGGAGCAGTGAGGCAGAATATATGTTGTAATATTTGGAAGCAGTAAAAGAAATCAAGTTCATCTAATGTAGTGATACCTGGTATAGTGGAAGACGGATTCGTAAAATCAAGTTTGTATCATCTATTGATTCCAACATGTGATTTTTCTAGTGAGCTTTTAGTGAAGAGTACGGTGACTGGACGGTAAAATCTTGTTTGTTTAGGGTTATCAGGAAATTCTAAATGACCTTCCTAGCCCAAAGAGACCTAAGGTTCGAATTACTGTTTTTGTTGATGCTGACCATATACTATCCTGTAACTGTAGTATCCGTATTCCTTAAACAATTCTTGACGCTACTTTTTCAACGGAATCATTTTCCGTTGATTGAATGAATTCAACTTCAGTTAATGGATCCTTTTTCTTGATTGGAATGATATCCCATCTCAGCCTGTGAGTCCGTTTGCCTGTCAATGCGTTTCCACTTAGAAGTAGCCCTGACAATGTGGGTTTTACATCAATTGGTACGGATAGTATCTTTCAAGAAATAGAAGATGAGCTTGCTGCCTCCGACATTGCAATTCAGTATTAGAGCCACTCATTTAACCCATTGAATGTCAACACATAGTTAAGTTCAACAATTTATGACGAGTCCTGTAACACTAATTCTCGCTTCTGAATCCTCAGCCTAGTCACTGTCACAAAATACCCTAAAATTAGAATTTGTGTGTTAATTCATCTTCAAGAACTATGCCACCACCCGCGACCTTTCAAGATAAGCCCTAATTGTTGCACCATTCATAAGTTTCTATAATTTTCTGGCAGCATTGCTGATAATAGGTCTTGAATGCTTTATCATACAAAGTAGTAACTCCGACTCAATATTATTCTGTAATCTTGAATCATGGAGTCCCTAGACTCTCAAACACCCCCAAGATTTTTTCTCCAAGCTTTGGAAGTAATTTTTTGATTGAGTTTGGCTGAAATATTAAACGCTTCATCCTTTGTTTTGTTTTCAAAACTAAGACAGCTTAACCAAATAACATCAGATTGAAAACATGATCCTTCATATTAGCAATAAGATTTGAAATAATGCTCCTTGTTTCAATATTTAAGAAATGCTCAATAAAAGTTTTGATGAAAATAGCGCCATCCTCATTCCGCTTTGTTCATAAACGGGACCGCACTTACATCCATCAGATCTAATACTTATTATTGATGAGCCTTTATAAGTATCTCTATAGCTTTTACTAGACCGTAGATTGTCTTTTTGAGTAGAAAACAGTCGGTTGAAGTTAATTTCATACCAGCTGGAAGCTCATTATACGTTTCTTCTTGATGATTTCATTGCAATAGTGACTTTTCAACATCATGATTTAGTCCTGAAGCCCCACACGAATTTTGGCATAAGCATAGTTATGAAGCTCACACCACTCATTGCCGCAGAAAGACTCCTATCGGAGTCAATATCATCACAATATTCGGTGAAATGTCCACAATATTAGTAATGTCAAGGCGTATTTCGTTCCATCATTTATATTCTTGAGAAATACTTGATGCCTTGGAATAACCAAAACGTAGAATCTTCACTTCAAATGCTTCTATTCAAAAGACTTGAAGATACAAGAGGGCATAAGATCCAATTACAGAAATCTCTAAACAATCAAGGATAACTCTTAGATTTATGCTCCGGTCAGTAAGAGTGACATTAGGTGGACTAACCTTGATATAAGGTGGCAATGTGTCAATGGATTGCAATACTTCAGTTAATTTTAAAGCAGAAGCACAATGCGGTCCTGGAAATCATTACACATACTTTCCATTTAGATGCAAATTTATTCATCACTAAATTTGTCTTAGGAAATATTATTTCTTATCATCCAAATTGTGGTAGAAATGAAGGGGACAGTTAAACTGTTACCGATATCCATGAATAGGTGTGTGAATACATAGAATATTCTCATTCTCTATATTTACTTGTACTTGCCGTAAGAGATGTCTCCGATACCAATACATTTATACATCTCGTTACTTATTAATTTATTTATTGACTGAATATTTCTCAAACCTTTTCATGTATGTATTTCTTCTTGGCTCATATCAAGGTATCTGCGACTATTCCTGAATTATAAGACGTCTTAACTTATTAAGGTTTTTGATGATAGTCAATATACACTAGTATGAATATCTTGACCACCTATCTTGAATATATAGTTATCTGGAGTGAATTATTCTAGGTAAAGTACTCAAATCTCTGGAGATGACCTACTTCTTGAAGAACGTTGGGAATCCAGAATGGTGGAAATTATCTGGATCCATTGTTAAAGCCTATGTCACATATGCCTTGAAGAATAGATTTCATACCTCACTAAGAGATGCAGGCTGTTAAGTGAATTTGTCCTTTCCCCCAATTTTTTTCAAAGAGGAGGATCATTATTGATAATGCATCTTAGCTAGTGATAAGAAGATTCATCAAAATTACTTTCGTTCAGGTGAATAATACATCAGGTGGAAAGGTTTCCATGTATCAAAAAGCTGTAGACTAGCACTAAAAAAGATAACCTGGCTTATTTTACAAGTTAGGTACATCCTTGGGTCTTTTTGGTAGTGACATTAGATGACCCAACCACAACAAATAATTCGGGAAAGGCCTCTGGTGACCGCCCTACGAAGAAAAGGAGGACCACATTCGAAACAAGACTCAAGAATGAGTTTCCCTGGTGGTCCACCTTTCTCACTCCTGAGAAAAGGGAGTTATACCATCAATTTCCTGATGGTCAACATGCTACCTTGCTACGCCGGGTTTCAAGGTTACTTACTCCTTTTTCAAGGAGAAAATCTTTGACTTTGGTGTGGAAACTTGGTGGAGTGACTGGCATGATGAAAAGGTAGATGCCTTCAACTTTCTAGTTTCAATTCTGGAGTTAAAGTGCCCTTGATGTCTTTGCATGCTACATGTCATCCCCTTATTAGTATCCGAACTAACGTCGGTGAAACTGTCTATCGGAATTTCTTAATGAATGGCTTGAAAAATGTCAAGCATGTAATCTACTTTTATCTGCATCCCTAAACTTCTACTGAATTCAATGGTGGTCAAGGGCACTATGCATTAATTGGACTTCAGGGATGCGTTGGTAGTGTTAATTGTGTTCACATTGGTTGAGGTAAGTGCCCTCACCAATGTGTGCAAGGGTAAGGAGGGATACCGTACCATTTCGTTTGAAATCATTTGCACATCTCAAAAATTCACAACACATCGTTCAATTTGACACATCTGTTACAGATTGCTAAATCCGATGTCTTTTTGGGAGCACAATCGTTTGTCCTTGATGATGCAAAGGGGGAGAAACAGAAACTTACTGGTTCCTATTTGATTTCAATGGCGGGTACCATTGTTGGCCTTGTCTGATGTTTTCTGTCAAAAAAAGGCATTTCAGATAATCCTTCTATTAAATGGGCAACAATCCTGGAATCAATACGAAAGGACATCCAACCTGTTTTCGTGATTTTGAAGAGACAATTTTGTTACCTTAAATTGTTCCCTGAGGTTAAGAAACCTGAAGCAGCACTTGTGACTTGTTGCATTTTTCCCAACTTGTTATTTTAACATAATGGTGTCCTCTCTGAAGACTTTACACATTTTCCAAACGGCGTAAGAGATTCCTTGAAATATACATTTGCTGCATCTGAATTAGATACAGAACGAGGTTTTTTCACAGCTTGGGGTGTTGATGATACACCTTACGCAATTGATGAACTTGAAGGCATCAATGCTCCAATAAAAATAGAAATCTTGAAAAAGATTGGGAAACTCTATGGAAAGTTTTGATTGCACTTCTCGACTACAACCTGATAGGGAATTAACATTTGAAAGCCTTTAAATTTGTAAGAGCAGCTCTTGTTCCACTCGCGGTAGTTCTAATTCTGGATTCTTGATCCAACAGCCAAGCTCCAGTACATAAGTTCATGAATTTTTGAGAAAGTAAGAACAGAGAGTATGACAAACAAATTAAGAACCTACTAATTATTAAAAAGTTCATCTCCTTCATTGTCAACTTTGATTGGACATAAGTCAATGTTGTAGGAGCTGACATTTGGTATGTTAGAAAAGAGAGCTTTGACCTGATCATTACAGGTTTGATATCTTTTAAAGTGACAAGACTCTCCTTCAGATATTTCACCTTCCTAGACAAATGGATAGGTTAATTGCTGTTTGTCTTGTTTCTAATTCCGCTTTCTTTGGTTTCTCCCTGTCATGCTCCGCTTGATAGCAATTTATTTCTGTGCATTATCAGAAAAAGGGATAGAGAATTGAAACAACTAAACTTCTTTGTTGATTCCTGTGCCTTCAATAGCAAATGCATTTGCAACATTGCTAGCAATTCTGGCAATTCCAAGAAATCTTTACTGCTAGAGAAAATGTCTATGACCTTGAAACATATTGCCATGATCCTGATGGATATGAATTGCCACTCTCCTCTTGAGACATCTGGTTCTTTTTCAAACCAAATACGTGAAGAGAGTTTTCCAACTGTAGCACCAGCATGAAAAATCAGGACTGCCTTTGCGGCATCAAAGTGTTCCGGGAATGCTTGGCAAAGGGGACAATCTTCTCTGAGACAGAATATTTGTCATCGTAATTCTCCATCATGTCATATTTGTCAAAGAATGTTGGAGAGTGAGGATTCTCTGGAGGAGTGACTATCACTTCCTCTAGAGGATCATCTCCTGAGGAGGTGCTTGGGGGCTCAATCAGACATGGTGGAGTTGTTAACTTTTTTGTGGCTTAAAATGTCTTATGCCGCGCCAAAATTAATATTGTAATTCCCTTATGTGGCAGGCAAAAACAAGTACCCACAGAAAAATACATAGATGGTCAGGTCAACGACAAAAAGATCCCGGAAATTAGCTTGGGATTAAAGCATTTGTTACTTTATTTGTGGTAGGCTAATTCTTGCCCTGAGAGCAAAGTAATGAAACTGAAAAATCCTTTAAGTTGATACCCTGTTTTACAAACTGTCAATACATGATCTAGTCAAGAGACGTCATGTCAAAGAATGTAATGAAATGTAAGTCAAAGGATGGAAATGTTTTTGAAAGCTCTCAAAGTATATTGATGAATGGCATAAAGACTAAAGCCTCCAAGATAGAAAAACTTACTCAGAAAGGCGTTCTATGAGGTAAAGACATCATTGATTTATATCAAAATGAATAATTCATTACTTGTTCAAAAGTCAATTTGAATTCTTTCAGCTTCAATCGCTTTATTGTGGAATTACGAAAGGGATTAGGCGTTGATAGGGACGGTAAATTCAAAATACGTGTGGTCTATTTATCTGATTATTGTCTTTTTGTTGGAAACTTAGTTGGTGAATTAGTCGGCTTATTGTCCGGAGCAGATCTGGTTAGTAAAATGGTTGGAGATTTTGTAGGAACAGGACTTTCGATTGAAAGTGTTGGAAGCTTTGTTGGAGCAGGGCTTGTAAATGTAATAGTTGGGGCACTTGTTGGAATAAGGCGATTAGGAGAGAAAAGTAAAGAGTTGGTGGGTTTCGAAGTAGGTCGCGGAGATGGACAAAGAGATGGCCTTAATGGTACTACAACGGCAGGCATCGATGTGAATTGTGAACATCCATATCGAGCAGTCACTTTCACATTGTCCCATCCTGCAGATTCCGTTCCATTCAATGTTACACCACACCAAAGTTTGAGCCGTAACTGTCCGTCTAAGAATAGTTGAGACGTGGAGGGAATCTCAATTGTTATATGATGTTTCTGATCCAAAAAACTCAAATATCCCAGATTTTTGGGGACGCCGGTGCTAACAGATGTCCAATTCAGTCCCAATGGTGTCCTACCCGTTTGACGACCTTCATCGATCTTCTGGTCGAATTCCATTGCAATTTTTTCACCATCAATATAGATAGCCATACCATCCTCCCGATTCCAGCCATCAATTTCATAAAAATCTAATTCCATGATAATTGTTTCAGCCCTTCGTGGAACAAAAAACGTTTTGTATGGGAGTGGTAACTCAACGGTGTACAGTCCAAGAAATTTACTAAACGCACTTATTTGACTTTTTTCAACTCGACCATTTATCCAACCTTTCAATGCAATTAGACTGTCCTGTTCTTCAAAGGTATTTATCTCAATCAGTTCTGATACTTTGTTGACTGTATTACCCGCAACGATACAATCATGACTGTCATCATGACCTGCCAAAGCGATACAACCTTTGCAAAATTCTAGTTCCGTCACCGCACCAGTTCCTGTGGTGAACAAGAGTTCTAACTTTTTCACATAAGGTTTCCCTACCACGACACGTTGAACAGAATTGTCACCAAATCGAACAAAGTTGAAAAATTCCACGACATTATCGGTATAGGTTACCTGTAACCGAGAATCAAGCTCGTCCATATCTAGCACTCCCAAATCATGAAAAAAGACGGGTGTGTCAAATACAAAAGATAGAGCCCCCCCAGCTGAACTAGGTATGGGACAAGTATCTGAACTGTTGAATTGTTGTAATATGAGAGCATCTATGAATCGAGCGAAGACGAGGATGTGAGTCCAGGGTCATGCACATCCAGCACGTGGACCGAGATGATATGAACTCATTTAGAAATATATATAACTTACTTCCCAAAGGTTGACAATTCTCACCGTCAGTACCGATCATTCCACCGACGCCCAAACCGACACCTCCTCCACGGCAACTTTGATTTGGACTACCAAATTCTAATTTGTTCGTTCGCTTTAAGCATGTTGCATCTCCAGTGTCAATAATCCGTGCGTTCACTGTCCGATTGATCAATGGGTTAGTGGCTTCGATGATAAGACCATCTGCCTGCCATTGTCGAGAAATAGGCGTGCCTGCTCGGAGTACATTCCTTGTACTTGTCGTGGCAAAATCAATATTGACACATCGATTGCATTCACGATCCATAGATGGAATAATGGATATGCCCATAGTTTCTAAAAGAGATATGACTCTCCCCTCATAACATTCGAATCTTGATATTAATTCCTCCTTGCTTATTTTGGAAACTTCGATGGTAACCATTGGCGATTTCCCCAAACATTTTGAATGCTCTGGTACCACTGATGTCAGTATTGCATTTGCAATGGATGATTTTAATTGAGGAACATACTGATTATTGAACCATTCCGTTGTACCCTTTACTACAGTTTGTAGCTTCCGTCTGGCATCCCTACATTCACAGAAACAACCACTACAACCTCCTCCACCTCTCCAAACAAAGTTTCCAGTCATGAACCTTTGGAGTTCTCGTCTGGATGATGATTTCTTCGGGTTGGTACAAACTGCGGCCTTAAATTCGACTGTCACATCGTTCCCACTAAAACCAATCGCCTGTAAAGGGGGGGAAGGAAGTCAGTAAGGCGTTCAATATGAAATCGAGTTGACAAAAAAACGTTTATCGTTTTCTATGTTAAAGTAAGAGCTCACATGACTTGATAAGAGGGAATTGATATCGTATCCCATCTTCATTTGATCACCAAGAGTACATATTGCAGTGATACTCGAATCAGGTTGAATACTAATAATGACTTCAAAGTAATGCTCAATTAACGTTTCATTGGCTGGACAGATTTCTCCAAAGAGATTTCGACCATGCTGATGATGAGGAATTCCGTCATCAACAACCTGTAAGTGTTCAACTACGTTGTTAACTTGTCCCAAAACATTCTTAAGGGAAAGGAGGGAAATCATGAATTTAATTAAGAGCATTGTTGTTGCTTTCATTT
The DNA here is from genome assembly GCA_900642245.1 of Fragilaria radians. NCBI lineage: Eukaryota > Bacillariophyta > Fragilariophyceae > Fragilariales > Fragilariaceae > Fragilaria > Fragilaria radians. The sequence continues at coordinate 325,937 of CAAAJI010000022.1, forward strand.
CTTATGGGCTTGAATTCGTGACTTCCGTTTCGAGCTAATGTTAATCACCTTCAAGCAGAATTACCGACTAAAAATATATTATTGCCTCTAAACATGATTACCTTTGAGACTCAGCATCGACAACCGTTTTGCTAAGCCTTTTCGTTCTAGTGTCGCAGACAAGATCATTTTCATGATTTTTGAATGACTGCTAATTCCCGATTCCATCGAAATATGCCCTTCGATCAACTTGACACAACGTTATCAATTATGAACTAAAATGATTATTTAGAGTACCGTTATGATGCTTGATTGGCAACTAAGAGAATGATTAACTAAACTTTCGGAATAAAAATTGATCAAGAAAACTCTTATTGGATTTGCATTGTATGACACACTTGTAGATTTGCAATTTACATACTCATAAGAAAAAGTCATGATAACAAAGTAATACCTCTCCAATGATTGCGCAGGCAATCAATCAGCAAATTTGGCATACTCTTCTGCTCTCCAATCTTTCCCCTTTTACCTAAAGCTCACTTTTAATAGTTATGTTCTGAAGCATATGCTACTCATGATCACCTAAAGTTTATTGAATTAATCGTAAATTCAACAATCATTTTGCTACAACTTAATCTTGAAAAACAAGAATTATCTATGAAATACTCTATCAACGAAATTTGACAGTTACTGAAAAGACATATATTTTAAACAATAGAAGCTAAATAAATGTGACCAATGGTCACGAGAATCTTTTTCTGTAACAAGCCTTTCAAAGAGTCAAGGGCTTCAGCTTAGCTACCTCGCAAAGCAGCAGAATCCCCTTTAAATGATTCAACTTGAAAGTGAACTAGGATTTACAGACACTGTGCCCTATGGTTGTTGATACAAAGAGATTTAAATACTTTGCTTTGTGCTTAAGCTAAATCAGTAAACAAACATTAAAGAATCTTGCCAGTCACATATACTTTGCAAACCAAAGTAACATCGAACTTGTGTCAAAATATCAGAATTATAGACTGCTAGGAAAAAAAGCACTACCGCCAAGATGATATGCATCAAATGATCGGTCATTGCTTTTCCTAGGAATAACAATCGAAATATCAAATCGACTCAAATATTATATGCCATATATGATGCATGAAATAAGGAACATGTTAAGCTAGGACTATCCAGATGGAGATATAACTGATGTCGCTTACCATCTGAATTCTCATAACTTGAAGAATTAAGGTATTTTCTTTTGCTCTTTGTTCTAAATCAGTAATCAACAATATGATCATCTCAATTCTTAAGGGAATGAAGGGGTTATTGCATTGTGAGCAAGAAAAAAATATATGCTTGATCTAAACGTGTGAGAAATATTATTAACTTTCCTAATGTCTTTTCTTGTCTTCTTCCTGTAGAATTATCTATTTATTATTCTTAATGTACTGCCTTGAAATTTCTTCGACGTATAGATCTCGGGGAAATCACTCATAACCCTATCAAATAAGTGCATGGTGCTGTACTAATGAATCGAACGTAAAATGTTACTTGAATTTATTCAAAGAATAAAATCATTTTATTTTGTTTCAACATTTCCCTGATATCAGAAGTACATCCTACTCTGAAAGTTATGCACCTAGAATGATATTTAATGCTGTATCAGAGTGGACGTATGATCCTTAATTACTTGAATGCTCAAAAATTCTTGCCTTATCCCTCAGTTTAAACTTCACTCTAAGTGTCTGGTAATCAGAGCTTAGCACTGTTTCGCCTTGCCGTAGTGTGCTCCCATTCTGCCAATCTAGTTCAATTAAAGTTTTCATTCCTATGGGAACCTGAATTCCAACTTTTATGTAGTTGCCTTTTGACTGATGCCATTTTCACTATTGCTTTTGTCAACAATAAGCAAGATATAAGAAAGGCATCATTTTGGACGCTTATGAAATTTACAAACAGTAAGATTGTCAATGGATTATTGAGAATTAATGCAAAAAGTCAATCTACGTTTATATCTTGTTTATATCACTCATAGGACTAACATATGATACTGCATGCCACATGCCTTTAAGAGCTTAAAACTACATGGGAAAGTTATGGAAGGCTTGGACACTAACATGGAGGTTACATTTCCTATTTTGATGCTATGCAATTCTGAAGTCCAGAGTATCATGTTTACCGTGCTATTTATTTCCAGGGTCGGTTCATTTCTCACATATGAAATCAAGAATGCATGTAGGGATTCGAATTCTGTCTCCTTTTCCCAATTATTAATGAGCTTCAGAAAAATGGTGTTGATACGCTGACTGATTCTCCACGTATCCCTTCCCTTTCTATGGATCTTCTTCTTTGATCAACTCTGTGTTAGATATGATGTGCATTTAATATACTTTCTCAATCATAAGGATCTACCCTCGTTCTGCATACAAGAAATGACAATTAACTTGTATTGACTTACTCAGAGTTGTAATTGCTTCATTGCTTGAGTTTCAAATTTAATCCAAAAAATTGAAATTGGTCTCATCGTGAGAGTTCCAAATAAAAAATTACAATACAACTCAAACTCATCCCATCATAAATGGATACTAGTTCAAGATAGGGTATCTACACAACATGAAACAGCATTTTCCCACTTTCTCTCTCTCGCTCCGGTCAACGCTTTATTGGGCTATTCCGAAGTAAAACTTTAGGGAAAAAATGGCCAAATCCAAAGGCAGTCATCACTCAAATAAATTCTAATACGCCATTAGGATGCGTAGTGACTCATTAAAAGTTGTACGCTGATAAATTTGCACATACATGTATTTGTGAATGCCGATTGATCTGGATTTCTGTATGTTGCCCTATGGCGAGATATAGAAATAACGCAATTATAAATTATTATCTATTTTAGATTACTTTTACTCTTTATCCTTGTGTAGTCTTAAAACTTCTCTCAGGGAAAGCTTCTTGACCCTTCTCAAGAGATGTTCGTGAACTCTCTTGAAGGATTAGATCTTGTTCTAAAGCTTCTCCCCAACTGCTTGGACAAGTCTCTTCAACTAATTCATAAGGACAATTTGGTGGTCAAAAAGGATAAGTTAGTTTATACCTTAGACTCTTTGTTGTTGGAGAGCTAACTCTTTAATTAGATCTTTATAGATCATTATTGTAGCCATCTTAGATTGGATCCGGTGCTGGATTGTGTAATGATACTTTCCATTTATAAACAATACTGAATCTTCACTAAGTTTAACTAGTGAATCATGTATCATAGTTAAGCTTGCGCTAGATGTTTAACAGGATAGTTTAGCTATAACTACCCATGGCTAGATAAGTAAATATATAATATTATTTTGATCCTACTACTACTTACTATGTACTAACGGTACAGGACGTCTCCTTATACCGGCACACGCACACATCTCTTAGTTTAATATTTGCTTATTTGAAATGTTATTGTTTACTACCTATTGTGATAGGGATTAGCTTGTTGGTCCTTCAGTCAAGTTAGGTCAAATGTAATCTCATGTATACATGGACAGTGTGAGCTTAACGCAATAAGTGTGATCAACATTTCTTCTGACTATGGAAAATGGTTCTTCTATTGCTTCCTTTTTCCTCTGTAGTATCGAATATTTGATGTTGTAAGAAAGTATGACATATGCTACAAAAAGTCAATGGGGATTAAAATTACTCATTCATAAAGCAAGTAATGTGTAATGAGGCAACTTTTCATCCTTACTGATGATATTTTCAAATAATGTAACGTAGAGAAGAGAGAAGGAGAGTTAGGATGTGACCTCCTTTTGCAATTTATCTGAATTTTAACGGTTTTATGTCAACTTGATGAACGTGTACCAAAATATACTGCATAGTTTAGGATTGTGTCATTGCATAGTTATTTCTCCACTGCTCCATGGCCGATCGACCTACACCATCATCGATTGCTATTTGCACTTTAATCACTCTTTACGTTGATCCTTCATCGCCTATAGGCGAACTTGGTAACGGGCATCAAGATGAGTTAATAAACCTCTTACATTCCTTAGTCAGAACTCCAAGTCCTCAAACGATTTCAGATATACTAAACAAAATAGATGATGTCCAGGTCACAACGATATTGCATGAGACACTTCACGATGCATCATCGTCGATCGATGGAATGATAGATTTGATGATGTCGATACAGTCGATTGTAGTGGACGGGTCCCTTGGTGTATACGTTAGAAGGGTCTGTCTCGGTTTTGATCATCTCTCCTTTGAGAACATGACCAGCCTATGGGAAGCTCTGCAGTATCAGACCGAGTGCCATGAGAATGAAAAAGATGTTACCTACGGAGCGTGGAACTTGTCGCCACTTCAAAAGCAGGAATTGCTAATGTTTCAGTGTCTGTCGTTGGATGATCCAATTATTTCTAAATCTAAATTTGCAATGAATCCTCAGGCCATCATGCTTTTAGAAAATGAAACAGAAATCCCAGCTGCTCATTTTTTAAAGTTTCTGAACCATCTTCAAGGAGGTATCAAAAATTGTGCACTCGATGCCCTTCATCAGTACTTTGATTACGCCATGATTGCCGAACGTAAGGATATGAAGCGCCAAGTTGTGTTACATTACGCAACACTTTTGTTGGCTGCTGTCTACCATGACTTTGGCGATATGGAACTCGCACATAAGGCAACCGAAGAAGCTTTACACGTCGCACAGCAATCCGGTGATCCTGCATGCGTTGCCTATGCCCTTTCATTCTTGTACCACGCCACTGGAAAAAGTGATTACTTACGCCAATGTGCCTCTAGAGCTCTACAGGCTAAACTACGACCTTTAGTAGCAAGGGCTAACTTGGCTTTGGCAAAGGTGATAGCTCCTTCTCCTGGTGCATGGAATTCATTATTGCAAGCCACCACAGATCATTCTTCAACATCATTGGATCGGCCTACCCACATTGACGATATTTCTTCCTCCGACGAAGCGATGGAGGTTCTAGGTCAGACTTCATTAATTGGGGCTGGAATTTGGGAAAGTATGGGACATTTAAAGATGTCTGAGTTAACCGCAGAAATCGCGTTAGAATGCTTCGGACAAAGTGTTTCCTCATCTTTGCGGGATGTTGCTCTTCAAAGTCTTGCTCGTAAAGCTCTGGTTGGTCCCCTTTGGATTGAGACATCGATTTCTCGTTATGGTATTGCTCTTTTATCCCTTCTGGATCAAGGAACCAAAATCGGAACGCTGCTTTTGCTGCATGAATGGGCTGTTCGTCGAGGTGAATATGGACATGCAAAGACAATCATGCATTGCATCTGTAGTCAATTGCATCCTCGACTTCCAAACTTCAAGGAAATTGAATATGAGGTAGAGGCACAGAATGCATTATCCATGGCACGAACTAATTGGATTGGTGAAGCAAGAACTAAATTGAGAAATTTATTGGAGAAATGTCGCAAAGAAAAAAAAGTTGTTCTCGAAGGCAGGCTCCTAATACAGTATGCTGTGATGGAGCTTGATGTGAATAAATCCGAATTCCGATCATCCGTGAATTCGATTCGAACTTGCATCAAGCTAGCCTTAGATAATTCTATGGATGTAATCCATGCGATCGCGATATCTCAAATGGCTAAAGTCAATTACCGTTTGGGGAAATTGGATACTGCAGTAGCTATGCTTGTCGGAGTTCTACCAATGCTTCGTCAGAACGCTGATATATGGTTTGTCGGAGAGGCATATCTGACTCTTTCCAAGTGTTTCTTGAAACGAGAGTCTATTGAGCTAGCATCATCGCACTTAAAGAAAAGTCGAGAGTTCTTCCTACAATGTCAAGATTGTGTACGACTTCAAGAAGTTTACTATTTGCAGAGTAAAGTATATCATAGCCAAAAAAATTATGCTGAAAGGGATAGATCAAGCCAGTTGTTTGTGGAAATTTCTGAACACCTGGGAAAAGGAACTTTGCCTGCCAGCTTGGGTGACGTTGGGAGTATATCTCATCTGAAGCTATTGGCTCAAAGACAAGTTCATTCACAGTAACTACATTCCTGGACTGTATAAAATAAATGGAAAACCCATGCTGAAATCAGAGTAAAATTCGCTTTGAATATAGCCGTCCGTAAACCAATGAGAAATAGGCAATACTGTGAAAAGAACCATGGCGGTAATAAGTGGTTTCGGCAACGTATGTTTGATCCATTGAAAAAAAATAAGGGGTGAGAATATGTATTCAAGAAGAATTACGACTCCATTCCAAACAAAGAAGAGGAATTGTCTTCCATAAATTATTTTCATGTGCTTGGTGAGTTCTGGAAAGAGTATATGCTTCATGTGAATTACGGAACAAACGTATTCGTGTAAAATTCCTGAGAGTATGAATGTTGCAAGCAGTGCGACAGGCTGTGAAAGGCGCAGCTTCAATAATGGCTTGTACATCCCTCGTTTCAAAGAGTCATGAATCATCAAATTCCAGCGCCTTCCCCAAAAATCAGATGGAGACTGCGAGCCAAAGATCGGATTTTTCATTAATGCGATAACCTTGAATCCTGTTAGTGAACTGATCAGAAAAGATACTGCACGAGTGCCAACGTCAAGACATTGATAAGTCAGGCATGCTACCGTAAAATTGTTCAGTAGGTGACCCCAATGTAAAAAATGCGAAATGTCAGAAAGTATGAAGACGCCTTTATCTCGAGGCGATGGAAATATGGCGTAGTCATAATGTGCCATAACCGCAATGCTACAGATTAGAGCAATAGCCCTAAGGAGCAGCTGCTGAAGTTTTATTGCAAAATAGTCAATTGTAGCTTTCTTTGGTTTTCCTGTTTTGTAGTCGCGTTCAAAAGGTAAAATGGAAGCATAGTATCCAACGTATCTTGGTAAACTAGATTCTACACCTGGTGGAGAAGTATTAAAATATGCTTGTACATAGTTAAATGGAACAATTACAGTGATTGCTGCGGCTCCAACCATAACTGATGTATTCATGACTCCAAATGCTCGAATGAAAAGGAAAGGAACCCACAGGACCATAGGAATTACAATACCAAAGCCAAACAGAAAAGAAAACTTTGAATCTCGATTAGGGAGAATGACCTTGTATACAACGACTGCAAAAAAAGATGAGACTACCGCTTGCATTATAAGCATAGAAATTAAATGTATCCAAAAGGAAATTGGACCCAAAAGGATCACGACCGAGGATGATTCATTTCCGATCGAAAATTCTGTCAAGACTGATCTTGTATTAAGATTTGAAGGATCTAGGATTCTGCCATATGATACCATCAGAAACTACGGGATGCACGGAGGCATGTACTCAATAAATGTATTGCTTTGCAGATTTGACTTTCGCAGTCGTTTCTGGTCTAATTTGTAGTGGTACTTTACTTGCTTTCCCAAACGTTTTAATTTAATTTTTTTGCAATGAAAAAAATTTCTTTGTCCATGATAACTGATCTCTCGAAAGATATATACCGTTTGTTCAAACCAGCTCGTACTATGATAAGGTTTGGATGAGATTACATCATTAACGGTATTGAAAAGTCCGAGGAACTTATGTCCTTTCAACATTGCATAGCCTTCTGGAACACAGGTCTATTTACCAGCTTACTCAGTTTTATAGGAAAACATTGTATCAATCGGTATGGGATTCTTTTCATTAACACCAACAATTTGAATCCTCAAAATTCTCATTGAGAATCCAAGTTCAAACAAGAATGCAGATTGACATTGACATATGCCTTCAAAAGACCATAGGAAGCAACTGCAGGTTAAGAAAAACAAATTTCAAGTTATCAGAGGTTTAGATGTTAATTCAGAGAAAAACATCCCCTCTTGAACTTCTATTTCTTGGTGCCTTGCAATACCTTGGCAGAGGCTTTACTTTTGATGATATTGAGGAAGACACATTCATCAGTGCTGATGTGCATCATTGTTTCTTTCACAGTTTTACAAAATGGGGTGCAGATTTCTTGTCAGTTGCAGAGGTCACGGAATGCAGGGAAGCATACATGATTGCTGGGCTTCCAGGATGTATTGGCAGTTCTAACGCAACCCATGTTCCGCTAAAGAAAGTGGTCATTCTCTTTACCATGCTCACCTTGGATTCAAATCCAAAACCACAACAAGAATGTACAGTATTGTTGTGAATCACAAACGTCGAATTTTGAGTTCATCAAGTGGTCATCCTGGGAGGTGGAATGATAAAAGAATAGTTAAGTTTGATCCGTTTTTGGAGAGGCTACAAAATGGTGAGTATGATGACATGCTTCAGTTTGAGCTACTCAACAAAGAAAGCTCCAGTGAAATTGAAGGATTTAAAGGTGCCTATGTTATTGTTGATAATGGTTACTTGGATTGCTCTATAACTGTTCCTGCAATTAAAAATTCCTGTGTTTGGGATGAAATCAACTTTTCACATTGGCTGGAATCCTTGCAAAAAGATTTAGAATGCACACTTGGGATTCTAAAGGGAAGATGGTCTATTTTGAGCAATGGAATTTGATTGCATCAGCTTGTTGCAATGCTTTAAGTTCTGATTGCAACACAGCAATCTGCAAAGAGTACAATGCCATCAGTCGCTTGTGTTCCATCATTTCTGAATCAGCACGAGCATCTTGAATATTCGAAAAAAGCTTTAACAAACTTTTCATCTGTTGGCTACAAAGCGTGGATTGTGATGTGATTGACAACAACTTATCACGACACAATAATATCTTGAGATTTTGCTGTTCAGGTTCCAGAGACTCTCGAGATAGTAGATGCAATGTCTGTGAAAGAGCATAACTATTAGACCATTCTTCTTGATCAACAGAAATTGAAGGGGAGCTTTCATTTGTCCAATTTTTTTAAAGGATTTTTGCCATTATTGGCATTCTGTCAGATGGCACGACATGACACAACATTTCGCCCAAAAGGTGTAGCATATTTCCCATCACTAAAACAGATGACTTCATATTACCAGACTCAGTTTTGTGAAATGGAATGTGTCCCTATAGGCACCAGGCTATTAATCCTTGAACATCCATCCTGGAGGCATGGTTTATGGAATACTTGTCATTGGACGACTCTGCTTTCTTCTGTTCAGAGATTTTCCAAACCTCAAAAAATTCGGCAAGACACCAATTTGCATAGTCATCATAGTTTGTACCGGATGGAAAAGTTCCTTCTTTGTATGGTGACTTTGTTGCGAGAACAATAGTCATCATTTTGGTGCAATTAGTATCAACTTCTTTTGCCTTACTCAACAATGTTTGACCCTGGATCTTCTACATTGAGTTCCCAAAGGTCTTTTGCTCAAGTACAGAGCGATGAATACATCTTATGCCAATGTAAATAAGACCATGCAAAACTTCACAATGCAATGTAGGTAAATTGCCAACACTTCTTGTCCAAATTCTGGTAGATCAGAATTTTCAACAATTTTCTTTTCGAAAACTCCTTGGAACTTGAATACACCAGACAAGATGTGATCTACAAATGGCGCAAGATCAGGCTGGTTTGGATCACTAAAACAATATTGGTTCATTTTTTCCATAAGGATTACATCTTTCATGCTTTCACTTGATCGAAAATGTAATGTGAGTTGTTGCAAGCAAAGGCAATTAGTTCTTGAAGCGCTGCCAAGAGCCTTTGACTGACAAAACTTTTTTCTGTTATTTGCCTTTGTTTTTGTCTTGAAACAAATGACAAAGAAGCAATAGTGCTATGCGTATTGCCAGCAGTTGATGACGACATTGTTGTTTTTTCGTAAATCACCAATTCGTGAGTTTGAGAGTGTTGCACTGGCCAGCTCCAAAAAAAATGAAAATAATCATTCTTGAATATGTGTTACTGGACATTTGTGATTGTATTTTGTCTTTTAGGTGAGGGAAAGAATGTGCTATTTTTGTGAATTTCACAAAACGTCCCAATCTGGATGTGGACGTTCTGTAATGTAATTTGTAGCCATTTAAGGAAAGCCGTGGAAAAAGTCATTTTTAATAAACGTTATGTATCCTCCTATCGATTAACCCACAATGAAAAGAATCAGTTTCCCAACACATCATAACCCCGAAAACAAAAACTAGATTATAGGATGCGAATTTGAAAATGATAGATCAAAAATTTCATTTTCTCTTCACCGCGATAATTATCTTGCAACATACTTTGCAAACTGGTGCGGCGTTTGCGAGGTTTCATCAATTCACGCATCAACCGTCTCTTGTAAGTCATCGATGGGCTTCCGCAACTGATGTCATTACAACCAATACAATTGGTTCCGTCGGAATTTTGATACCTTCCAAGGACGCGAATAGTGTCATATCGAAATATGGAAGGAAATCTCCAGTGGGAAATCCGACGCAGCGACACAGCTGGCTGACAAGATATTTTGGTTTTCGGATGGCACAGTCACAGCAAAGGTTGTCTCCTCGTTCGACGATTTGAGTGATGACTCGTCCCTAGAATTACTAAACATGGATATACTAGTGGCTTTTGGTCTTTCATCAGGAAGCGATTTAGAATATGTATCCAAACTATTTTCTTTACGACAACGACAACAGGATACACGCAAGAAACATCGTCAATGTCAGTTCGCTTTGGATTGTTCTGATACACAACTCCCTGTCTTTGTTGGACCATATGATGATGATAAAGTTGACTTTAGAATGCTGATCCCCTGGACAAAACAGGCATCAGGACTTCGTTTATCTCGTCAAATGAATGATCTCTTAGCGAGATGGACGTCCGATGACTTTGCAGTGGCATTATTATTGTTCTTAAATCAATTCTCCGGTAAAACAATTGATTGGGTCAAGCACTCAATTGATGCAACATGGGAAAAAGGTCCCCTTCAGAATGCAAAAGAGTTTTACAGTATGATTTCTAAGTGTGGGAATTGCATTACTAAGTGCTTAACAGATGACACCTGCAAGACATGCCTCACAGCTCTTACAGCTGTTGATACTCGTGATCAGGTTTCCAGCTATCGCACTATTGTTTCTTTTGAATCCGAAATTCTGAAAGAATTCAGCCTCTGCATCTTACAAAAGAATAATGTATTTAATTGCGATGCCAAAATTCCGAATTTGCCAAAGGTACAACCAACGTCAAGCTGGCGTGGACAGCCTCTCTCGTTCGAGACTGCTCGTAAAGTCCTTATTGGCCATCTCAAAGTTCTTCCTGAATTGGCAGGAAGCTTGAATTTGGAAATTTCCTGGAAAGTTGCTTGCGGAGCAAACGTTGCATATGATCAGTTCCCTTGTCAAAATCAAATTTTTTATGAGAGCACCAATGGTAAGAACATGTGGTATGATCCAGTGTTTCGCGTGGAAACTATAGATGGTAGAAATGTATGGTGCAAGCGTCACTATAGGGTAAGGGATGGGCCGGTTGCGGGTACCTTTAGATTTTCTGTTTTGGACAATGGAGTCACGAGCAACGAATTTTGGACGATTGTTAGCGTTGCCGACGATATGTCTTGGATTGTTTTCCACTACGCTGGAGCTGCATCTGTTGTCGGACAACGTTATTTGGGTGGTCTTCTTTGTACTCCTGATGGCTTGCTTCCGCCCACAGAACAACTGCCAAAAGTTTGGGATGCATTTAAAAGTGCTGGAATCCAGCCATGGGAATTATATATTGTCGACAACGATACAAATTCTTCCGGTGCACTTGAAGCAGGACCGCCTCCTTTAACATACTTTCGGGATCAAGCTACCCTTAAGAGAGAAAATATTTGAGGGGTAGACAAGGTTTGTGCTCCAAATACTAAATCAATTCATCATGAGTTCTTGTCGTGAGGTAAATCCTGCACAGATATATAGGTTTCTCCTTTTAATTAGGTTAAGGAAAAGTCTATCAAATAATAAGTTCTCCTATTAGGAAGTTCAAAAAGAGGCTAACCTATTAATAGGTTTCCTACCTAGATATTAAAAGTGAAACCTATTAGCAGGTTTCTCTTTTAAAGATCAAGGGAGGAACCCATTTAGCAAATTCTCCCTTTTGAACAAGAAGAACAGCAATGAATTCTTGATGAACAGGTCAGAAGGATCTCTTCAATAAGAACCTTCTTTATTCTAGATTCTAGAATAATTTCCCTTTCTTATAGTTTCTTGTTAATCACAATTTTTGCAATTCTTTAATTTTGTTATACTTACCACATCTTGATCCTACAGTTTAAGGCAGTTCTTGTTAAGCTAAGATTAATAATCCTTTATATGTTGAATGTAATGATGTTTCAACAAGAAGCCAAGGAAACCAAAATAAATGTGTCCCAACAAGATACGATGATGACTTAGCATCGAGGCAAGCGCTGTACCTTGACAAATTCTATGTGCCTGAAGATATCTTGTTCAAGAGTTGATGTCCTATGATGAATCAAGGAACTGGTACCAGTTGGTGACAGATGTTTAGGAATTTGTTGAATTAAGAAGAACTTTTCACCTTAAAAACTCATTTGCAGAGATACTGGATATAGGTGTATCAAAGTTGCAATGCCAAATTGTTCATGTTATGAAGTGATGTTGAGTCCCAAGTTTGAATTCAATAGTTCAACTCAGAATTAGACAGGGTCGTTTTTTATGAAAAAAGCTTTGTTTTTTTTGTTTCTAACCAAAATCATTAAAATTGCCCTTTGTAATAGACACATATTTTTGAGGCTACAGTTTGACTGATGAAATGATAAACTCCAAAATGACTACCTTCAGGGAAACGTTGGCTAACCAAGGTCACTTTCATGAGCACATCACCTCCTTACCAACTAGAAGCATGATTATGTGGTTCCACAGGACCAGCCAATTAGTGAAGAAGAAAATAGAAAGCATTTTGTACAGCTGGAGTTTAGTCAATTACTAATCTACAATTAGTGTATTTGTAAACAAGAACTCCACAAGATTCTCCATAGTCAGGTAGGAAGTTCACTGTACCTTAGATTTTTATGGATATGGGAAAGTATGGTATCATCCACACGGAAAAGTAATGTTCTACCCTTGGAAAGAGTAACAGAACATGGAAATAAAGCCATCAGTACCAAGGCTCAGTTGGCAAAGTTACGATTCTGTTTGGATACTAAGATCTATTGGAATTCAGGAGAAGTCAATCTTTGTTAGAACTGTTGAAGATAATAAATATAATTGCAGTGATAAGGATTTCTCTAGTGATGTTTTAACCCCTAAAAATTTATTGAATTTACCCCGGAGACCAAATACCAAACGTTTCGTTAAAATTGGGGACATGCATCTTTAACCTAACTTCAGCATTACCAAGCAAGATATAATTCCGGCCGCGGCAACTTTTTTCGTTTAGAATTCACAGCACCAGAATTTATTGATCCATCTACAAAATCATCAACCTCAACTTCTTTCGCTCTTATCAAAATCAGCTTCTCTTTTTTTCTTTCGGCACTCATTCTTTATATATCAGATTATATCAATTTTTTCGACTTAATGTAATGGTGGTCTAAAGTCTCTCTGATTTACGTTTGCATGAAACTTTCCCCGCAAACATGCCAATTCCTTTGCATTTTACTTGAAAGTATACAGTGCTGTTTCATGAACTGTTTCACTTCCTTTTATTTTCATTACTTTGTAGTTTTGATATTCAATCATATTACCTTGGTCTCAAACGGTGTGCAACAATTTGAAACTTGCTGGATACTTCTAGTTACCAGAAACAAAAGGTGTTTTTCTTTAGCTTCAGGGGTTTGATAGCCCTGGCACTCTAAAGAGTGCTCGAAAGCCCACTGTATCTTACTTAAACGACAAGGAATAGTGACTCTGAAACAAAGACTGCTCTAGACTGAAAAATTGAACTTTAAACCATACAAATATGACCTGAACTGTGAGATGGTTAGTTTTTTCAACGTATTGGCCATGTTGTTTCCAAAAAGCGATAAATTTACCCTCTGATCAGGATAATGTTGCAAAATTCGTGAGTGATTATATACTCTACAGTCCCACTCCATACGCATACGGTAAAGGTGTAAACTATTTTAAATTCTTCACACCATACTAACCCTATTGAGGTCTTGCTTGTCTAAAACATTGTTTGGTCTTTTTAATGTTGTCCAATCTGTTTTAGATTGAACTTAGAGGGCATGCTTTGATGGAATCCTCACTTTGGTGGCGCGGAACAAAATCTAGCGAAATGTAGTGTAAGCAATCGCCATTGATCTAGCTAGTAACGAATGCAAGTCAGTGTGTGTCGTCATTTTTATTAGTCTTGAATTAGCGTTTGTTTGTTTGTAATAAAATGTTTGTTTATGGGGTACAATTTTCAATTTTGATTTGCAATGTTATTGTCCTCACATAAGTAGCTCTTGCACAGAGTGTTAATACCTCTGTAATCTAGTGTATATTATCAAAAATGTTGAAATGGAGCATTGTCAAAGTTCCATGTCAAAAACTCCGTCGTCGTCAGAGTCTTCTACCTCAACAACCGGAACTATTTTGTAAATAGGATCAACTTCTTCATACCCAGTGATAGACCAGCCATCTTGATTGTCATAAGCGTCGAATGTAGGAGAAAGAAATTGTTGCATTCCATCCCTCCGAGGTACAATATTGAAATTCTGTAAAGGCTTTTCCGAAGCAATACAACTAGGTTGTGAATCTGTATGCTCGGGCGTACTCTCCATGCTATTTTGAAGCGATTTGAAACGAATTTCCCCTCCACGTAACGTATAATGTGATGAGTCTCGCGATTGCCTCTCACGAATACCATTCACAACGCGATAGAACATGCAAAGATCCCTCCATTCAGCCGCAGCCGTGTCTTCATGAAGCTGTACTTCAGAATGAGTTCGTGGCACATGAGAATCTGGCATTGGTATGGTATTAGAGCGATGCTGAACTGAATAAACATTTGCAGATGCCATTTCTTTCTTATTCATTATAACAAATTATTAATCTAGAGCCGTAATTGATTGTTGAACAATTTTCTTCTTGTTTCCGCGATTTGTGAAAATGCTATCGTTGAAAACCTACGAAGAAGGGATGAATTTGAAGTCTTGTTCCAAGGAATCCTCGTTTCCGATTTCGCAATTGAATCGGAGTTGGAGTAGTTTGGTGAGGTCACTGTTCTTTGATTCTGGAAACCCGAATCAAATTGAAACTAGGCAGATGGCTACCGATTCAAGAAGGGCAATATCTTTTCTTCAATGCCTATGACATGCGGACTCTAAAACCACTCATTTTGAAATCGAAGAACACGGTACGTCATGTTCGTGTCAACTTTGTGTCAACACTAATCTAGTAGTCCTATCCAAACCACCACCCAAGGTTGGGGAAAATGCTGTCATTGTAAAGTTGAGATTCCCCTTTGAGGTCAGAGATTTTTAAGATTCGTTCCTTTCTACAGACGTATAAAATATAGAAAAATCCAGTTAATTTTCACGACATCAAATTTTTACTGTAGAAAGTTCCAAGACCATAATTGAAATTGCAATTAACCGAATGGAATCATTCGATTAACTTCCAATATCTATACTTAGATTAATTGATTGATTGAAGGATATGCCGTTAGTGGCTCTAGAATCTAGACTGGATTCCTTGTTGCTTAGGTAGTTCTTCAATCAATTCACACGTAACCTTATTTATTGTAGCAGAATTATATGTCTTGTTCAAGGCATAAAATAGCTTTCATGGTCTACTTTTTGAACTCTTTACACTCTCTTGGTGTTGCCATCTCAAAAGTCTGTATATGTTTTTCTGCAAAGAGAATGTTCACGTCATGCGAACCCACAAGATTTGAGTGCAGTCCCCAACATAGTGAAGTTTTGTTGACTACTACTGTGTACTCCCTTGAATGAGAGCGTTTTCTGAAATTTGAAATTTCAAAATGGCCCATGGCATACTTCTTGATACCTCATGCACTTCACAATTTGGTCTATTTTAGGATTTGTGGAGAGAGGGTGGAGCACAAAGCGTCAACCATGTTGAGATGGTACTTAACACTTGAAACAGTATCAAATATTGGCTGAATCGCGTAGCATGACATCAAACAAATTGATCTAATTCCCTGTGATTTATTTCTGGTTTGAAAATTGAGTGAGGAGCTGGAGTGTAAAAAACTTGTTACAGTTTTGGTAAACATGAACTTACCTTCTTTGTACGAGAAAGCATTTTCGGCGGTCTTTAACTATCAATCGCACATTGTAAAGGGATACTGGGCACCATATATGTGAAAATACTAATTTTCTAAATTTATTTGTACTACCAGTGTAAGCCTTCTTAAGGGTTAACCACGAGTCAGTCTCAGACTTAGTAACTCATGTATAGGCTGCATCTTATTTTTACTTAATTTGTAATGCGTAATCATCAATTTGTGTTGACCAAGCCAAAGAATACCAGAGACGAAATTAACAGGAAACTGCAACTCGTCAATGCCCGTAGTTGCTTAGGCTTACGCATTGCCTTGAAAAAAAACTATAAAACGCATGTAATTGTACTGGCAAAATAGTATTCAATTCCATAGGACATTCAAGCTCGGATACCAAAGGTTTTTAAAGTTTCCATTTACGAATACACTCAAAGTTGGTTCATACAATGATATCATCCAAACATTTAAAGTGCAGTACATATAAATAATATATAACTTTTCTAAGATATCAATGAAAAGTTCACTCATTATCCTAAGTGGTGAATGGTAAAATGAATTCAAGAAGGGCATCAACAAGTCAGGCTTTTTGTATCAATTAAATATGAAAAGGGAACAATAAGCAGAAGAAATAAATCATCATAGCATGCCAAACAGAGGGAAAAGTCTAAATGAAATTATTTCTGATTCCGGTAACTGCCAGCAGCAAAGTCATAATCATGAAAGTAACAAGATCAGGAGTTTTGAGTAATCAAATCTATAGATAGCATTAAAACGCTGTACCTAGACTCAGCAGATTATAAGCTCATGGCATCATTAAACCTTATCGCCCTTTCAACGTGACAGCGTTGCGTGCTTACTCCAAGGATACGGCTGCTCCTAGGTTGTGCATTCCTATTGATCGAGTATATATCGATCTTCTAAGTCCTTGAAACTTGTTAATTTCAAGAGATATTGATATTGGGCTCGTATGATACTGACAATCGAAACTGGGCTCTTGCTCTCTGGGGCGCCATGACAGCTAATTGTAAGTTATCACCACTAGACCAGTAGTCATGCGGTCCAAAGTTTTACCTTGTACAAAGGACAAATTTGGAATCCCTCTTTCACAATTGTTTAAGGGTGGGTTCAAAATATGCAGTATAGGTTGTCACATAATAACACCAAACTATTAAGATTACTACTGTGTGACATAGGATCTACCATTACCTCTAGTGAGTTAAGCCCTCTCTGCAATTACCTTTATCGATACCTCGTTCAGGCGCTTCCATGGTGGTGTAAAGGGGTCGTTATACTGAGCAAGAGAAACAGAGTCACTGGGGTCCGCTTTCCAATCTTTATCACTTTTAATAGCATTCAACAACTGTTGGGTTCTTAACATTACTTCCTTTTTTGATGCGAAACCTCCGAACATAATCACAGCTCTATTGGATCCCTCATTTCGTTCCAAGGTAACTCCACTTCCTTCCAATGGTTGTGGCGCCTTTTCGAAGTTTTTGACCTGCCAATATTCCGAGGGTAATACGAAAGACATGAGCCGCGACTCATCTGAACCACTGGAAAATACAGGTGTCGTCATTTTCATTGCCTGTTTCTCTTGATTTTTTCCAAAGAGATATCCAGCAAGTGCTCCAAATGAACTCGCGCCAGGTATTTGAGGATTTGATACCTTCGCATCAGTATCGCTTGATTTTTCGGGTCTGGCTTGGCTCATGGAGACGGAACACACTGAAAACGGCTCGTACCGGCGGATCTCAATCAATTTACGTTTCGCTATAACTGTATAGATCGGAGTCTCCAGGTCACGTGGAATTCGTTGCAAACGCTCCTGCTCAAGTCGAACATTCAAAGAATTCATGATTTCACGACGGGACATCTTTTCAATCGAAGCGATCGCCGGCCTCTTTGTTTTTAAAGATAAATCGCCTTCATAAAAATCAGACAGACTTCTAATGACTGTTACTAGTGAGCGACAACGTGTCCGAAGATTTGACTCTTTGTTGATAATATCTTTCTCTGAAGAGATAGGATTTAAGATATCCAAAACTCTCTTGAGTGAAGCTCTCCTTGCGCGGCGTGAAAATTGTGTTGCAAAAGAAAACCTGCACCAAAATGGAGTCTCAGAATCAATCTGACTCAGCAAAGTAGACAGAAAAACTTCTCTTTCGCTGCCTTGCAACTGGCTGATATGCTTTATAATTGATGATGTAGCAACTGGATCTGAATCAAGTGCTTGGTCCAACAGTATATCGTCACATTTATGAGATTCAATTCTGAAGGCCTTTTCAGTTTCCTTGGATTGGCTTTCAGCAAGGAAACCATCTTTTTCCGGGCCAGACGCAGAGATTGGCACCGCACTAGTGTGTGAACTATGATGAGGGGGTTTTGGGAGAGCGACACAAACCCATGGACACAACCAATTAAGAGCAGGACGGATGATAACTTCGTACAAAACATTGTCATCAGTAAATTTGGAAAGGAAATTAAATGAGTCGATGTCTGACGAATTACACAAGTATCGTAGAGAAAATATAAAGTGGTTTGTGACCGTTAAAAATCCTGCCAGAGTTGTTTCATCGATACTCCTAAAATTCAGGACACCAGAGTGAGTGCTTGGACTGCTGAACAAGTCCAGCAATACATCCCATAATCATGTGATTGTGGCACTACCATTTCCTACCTCCGAAATAGCAACATACTCTGCTTTACTGAAGGAAAGAGTCACTCCTATGTTACCTTTTGAACGCCAGCAAATAGGTGTGCTCAGCAATTACATGATGAATCCAGTAACAATAGTTCTTGATTCTGAATCCCCAGCCCAATTGCACTCACAAAATACCTTTTTAGGCTCCCATTATGATTTACTGATTTAATTAATTTCGGTTATTTCCAAATCTGGGATGTATTCGCGTAAATGATACACTTCATCATTGATCCATTTCACTTCGGCACATTTGGATACTTCAATAATTCATGGGATACAAATTCATTCGTGGTACTCAAGACACGTGTATCAAGGTACAATGCAGATTTGTAAAATGGACAATCAATCTCTCCAATGATAGTCGCAAATCTGAGGCTATACTAAATCATGAGCCATCAACTATCACTTATCATCTCTTTCAAAATCTGAATGTTTTCTTACCACTATGCATTTCCATCCTCAATTTTTCTCCTTTCAAAAAAGTACTACCTTCAGTATATTTCTACTGGACAACTGGATTATTTCCTTGTTTCATTTCTCGTAGCTTCGTGATCTAGTTTCAGAGATAGATCAATAATAGAGTATATCATTCAATTTGAGAATGTTAACAATATTGCATGTTGTTAGTATTACTCTGAATATATATTGTGTGAAAGCAGAATTGAAAGATTAAAAGTTAAGGCCAATCAATTATTCAGACCACACACCCTAACGTTTTTAGCAGGCAATCAAACCTAGAACAGAATCAGAAGCAATGATTCACAGTTCTTGTCAGATTCTCATCACAAGAGTTTTCATTATGTAAACATTTTTTTAATATATAATAGACAAAAAAATATTTGATATACCAGTGCAGCCTAGAAATAATAGCCTGAAAAAAATAGATCATTCTAAATCAAAGAGTGATCAAACATATAATCATAATGAATATCTAGTCCGTCAATGCTCTGATCTTTTACAATTAGAGAATAAGAGAAGTTCTTCTTGAATCCCCAAAATAGGACAAAGTGCTACTATCTTTACCTCACATAGAAAAATTTCAATTGAAGCATCAGCGTAAATTATTGTGATATGACATGAGGTCAACAAGAAATGACGGTTGGAAATACATCTGAAACCTGCGTTTAATTCAACCAAAGACGTAATCAATATTGACATCAGATGACGTCAGGACAAAAAATAGAAATAGGGAATGAAATTAAATGTGAACTATAAAGGCTGACTTGATAAAAAAAGAATGAAATAGCAATTGCATGTTTTTCTGTTGCTTTCAAAACAGACAAGGAAATGAAAAATGTTATCTCTGCATGTACGGAAAATTGGCCCAATAGAGAGGCTCTTCTTCAAGATTTACAGACCTCATGATATTGTGTCAAAAATAGAAGTGCGCCAGCAACCTTCCAACATTTGAATGAAAAGAGATGCAATCCGTCTGTTCTGTTTGGAACCCAAACCACTTCCTAAAACGACCAGGTGTAAGGTTTTCAAACGACTAGTTAATTGCTATAAAGGCAGATAGAATGATAGGAGAGAGTTTGACATTTGAAGGTTTAGAGCAAATAATGCGTGAAGTTTTTAGGCAGCTAAATTGCAATCATACCAATTGGAATGAAACCAATCAAGTGAAGGATTGCCGACTCAGTTCGTTAAGATGTATTACACCTGCGGTTCAACTGGACATCAAGTTCATGCAGTAGGAAATTGCATTCAACAAGAAGGGGTCCAGAAACATTAAATTTCTTGGTAATTGCAGGTGTAGTGTCATTTTGGCAAAGACTGTTGGGAAAAGGAGGAAACCAAGAGTAAGTAACCAGAAGGTTTAGACTGTGGGACCCTGATACAAAATTTGGCCATTTAACCAGCGATTTTGTATGGATTAGAAGAATGTTCGCTAAGGGCTTAATTCATGGATTATACAGATTTTTCTTTAATCTCATGAATGCGAAATACAATGAAATTTTCAAGGAGCATGTGGATTGATTGAATTGGACAATGGATCTCAAGCACCCAAAGAGACAGAGTCCAAATCCGAAACTAATGAGGTATTCAATACCAATGGTGATGATCTACTTAAACACGTTCAGGAAAGAGGATCAGAATGTTAGAGAGCCTCTTCATACTTAAGTTATCATTAAAAATGTTTAATGCATTCTATCGCTAAACTTAATTGTCTTCTCTTCACTTTTCTCACATAAGACAAATTAATTCACTGATCACTTTACAAATCCAAAGTAAACCTAATCCCTCTCCTTTAAAGCTTGACTTTTGCCCAAGAAAGTATTTACATGTTCTGTATAAGTATTTTTACTCAGATTTTTGGTAAATATATCCACATCATTATCACCCAACTTGAAAAGATGATCTTGATAAACTCTGACATACCTTTGAGTTAAGTTCGTTAGGATAATACCAATACTACATTAGGTTACTAAGACTAAGAGATGTGTGGGTGTTCCGATACTGGAGATGTCCAAGCTATCCTTAGTACATAGTAAATAATACTAGAAACAATATTCTTATATTTACTCAACTAAATCTAGAATAACTTACATAGTTAACCGTTCTTTCGATATCTTCTACAAATTCAATTAAGAAATAGTCTTATTTGAATTTAGTGATGCTGACTATTGCTTATAAATGAAGAAAGATCAATTAATCAGGACCCTTCATATCAATACGGTAGGAATAACTGCAGATTCCCAAGTAACAAAGGGGAATCTATCAAGGTTTACAATTCATGAATCTAAGTCGTGAGTCTAAGATCGCATAAGCCTAGATGCTAAGTGTTGAATCTAACACATAAGTTAAAGAGACTAGGCGGTCAATGGAAAGTTCACAAGAGATCTAATGTAAACGTAACTTTATTAGATCATACATTACAATTTGTATAAAGTCTTAGAGCAGCTTAGATCAAACTGATCCACAATTTTTTCACAAGCAAAGGGATATCTTGCATCAATATGTCTGATATAAATTCTAGAGCGCTATGAAGATTGCTCCCACATTATCCCACCAGGATTGAAAGTTTTGACTTCAATAAACATGAATCTTAACAGATAGAGGATGCAGCAAATTTCCTAAATTGCTTATGACATATCCACATACTCCGCTTCACTGTTTGCCAATATGTCTCCTTTCTGAGCCTTGGATCTCCAAAAAATTTGGACTTATAAGCAGCTACATGATGAAGCTAGTTACAATGACGCTTGATTCAGAATCTCCTGACCAACCACTGTCACAATGTGAGTCCAAGTCCCATTTTTCACTTTCATGCTTTGGTTGCAGCTTATACAGTACAATTTTGTGTCCAGAACATGTTTAATGCCTCTCTTTATCTCTTTGCATGCTGCAAGGCTCGCAGTGAGGCGCCGATTCTTTTTCTTATCAACTTTTGGACGAGTGCATGCATCTTCAAAACTCTAGATCAATCATATTGAAAGCAAAATCAGCTTCTTCTATTATCAACTCCTTAACCGAATCTTGCAATTCAATGATCCAGAGATTACTTCACGGGAATTTATCGAGTCAACCAACAATAAGAGAGGAATCAAAGGAATCATGAGTGACACCGGATGACGTCAGGAAAATGATTAGAGAGTGGGCATGACGCTAACTGTGAATAACAAAGGCTGACTCAATACATCAACCAAACTAAATGGGAACCAACTAGCAACTAATCTAAAATACTCATACTTTGACAAGCACAACATTTAATGATTTATCAGTAAATAAGTAAAGGACACACACAACTGCAAGCAGCAACAAAGTATAGGCAATAAATCAATAGACATTGATTCAGCAGCTCAAACGTTTTCTAGAATGGAAAACTAAATCTATTGGCTTTTGCTTAGAAAGAATCTCATGCTTTGGATGATGCCATAAAATTCTGGCCGCTTGTCAAAGTGAAGAATGATGAATAAAAATTTATTGCAAATAAGGTATTTTCTTTAGCTTTTTTGTCAGAGAATCTCTAGCTGAAATTTGATTCCGTTATCACTAGTCTCAAATCATGAATTGTTTCTGAATGAAAGGCACATAGATTTACCCGTGAACTTTCACGATTAGAATTGAAGTTATGAAGTATTTGGGTCTACTGACAACACGTCTAACCATCCATTGATTTCGCACTTTTATATCGAGAGAACTAGATAGATTATTTTTTTGTATAGGGATGGTTGTAATTTATGATTTAAAACATTAGTTGCTGCAACTTTTGAGGAATTCCTTTAGCACCTTTCTTAGAAAACGTGAACTTACCAACATCGCATCGAGCAAATATGTGTAAGCTCATTTATTTAGGATTTAAGATTCTTTCCCCTGTTTCAGGCGAACGGGCTCTAAGTATTAGCTCGTAAGTAGTCTCCCCAACGTTATCGTACTTTTTTTCAAAATTTGTCCATGCAACTTTTTTGTCAATTCGCTCATGGGGTCCTAGTTTGGCATCGTTACGGTATGGTGCTGCATAATTCTTGTTGAAGTCAGTAGGATGACAGTGTCGACTTTGCTGTTCGGCATTCCAGTATTCGTCGGCATATAATACAGAGAGTGCAAACTCATGGAGGTACCCCTCCCAGTTTGACCTTAACGTGATATCTCCTCCCAATTTGAGAATAAGTGGGAATGAAGGGTGTGCATACCATCGCTGTTTGATTCGAGCTTTAGTGGGATAAGGATTAGGATAGAGGAGGTAGTGATGCGATATTTTCCATCCTTCTTCTACGCAGCACCTCCAAAAGTCAGCCAATTCAGCCCGAACAAATACAACATTCGAGGAAGCTACAGAATGATATGGACGGCGACTTTCCTGTGTTGGCTTCATTGCTGTTGGAGAATTTTTGAGCGAATTTTCTCGCAACGCGTCTGCCTTGGATAGGCGCACGAAGGATCGATCGATTCCAACCACTTGCTTGTCTGGATGCTGAATTCCTAGTAATCGTGTGGATCGTCCAGTTCCACACCCACTATCCAATACGATTTCCTTAGAATCGTCAATATATTGCCGTATTTCATTGAATGCAGCAAGAGTGTGCGATGCAATGGGCTTCCTATCTAAAAAAGTATCGATTGAGTTACAGTTTCTGCTCACAATATCATTCAGTAGCCATGATTTTGTTGGAGGGCATATACTATCGTTTATTGTGTACCTTGTATCCCAAAGTCTAGAGGAATTTCTCCTTAGTCGCCGTGCTGAAAAATGAAGAGCAATCACTTGATAGGAGCAAAAAACAACTATAACAAAGTTGAATTTCATTTCGGAGCGATTTGGCAAGCAAGCACTCGATCTCATGGCTTCCAAATGTACCCCTTATCCTTATTATATACTGGAAATTTGTGACTTTGTGTGTCCAGAAGTTGCTGCAAAAATGCTTTCTCCTTAGAAATTAACCTCAAATTGAATTCAAATAAATGTCAAATATGCGTATCAAAAGTGGTACCAAGCGAATTCTGCACATGTTTTCTTTGTTGATTGACTCATTTATCAACTCGGTCCATTCTGAACTGTCTATTTGCTTTTTGAGCATTATTGTGTTTCATTGCTGACAGAGAGTGTCTACAATTTCATGAAATGAAAAAAACCATTGGATCGGCCTAGTGATTTGATCACATCCTTCACTACCATATACACTTGCTTGACAAGTGCCTTTGCTGGATGTGATGAGGTGTTTTAGTAGCAATAAAAATCATGTCCTTAAATATTTTCCACTGAGTGATAGACTTAAGTTATCCTTTTGTCCTGGCCCTTATTGGTTGCTTGTTTCTTGAAGATTAAAGCAGTGAACATTGGCAGTTTGACTTTTTGTGCTTTCAACTCTGAAGGAAGCAGCAATATTTCCACAAAATCTAGATTGTCAAATTTGAACAGTGTGACAGTTATTTATTTCTTGGAAGGTAACCTAATTTAACCCCTTTCTTGAAGGGAGAAAAGTTAGATTATTCGGAGTCTGATGAATTTATTGCATTCACATTATGTTTCTTGACATCTACCATGGCTGCAATTGGATAATCAGAAAGTGGTGTTGTTTGTTGCATATTTCCATTTTTAAAGAGCTCTCTTGCTACAATTTCATAATGATTACGATTGAGCTTGTAAGAAAAAAATACATTTGGCTGTTCCCATGATGGGCATTTAACATTTAAAGATGGGGTTGCTTATCAAAGCACAATAGAGTATTGAGATTCTTTTGATGCAAGTACTTTCTCTAGAATGATTTGGTTATTTCATGTCAACCATTTTGCATTAGTCCAGTACCGCTGTCAGAAATTTGAAAAAGATGCTTCACATCCTGACACATTGCTACAATTGCCTAATTACATGTTACAGAATTTCCAACTTTTTCCTCAGTTAGTTGCAGCTTTCAATCTTCAATAAGCAACCTGACTATATGTTGAGTTTAGATTTCAAAAGAATATGAAATCATTTTGTTGGTTGCTCTTGAGCTGCTGATCAACCAACCTTTATGCATTTGCATCTATGCTCAAATCAAAATTAATAGATTTAAATTTGTGTTGATGTCAATACCCTAACCTCTAACTTAAAAATTGAACAACTTTTCTTTGGTTTTCGAGGGATTAAGGTTAATTTCGAGTGAACTTCGATCGACAAGATATTTAAGGTTTAGAGTATTGTGACCACCTTGATACACTGAAATGAACATGGAAGGTTCATGCGCTAGGCTGTACAAAAGGGTTGGCAATTTCCTCCATTCCGTCTTCTGGGGATACTAGTGCCACCTGAGTTCCTCGGACAACAACGAGACCTAATCGACGAGACTTTTCCGTCACTCTTTCTGAGTCTTCGGGATCTGAGATCAGGAGAAAATCAATCAAAATTGGATTAGAAGGAGAGTTAAGCTTTCTCAGGAGATAAGTGAACAAATTGGAAAAGTCCTACACTTCGATAACAACTCATACCTCGCAAAAATTCATCACATTCGTCAAGCACAAGATTTACTAATTCATCATAACCCTTCAGAATCCCCTTCATTTCTCGACCCCCCACACATTTGACTCGAACCGTTGTATCCATGAGTTTTTGAAGCTCCAGAATACTCTCCTTCTTCGGCGGCCCTGATCCTTTTTTTGTATTTTCGCTCATGACCTTTGAATTCACTTAGTTCCTTTCCACACTCTTGTCGCATTACTGTCCGCTTTTCGAAGTTCAAGTACTCGTTTTATTGGTGTATTCCATTTCGAGGTATTGTTAATGAGCATTGGTACTTGATCACGGAGCACTCGTTTACCGCGTAAACCACTATTTGATCGACGCACAGACGCGCGACGTATTTATCTGATGGATTTGAATTTACAGTGCAATATGGAAGAAGTATTGGTAACGTTTCATGCCACCGCTTTGCAGGTGATATTTGCTTAGAATGACTTATTGTCGCCAAGCTTGGGTTCCTCGATGGCGTGCTATATTTGTAGTAGCCAATATTCTTTCCATATGTACAGCATTTGCATCATGGGGACCTCCAAAACCAAATTCAAGTGTTCTCCCAATGAATTTGCAAAAGGACGATGAGTGTGTAAAAACCTCAGAAATTTTAAGTCTCGAGTCTATTCGATCAACTCTCATTCGTCAAGAAGAGACCATCATATTTGCCCTGATTGAAAGAGCACAATTTCGTAGGAACGAAATTGTGTATAAGAAAGGAGGATTTGGAGATCTGGGTTGTCCCTTGGGAAGTAAAGAAGGTGACGAAGTCCTCAGTTTCCTTGAATATATGCTCATGGGTACTGTAAGTTTAAAATATTCACGCTTGCGACTACTCGCACTCTTCTCGATGCCTTACTTATTGAAAGCTACTAACATAAATTCTTTTAGGAAGCTTTACACTGCGGTATGAGACGCTACACTTCACCAGAAGAAGCTCCATTTTTCCCACACCGATTACCTGATGGGCCTGTCAAGAATCTCCCCAAACTAGATTATCCCGAAATCCTTGCTCCAGATGCGTCACACGTTAACTTTAACCAGATTTTGCTTCAAAAATACATTGATACTATTGTACCGTCTCTTACTACTTCTGGAGATGACGAACAGCATGGATCCTGTACACTTTGCGATATCGCTGCGTTACAGGCACTATCTCGAAGGGTTCACTACGGGAAGTTTGTTGCGGAATCCAAATATCGAGCAGACCCTGAAGGATATCAACGTCTGGTAGATGCCAACGATGCTGATGGCGTCATGGCGCTCCTGACCAATGCACCTGTTGAACAGATGGTCATTCGAAGAGCAGGCTTAAAGGCTGCAACCTATGGGCGTGATCCATTACTGAGTGCCTCGTTGCAAATGGAAGAGGTGACGGATGTGAATACAGCTATTGTAGCAGCTGCTGCCGCATCCGCTGTTGTGGCTGCCGTGGAGGCTATGGATGGAAGAAAGCAACACGGAAAGGTAGACCCAGCCGTTATTGAAGCTATTTATCGGGATATTATCATCCCTATTACAAAAGATATCGAAGTTGCCTATCTATTCCGTCGATGTGGAAAGGAACCACCATGTCAGTTTAGTCCAGATCGTAAGTTTACCGGAGTGGAGCTTGGGCCAACTCCTGTGGGAGCGCAAAACTAACAATCACTCTCGTATGGACAATGTTATTTAAGACCGCAGCTTCAAGACAAAATCTGCGCTACAGTCTTAAGTATTGGGAAGATTTTTTTTCATGTCATCATCAATCACATGTCGGCAAATCAAGTAGAGTTATTTACATGACAGAGTAATCTAATATTGGATTGCGCAACTTCACAGATCACTTGTATGATACATATGACTATTCTCAATAATATAATTATATTCCAAGCAATAGCATGAAATTGTTTGTTTGGTTTAATTGTGAAATCAGGTGTTATTCCTGCAAATTTAATCCTGATTGTGTAAAGATCACACGACTCATTTGCAGCATCTAGACTACTTCTCATACTTTGAATGAAAGCGTCAAAAGTATCAAGCTGTTGTCTTCAAAGTTTGCTGTCAAAGAACCAAGCTGTTAAAATCAAGTTAAGTTGTTGCCGTCAAAGTGTGTTGTCAAGTCATCGAGTCAAGGTGTTGTCTTCAACGTGTGCTGTCAAAGCGTCAAATAACTAATGTTATATTAAGTCATTACTGTCCAAGTATCAATTCAAGTTGATTTTTTCAAAGTGTCAAGTAGAGCTGTTGCCAT
This sequence comes from Fragilaria radians, assembly GCA_900642245.1. Lineage (NCBI taxonomy): Eukaryota > Bacillariophyta > Fragilariophyceae > Fragilariales > Fragilariaceae > Fragilaria > Fragilaria radians. The sequence continues at coordinate 353,817 of CAAAJI010000022.1, forward strand.
CAACCCACAAGTAGCCATAGTCAAAGTCAAATTTTGTTACGTTGTTGCCATCATTCTGTGTTCTCTGATATTTTTTAAACAAAGTTAACTTACCTTAAAGCTATTTTTTTGTACAACAGGAATTGCAACCAAAAAGAAAATCCCGTTAACAATTCCAAAAAGAAAGACTGAGTAAGAAGAAATATTAGCTCGAGGTGGCTTGAAAATTTAGGAGCAAGACTGATAATTAGTACTTGCTTTGCTCTGCAGATTTCATTGTTAAATGTAAGATCATAATGAAACAATTCATTTTGTTAAAGAATACAGTAGCTTTCAATCGGTTACAAATGTGCATCAACTATCAAATGGATTTCGTTCGAATAATACTTGTAAACGTAGAACATTCCTGGCACAAAATTCATAATATGATAAATTGCATACTTTCTGACCCTTTACCTCAACAAAGCATTGGTGTCTTCAAGTATGTGCATACAAAGAAATGACCATCTTATTAATTTCACGTTAGATAATGCAAAATTAAGTTGGGTTAGGCAATATTTTCTCTTGCGTTAACGTAATTCTGTCCTTTTTTCTTTCAATGTTTCAATTAAATTTCCTTGTAATTGTTTTGAGTAAAATTCATTTAATTGCAACTTGATATCATCATTAGGTGCTGCAGTAACCACAACATTTGCACAGTAAATGCTTTCAAACATTCGAAAGATTGAAATCAAAAGTCTTAACAACAATCCAGTTTAAATGTTTGCATAAATAAGGATTGGAACAGCTACTTTACGACACAATACGATTAATGTGATCAAGGTCTAATAGATAATTGTATTCCGTTTTTTTCACCTAGTTTACAAGTTACAAATAGACAAAAAAGTTATTGTTTTTTGCCTAAAATCAATTCGTGGTCTAATTTCTAGGTGATTTCTACATAGATGGTGGTACAACTGGTGTTACACTGCTACTAAATTGCAAGCTCATTTAGTTCCTCTTCAGTAAGCAATTGACGATTGTAATCTAATGTCTTCCACCTCTTCCCTTCACAATGAATAATATGATGAAGACTTAAAATGCCTGTCTGGACCATCATTTTTATCCAGGGTTCAATTTGAACCTAGTTCCTGTCAACACCACCAACATAATACCGGGTCCCTCATTTGATCATATGAACAAGCAATGGTAGCCAGACTCTGCTGGCTGGAAAGCCAGATACAATGTTGACCTACCTTGACTGAAGGATCAAGAAGCAAATCCCTAACACAATAGGTTGTAAACAACAACAGTTTAATAAAAAATATTAAACTAAAAAGATATGTGTGCGTTCCGGTATAAAGAGACGTCCTATACCGTTAGTACATCGTAAATGGTAGTAGAATTATTACATTCTTGTATTTACTCATCTAGCTATGGATAGTAAAAAGTAAACTATCCTAATAAATATTGACCACAAGTTTAACTATGATAAACGATTCATTAGCTAAACTTAGTGATGATTAAGTATTGTTTATGAATGGAAAGTAGCATTGTACAATCCAGCACCGGATTCAATCTAGGACTGCTATAAGAATGAGATATGTAACAATCTAATTAAGGTGTTACCTAAAAGCTAAACTAACTTACCCTTATTAACCACCAATTTGTCCTTATGAACAAGTTGAAGAGACGTGCCTAACAGTTGGGAAGAAGCTTTAGAAAAAGATCTAATTCTTCAACAGCAGTCAGAAACCTCTCCTGGGATAACGGTGTATGTTTTGTCATCACTGTGATTATTTTGTTCAGATCACAAGAGATGATGAGGGTATCTCATTCAATGTAAAAAAGGGAAAACATGTGAGTTTATTAACCGAACGTTAGCATGCGATTGGTAGAGATATAATCTTTATACGGAGATTTATCCTCTTGAGGATGCCACAGTAACGGAGAATCCTGAATCATGTTCTGAACTTCAATTATTGAAATACTCCGGTTAGTAGAAACCGGAGAAATTAATTGTCACCTCGAAAATTAGTCCTGGAAGGTACAAATATTGTCGATTCATAGTTGTAGCGAAAGCATGTCATGTTACTCTGAGGAAAAAAGAAGATATCACACCAAAAAAAGTAGGAATGATGACACTCAGCCTATTGTACCAAATCATTATAAGGAAAAATCGGAAGCGGGAACAGTGAAGATTTATAATCATTCAAAGCATTTCAAGTCTCCCCCGGTAAGCGTAGGTACTCCAAAACATACATCGAAAAATCCTAGTCCTACCAAAAACAAAATCTTAATTGAGCCAAAATCTCCTGATAGCCATCCTATGCAGACCGAGAAGCGCGTGTTGCTTCGACGTCCGCAATCATTGAATGATGAGAAAAGTAAGAAAACAGTTGGAGCAATCGCTACTGCGAATAGTAATTCTTTGATTGCACCTATTCATATGGCAAAAAAGGTTTCAATAACCTCACCTCGATTAACAATCAATGAAAGTCAATCAACTCCGATAGACAACCAATTAAAACCAGAGTCATTTCTAAGATGCAAAGAAGAGGTTGATAAATCGATACTTCATGTTCTAGGAGCAAAACCGAGGACAAACGAAGAAATAGAAAAGATAAACAAGTCCCTTTCGCTTGAAAAGTCTCGAAAAGTGCGAAAGAAACACTTTTCAACCTTGAAAAAAAAAGTTCTTCAAGAACGTCTAATGCAATGGAAAGTGAAACAAAACGAACTAACGCCGCATGAAAAGAGCGACATTGCTTCTTCTAATACGATTGTGATATGGAATTATGCCACACATGAGGAATTAAACGACGAGGACGAAATGGAAGAAATAATATCGAATTTGAGAGATATGGCACTCAAAATTGGAGATCTTCGCGATTTATATGTTGAACCAAATACCGGAAATGCTTATTGTCGTTTTGCGACTTCAGATTTGGCTCAAGCAGCACTTGCTTGCTGGAACAACCTTGTGTTAGGTGGAAACCAACTCAGAGTTGAACAATTGACTTCCGCATCGCTCAACGAAACTAGTAGCGTGAACTGGAGTTCTTTCGTCCAATCCTTTGCAGGAACAGAAACACCCGATACGAATCGAGTCACAAGTATTGTACTCGACAATGTTCTGACTCCAGATGATTTTGAAGACCCAGATTGCTTGCAAGAAAGCTTGGACGATATCCGTACTATGGCAAATAAAGTTGGAAATCTCACTGATCTATTCATTCATAACGAAAACCAAATTCTTCTCAAATATCACGGAAATAATACCGCACTAAAATACTTCCACGGCAAGCTAATTAGCGGGCAAGTTGTGTCTGCTTCTCAGATGGAAGACACTATCTCGTCGGTGCTATTACAGAACTGCTTCACTTCAGACGACCTTTCAGATGCCGAATGCCTAGAGGAATCACTTCGAGATTTTAAGAACATCGCTGCTGAGTATGGTGTTGTCAAGGATGTGTACATCAGCAATGAAGCAAAGAATACTGTTGTTATCGATTTTCTTGGAAATTCTGCTCAAACCGCTGCATTATTACTAAATGGTCGTGTAATCGGAGGTCAGACAATTGGTGCAAAAGTTCTGAAAAAAGAATCGATTAAAACAAATATTACATTTGCACTCTGGAACGTGTTGACAGAGGATGACTTTGAAGACGAGGAGTGTTTAGATGAAACTAAAGCAGACATTGCAGAACTTGCAAAACAACTAGGTAGTCTCGTTCGTGTGTGGGTTGATATGAATTCTAAGTCTATCATGTTAACTTACAAAGAAGAAGAAGGAATCGCCCCAGCTGTTCTAACAAAGTTCAATGGTATGGTTATTGGAGGACAATCCATTTCTGCATGCTTTGTTACTGATTCAAAAAATCCTTCAAAGAAATTTCAAGATCAGGAGGAGGTACTGACAAGTGTAGGAAATGGACTTCAGCCAAAACTTTGCTTAGGCAGCAAGATTATCCCAGAAAAATTCGCAGCAATGAAGAATGTACCAAAAATCCCCAATTCTGGTGTAGCAAGAAACTATGCCATAGTCACAAATGATGAAAAAGTTAAATCCCTCATTTCGGAGATGATTGGTGAGCTATTGCGCCTTCAGAAACGGGCAATCCTTGAAGGGAATTCCAAAGCTAAACGACGCTTAATCATGGGACTGCGGGAAGTAACACGTGGTCTTCAAAGCGGAAAACTTAAGCTGGTTTTAATGGCGAACAACTTGGATGAATATGGCGTTCTAGATGAAAAGCTGCGAGAAATTATGGACCTAGCCAAGGAAAAAATGGTTCCCATTTTTTATGAATATAACAAGAAATCGCTTGGGAAGTTAATGGGAAAGAATATAAAGATTGCAGTGATAGGTGTACAAAATGCAGATGGGGCAAACCAAGAATGCAAGAAACTTTTATCTCTGGCTACTAAGCACGGTTTAATCTAATCCTTTACATTTGTATCACCTTCTAGGACCTCCGAACGGAGTATTATTGCCTAATCCATTGTTCACAGTTTGACCAGATCTCGATGTAGATTCCATTTCATTGTTTGGCTGGATATCATGTGAAAATCTACAATTGTTGCCATTCCTACAACTGCCCTGTGCAAAGAATTTGCAAGGAATTGGATGCTTCCCTGATGCCACATTTCCATTTATCCCTCCAAATGGTTGTGTATTAAATTGCTGATAGGTTTGGTTTCCTTCAAAGCCTTTAGCGTTTGCGCTGTTCTTTGGTATATCACCGAAAGATGTACCTGTTCCCGAAGCAAATCCACTTTGTGCGGAGTTAGAAGAATTTCCAAAGGGCGAAGCTGAGCTGGCTCCAAAAGCAGCGATAGATTTTGTTGCATCAAAAGTTGTTGAGCTGTGAATTCCCGCACTTGCAACTCCGAATGGCGACGACGACGTTGACGAGATTCCATGGGAAGGGTTACCAAATGGAGTAGATGAAGAGGTATTGGAATTTCCAAAAGGCAAAACCGTACTTGGTACGCCAAAAGTAGATGAGCCAGTAATGGAGGTTCCAAACGGAGTCGATTGCGTGTTACGGGGAACACCAAATGGAGTTGATGAAGCAGAATTAGAGGCTCCAAACGGAGTAGATGACAGGGTACTAGGTGCGCCAAATGGATTTGATGTCGTAGTGTTCGAAACGCCAAACGAAGTAGGTAATGAGGTATTGAGGGCGCCAAAAGGAGAATTAGTTGATCCTTGATTAGGATATGCACTTGTAATTGATTGAGCGGTCGTAAAATCGGTCTGATTAGATTTAGGAATTCCAAAAGGAGGAGTTTGACCTGAAGCCATGCCTTGCTCAACATTGTTAAATGAATCTGTCATGAACGATTGAGCATTTGATGCGCTGAATGGATTAGGATTTTCGGTAACCTGGTCATGTGAGAGTGAAGGGGCTGTTAAAATTCCGTTGTTGTAGAAGTCTTTGAGAGCCCTGGTGGGCAAAGTGTGAAGAAATCCTTCAAAACCATTTTTTATAGTCTCTTTCAATCTGTGTGCACTCGGAGCACCGATCGATCCTTCATCTAACCTCGGTGCAATATCCGTCGTTATTTGATAAAGTATAGGCTTGAACTCATCGGCATACAAGTTTGCCAACATGTGACCCGCTCCCGTCAAAAATGATTCTAGAACAGGAGCAGTGTTTAACGGCAGCTGAATTGGTGAAGGTGGAAGTAATGACAAAAAACGGTGAAGCCATAAAATTGCTTTACTGCAGCCACCGAAGAGAGTATGATGATCAGGAAGGCTGGAGACTATGTTTGCAACAATCGATATGATTCCTTCTGTCCTAGTCAGGAATCTATCAAATGATTCAAAATTTCCAGTTTTATCTCGTATCATTCCGAGGCTCTCCATAAGCTCATCCTCAGTGGCGGACTCTTCAATTTTTGGTATATGGGGAATAACAGTAGGGCAAACATTGTACACATGTGCCTCAAAAATTGGATTGAATTCCGGGATTTCTGAAGAAACCATAGCCAAAAAAGCTGCCAAAGGAAAGCCATCTCCTCGAGGGCTATTGAATTTTATAAAATCTGTAAGAGGCGACAATTAAGGCTTCAAATATTAGATGCTTGACGTACCCATTGAATCCTTCCGCCTGAATCCGAACAATTGCTGAGCTCGCTAATAAATCCATGTAGTATAGCTTTCCCTTTGCCATATCAGCGGATACTTCTGTATTTCCTTGTTGAATTAGATTTCGCACGATTTCGTCTTGTTCTATCTCCGATTTGATAGAGGATACAACTTCAAAGGCAACCTGCCTTACCTTCTCAACATCAGAAGCTAGAGTATTGACGCGACCTCGGCACATTTTCTTCATATTCATGCGGCGTTTTGCAACAAATTTATTAACGTCGAAAGGTTGAATTTCTTCTCGAAGATATACTAGTCTTTCCATAAGTTTCTGCGCATCAAGAATGTACTTCATCTTTTCTGCCTCCTCGCGCTCAACATTTTCCTGATCTTTCAATTGTTGATCTCTCTTTTTCTGCTCTTCAAGTTCCAATTTCTGCTGTGCTTCTCGACGAGCTGCATCCAACTCTTCTTTTTCTTGTCGTCTACTTTCCTCCAGCTTTTCTTCATCTTCCCGTCCTTTCTGTTCAGTGCGGATGATATTCTTTGCTGCTTCGTGATCTGCTTTAAGAATTGAACGCAACGTGCAAAATCCTTCTTTATGCTGTTTTTCTCTGTTTCTTTGATAGGATTCTTTCCATTGGTCCAACTTTACCTGTTCCCGCGCTGCTCCATCCGCTAGTTGTCTTAGCTTTCTGGAGGCTTCAACCTGAGATTGATATTTCTTTGGCTCGTGGTCAACGAAAGTTTGAGAATGAAGTAACCTCGATATCATGTCCATGCCGTCATCATTGTAATTCCGAGAGTTTCCAGAACCATATTCAACCAAGGCAACCGCTGATGCAGTTCTAGAATCGTAAAATGTTGATAGAGGCGGGAACTTCTGTTCCTTAATTGCAACATGCTTGAGCTCACACTCAGCGGGGCGAATGTAAGGACCATAAATGCGTTTTTGCAATTCCGCAAAAGATTCCCTTGGAGGATGCAAACCGAATCTAGTGAGTCCCCACTTCGGTGAAAATGGCAAAGGATGTGGCATCTCTACCTCATCTTCGCTACTATCCAAAACAGATTGCAAATCATCTTCGACAGCATCATCATGATTTTGTCTTTCGAGATCGTGGAGTTTCAGACCATACCTTCCCATTTTTCTATCTGTACCAAAAAAGTTTCACATCCGATCTGGCCTTCAGCCGGCACAGGGGTACATTGGGACAGAAAACGATCTAATATTTTGTTTACCGTAACCTTTTACGTCACAGACCACGAATACTCTAACGAGTACAGAGGTTATAGACCGCTGTACCTATCCATCAGCTGCTATTTCAGATGAGGTATACCTCATCTGAATCTTTTTTTTTATTGGCTAATAAAAGCTAGGTGGTCGGTATACCCACTTGTGATTTGCGGACACACTACAAGGGTGTCAAATGAGGTGTACCTCATCTGACGGTTTCAGCCACTCAATTTGTGTTTTGCCTCATAGATCAATAGAGCAATAAAAACTTGTGATGGAAGATCAAGACTTTTTGATGACATGACACAGGATTGGATTGCTGCATTGTTTGGAAAGGCAGTAAACTCTTTGTATTCTATGCGAACAATTTAGCTAGTACACCAACTAGTCCTATACTTGAT
>CAAAJI010000022.1:363394-387389 GCA_900642245.1 Fragilaria radians
AGAGGCCTTGCTTCATAGAATGGATCAAAAACATGCAACAAACCCGGCAAGAAGAAAAGAGCAATGTCTCCGCATGAGCTTGTTTACATATTTTTGGACATGGCTGCACTTCAGGCTTATTCTGTGCTTCAAACCATCAGCCCCCATGAAAGCATCTCTTTTGCTGAATTCAAGCGATCATTATGTGAAGACCTCATTACACGTTTCCGAAGCTATCGAAAACGCCCAAGTATTGAAAACAAGCCTCGGGTTATTGAAAGCATTCTGGGATCCAATGAGCACTTGGACATGTGAATTGAGAATATAAATCAAGTTGACTTCAACTGCTTTTTCTGTCTGTTTTGTGGCATAAAGAAAAAGACAATTTACGGTTGCATCAAATGCAATATGGGTTTATATGTCAACTGCTATACTGCATATCATTACCAAGGAGCACTAAAAGGTGATGCAAAGGTACTCTCTGTCATGCCAATGAGCTGTGAAGGCAATTTACCAAGGGCATCCAATAAAAAATCAAAGCACATTGGAGATATATCCTTGCTAAAATTGACAAAATAAAAAATATTACCGCTATTGAGAAATGACTTTTCTTCATGAAAACCCAAGAAGTTTCCATCTGTCTCTAGATACATTTCCCTTATTTTTGTTTGAACACATGAAGGAATAGGTATTCTATTTCCCTTTCCAAGATGCCCAAATTTCAGATAGGTAAAGGCTCTGTACAAAGCTATTCTCATCTTAGAGTTCAGTACTATGACTCCATTATCATCTACTATAGTCTCTTGTCCACCTTGATGTTCACGATTCTACAAAAACTTTCATGTTTCTTAATCTAAAGTCTAATTATAATGCTTGGAGTGACTGTTCTCATATTAATCCTTCATTTGATTCAATTTCTAAAACGTTCGAAAAAGTAAGGAATACACGGAATTAAAGTTGACAAGACAATGGTATAGACTTTGTATCAACAACAATATTTTTTGATTTTTTTTGCTAAAGCTTTGATTCTCCAACAGCAGCAACTATCTTTTGACGTTCCATTAACAGAAGGAGCAATAAATTCTACAACAACAGCAACAGAAAAAGCTAAAATACGACTTTAACCTTATAAAAAAGTGGCAATGTTTACCCTTACAGTTTTCTGATGTCATCAATGATGAATCAATGGTATAATATATGGAATCACAGAGGCAAGCCTGTGAGATTGAATACATTTGAAGATACCAATGGCATGTTAGGTCAAATAGTAAAACTCATATATTGTATCATGCATCAGATGGTATGACATGCAAATTCTATGTTCACAAATACCAATAAAAAATCCATGTTATATTTATTGTTGGATATTTATAAATGGAAATTCAAAATACATTTTTATGAATTGTCTATTATCTACACAACTAAAAAAGTTTCACATCCGATCTAGCCGTCAGCCGGCTCTGCTATTTTGGTGCCCTTCTGCAGTTTATCAGATATACTCGAGTAAGTGAGTGAGTACGAGTATGGATGCGCGACTAAGACATAAGTCATTAATGCTATCCACATTCCATTAACTGAACTAAATGACTCTCATTCGATAGTAAACCAATAATTCCATTTTATATTCATCCATACTTATACTGGTGTAGCAGATATGTTTAGGATGACTGTCATCACACTAATCCTTCATTTGTCTCAATTTCTTACACTTTCATACAAGTAAAGAATACGCAGAATTCAAGTTAACAGAGCATATATATTGACTTTTGTCAACAAAAACATAATTTGATTTTTTCACTACAGCTTTTATTCTCCAACAACAGCAACAATCTTTGATGTTCCAATAACAGAAGCAGTAATGGCTTCTACAACAGCAGCACCAGAAAAAGCTAAAGCATGACTTTTAACCATAGTTATAATAGGACAAAAAGTGAAATGTCTAACTTTACACTTTCCTGATGTCAAGCTAAATCAATGGGTTTAATTTACTCACAGAGACAGTCTATAATGTTGAATACATTTGAAGATACCAATGGTATGTTAGATCAAGGGGTAAAACTGAGATATTGTGTCATGCATTAAATTGCATGACCTGCAGATTCTACGTTCACAAATCGCATTAATAAAACTCATGTCATAATTATTGTTGGAAATTTATAAGTGGAAATTCAAAGATGCACCATTCTGAATTGCCTATTGTTATCTTGTGTAAAATATTTAACTCTGCGTAACAAAACAAGCGCCAGCTACTAGTGATACAAATATAGTAATGAAGAAATGAACTCAAAATGTGATTGGCTAAAAAGCTACATTCGATAGTAATTAACCCTTTCACTTATACGATTTCAGATGATGTTCAACTCATTTGATTAACAAGGTTATCATTGGATAATCAGCTGATGCGAGGCATCATTTATATGAACCTATCAAGGAAGTCATGAGGATTGCAAGGTCTATTCTGTATCGTTTTCATTGATTTACTACGTCCTGTTTTGGGTGACATTCTTTCTGGACTTGTGGAGAATGGGCTCATTTGGAAAGATTCCTAAGAATGACATCTACTCTCGTAAAAACAGTTTCACTGTCAATGCCGTCCCTCTTTCAAATTTGGATGAATATGGTGGGCTTCAATTTATTCAAAACCCGATGTTATTGAAAAAGATAAAGTCAAATAAAGTTAACTTGCTAATTATTTTTTGATGGTTCCTCAGCGTGTGTGTAAGCTCTTCAATGACAAAACCACTTTCCATTGATGTACAAATATGATTGTTGTGACACTTTTCTCATTCACATGTTTCCATTAGCGTTTTTCTTTGCTTATCCATTTTCTGACAATGGCTTAACATAGACTAACGCATACCCTTGTCTCAATAAAGATCGTTTTGCTGATTTCTAATTGCTCGGAAATTCAACTAGGGGGTAATAATGTCACGAAAAAGATAATTTTTCACAGTCACACATACTTGTTTGGTACAGGTCTAATAATATATGTTACCTTACAGAGACTTATCAAAGAGGAGTACATAAAGGGAGTCAAACCTTCCATAATCAAGTTACTTAAATGAAGAGTTATTCAAAATTTTGTTTCAAAAATGTTGGTCATTCTAGTACTTATTGTTTCAGAGCAAATTCAGCAAATTAAATGTTAAGGGTGGTAAAATTTTGATTGAAGTTCGATATCAAGCTATTGTTTTCAATGAAAGTCCACACTTGTGATTGCAAGCTCTTTCATCTTTTTGTCGAAGTTCCTCAGGGTAAATGTAATTCTACTTGAATGCTGTACGTAAAAGATTACAAACTCATGGCAAATTTATGAATCAGCCAGTAAGTATGCTGATACCTGTTACGTTCAAAGATAGGACGCGGTTCATATCCGTTAAATGTGTTTTAATTTTGTGGCCGTCTGAAGAATCAAAATGAAAATGGGGTTTTCGATTTTTTTTATTCTCTTGGTGGATTGGAGTTTACCTTCTTCAGCTTTCTCATCTATATACACTAACCTTTGGTGTACGACCCCATCGAATCTCTTATTACTCGCTGCTTCCGAGAATTTTGGAGAAACGAATGTAGGCAAGACAGCGCAACAGCAGAATGAACTTTATATCGATGGTCTCATCAATAACTTAACCATGGCTTTAGATAGGTGGGTCATTACGGGATCACCAGTGAAAGTGAGTCTAAATCTTGACCTGAATTTGACGGCGTGTTAAATTGAATTCTCAAATAATTCCTTTTTCTATTCCTTAGAAAACACAGGTTCAGAACATTCTCTACCAAATTCAGCGTGAGGCAAAATCGGAAACCCAAATTAAGGCAGCAACGAGTCTGGCTCGGCGCTCTGGAATAACTTTCGAAGATAGCTCGAAAGAACTTGGAAAAACTGATATCCAGGAACGACGAAGAGGTGTTGATGCACGGAAGGAATGGGAACAATTCCGTGACACTGTAGAACAAGTCGGCCAATGGGTTGGACGCCCTAAAGAAGAGTCACGCTCTGCTTTATCTTCTAGAGTGGTCGGTTCGAACGGAAAAAGAGATTTATTTATGGGATCAATCGATCATCGTCTCGTCCCTGAAAGCGACAGCGACGGCAGCATTTCCTCTGAAACATCAAATTCATTATCATCGCTTAGCAACGCAAGCCCACGTTCTGACGCTTCAAAACCTGCCTCCCCCAAGAAATCTTTTTTTCAGTTAGATGAAGATGCCTTGAAAGATGCTCAACTTCGAAATTCAAAAATGGTGGCAAAGTTAGGAGGCAGTTTTGACGGAGATATCTTGGGAATCGGAGGATTAGATGATATTCTTTCTCAAGTTAAGAGGAGGATTTGGGTTCCGCTTGCAGCACCACCTTCACTTTTACAAGAATTAGGAATCTCACCAGTGAGAGGTCTCTTGCTATATGGAAAACCAGGATGTGGAAAGACGCTGATTGCACGAGCAATTGGAAAAATGCTCTCACCATTCCGCCCCGTTACCGTAGTAAGCGGACCAGAACTTATGGACAAGTTCGTGGGATCCAGTGAACAAAATGTCAGAAAGGTGTTCGATGAACCTCCGCCCATATTCGACCACGTTCGACTCAACGAAGTGGATGATGGCAAAGCCTTGTCGAAAGTTGCTTTACACGTCATCATTATGGACGAATTTGATGCAATGGCCAGGACTCGTGGTGGTAAAGGAGGTGCGGGAGCACAAGGCGATGCTGGCGTTGCTCGGGATTCTGTCGTGAATCAGATATTAGCCAAGATGGACGGTGTTGACCCTCTTCCAGTACCAACGCTTGTTATTGGGATGACGAATAAGCGTAGCTTGATAGACTCAGCTTTACTTCGCGCCGGCAGATTTGAGGTACTAGACTTATCGCTACTATTCGTCCCACCACCCTTGCTTCTCACCTATTGTCTTGGATACATACTTTAGGTACAGATTGAAGTCCCTCCTCCGCGTTCACAGCAACAGCGAGTTAGCATTTTAAAAGTTCACACAAAGAATATGTTTGAAGCTGGAAGACTTATGGTCTGCGATGCGCCGAAAGAAACTTCAGTAGCAAAGCAAATGATGGTAAGTGATCACACAAAAAGTTAGATTCAACATGATGAAATTAATGATTTTGTGAATCAGGCTCAGAGTATGGATCACGAGCTACTTTCTTATCATGATTTATTGGACCATATTGCAGCTCAATGCGAAGGCTTTTCAGGAGCTTCTCTAGCTGGAATCGCTAGAGCAGCGGCAAGTCATGCTTTGGAACGGGCCGTAAACGCCATCTCCAAATCTGCAAGTAACGGTATGGCGGATCAATCCATTATGGATTGTTATGTTACGAAAGAAGACCTAGAATTGGCAGTGAAAGACATTCTTGAAAGTAGCGGAGATTTCGATTGGACTGAAGATAAAGTCGACAACGCGAGTCCGAATTGACCCCTGTTGCGATGGACCATAAAAATGATGTTGCTTCAAATTTCATTACAATTGACGATTAATAGTTTCCCATGTTATGATCGAATATAGTTTCTGAAGCTTTCTGGACACATTGGAAAGCTTAATAAGGCTAATGTGCCTCGATATTCCTTGAATTATTACAGATAATACTTGTATCGGAAGTATGATGAACAGGTTTCAATGACTTTCTTTCTTCCTTTTTCCCCATGATTGATGATGTAAAGGAATAGATTGAAATCTAGTATTCCTAATCTAAAACCGTGATAACGAGATGAGTAAAGCATGTCTTGGGGTAGTAGATGCATTTCTTAAATTGTTACAACAAGCCAATTGTCCAAGTTTATCAAAGATTTCCAAGCTTCAATTTACTAGAATTTACAATTTCGAAGACAAGGTCAACTTCAAAATTATACCGAGGAATGACTAAGACTCTCTTCCAAGAATCTTTTGCTAAGCTATCATTCTGAGTCGGAAATTTTTTAATCCACTGATTTCAAAATGGGCTGTTGGATCTCAGGCATTTCAGACAAAAGAGCGGTTCGAACAAGCTTTGCCAATTCAGTTTCTGATAATCCCTCTGGACTTATGGGCTTATGTACATGGATGTGCAACTTTCCCTTTCCCGGTTGTACAGGGAAAAACGAATTGGCAGGCATGACTGCATGTGTATGACAAAGTGAGATCGGCACGATGGGGACGTTTGCCTTCGTAGCCATGGAGAAAATGCCTCCCTTGAATTCCATCAATCGCCCGTCGAGTGAACGCTGTCCTTCCGGAAAAGCCATCAAGGGTACTCCTTTCTTCAGCCAGGCGATTCCCTCCTTGAAAGTTCTAAGCTGAGATCTACGATCATCACGATCGATCAATATGTGACGCCCCTTTTTTCAACACGAGTTAGGAACATAATGCTACATCAGAAGAATAAATTGAGGCATCACTTACCCCTTTTAGTTGTTGACCAATGCAAGGAACTTTAGATAACTCGGCTTTGGCGATGAACTTAAAGACAGGGTCAACAAGTGTACAAATTATTGGAATATCCAACCAGGATGCATGATTCGCCACATACAGACAAGGCCCATGTCCTTCACGGATGGCCGAGATTTCACCAGAAACGGAAGGCCGAGACATGCACATGGTGAGCCAGACACGACACCATATTTTTCCTGTGAAGTCATAAAGCGCTCTATTTGGATCGAGATTTTCGTTCATATTACAAATCATGTCCACGATCGACATCGCCAACATCCAAATAGGCCCAGTAACAACGGTAGCAAGAAATGTTACGAAGCCAAAAGCGTTAACGATCTTCTCCGTTTCACCTTTACCAAGTTTTATCAGCGGTTTCACTTCGTCTCGTGTCAACACAAAATTCTTCGTCATCACGTCATTCGCTGGAATGCTCGCAAGTAAATATACTTTATTTTGCCTGGCATGCTGTACTGGAAGAAAGCAATGAGTCGATGTCAAAAGAAGCACCAGAAAGATTGCTAAAGTATTCCTCATCGTCAAAATAAATGGTAATCTGAATGAACTAAAAAAACGTACTTCAGCTACCTAACCTATCATCTCAACCAGTTTTGATGACACCTGTCGTCATTACTTGAAACAAAAGCAACAAAAATCCAAAGGCAGACGCCACCTAGACACATACGGAGTAAACTAAAACCTTAAACATGACAATTTTACCCCGCCCCCTATCAAATAGAAAATGAGTTCAATGCCCTGTGAAAATTGAGATTTAGTCTTTCTTCTATATATGTACTAAGCAAAATTACAACTTCAATTCACTTCAAGCATATTATGGTTGATTCAGAGTGTCCAAGACTGACACTGAAAAGTATCATCCTCATCTTGGAAGACATTACTGTATCCTTGTATCTGGAGGAGAAACTCTGATTGACATTCCATCCTTGGTTAAAACTCCTCAATAAAAAAAATCTCCAGGGTAAAAAATCAAATTTCATCTCTATGCCTTATTGACACCTTGAATAAATTTAGAGAGGAGCTGTAAAATAAGATCCGTAATTGAAATTGTAACAATAAGGCTTTGCATAAAGGATACAAATCAAATTGGTGAGAGAGAATTCCTAGAATTTTGAAAAAATACTCTGACCACTTCAGTAGAATAAATATCTTAGGTAAAAGATGAATGCATGCAAAGGAACTTTTAGTCACAATGAAAATTGAGGAACTTTTGTTTTCCAACAGAGGGGAAATTTTACTGCAGTTACTTCAAAACTAATAATAAAAATGATACTCATTCTATATTGTTTATTTGTGTATTTTGTAGCAGTGGAATATTTTCTCACTGCTGACAGTCTATTTGCCTCTTAGGCAGTAACCCCAGGGTTACTATGGCCAGGGCAATTGTTTCCTAACTATAATGAGTAGGATTCAAGTGTCATCATCCAAGAAAGAAGGGCATTTCATTTACTGATCCATCACGCCATCTTCTTTGGTGCCTCTGAAGTCACAGCCACTTTTGGTTCTTCTGGAGTCACAGCCACTCTCAGTTCCTTTGGTGTCACAACCACTCTCGGTTCCATTTGAGTCACAACCACTCTCGTCATTACAATGTTGATAATGTCCCATCAATTTGGTTGGTTGGTGCAATTTTTAACTCTTACTCAATAGAAGGATTCAAGGGTAGCTATAAATCACAAGTCTTGGAGAAACGACGCATCATCATGAAGGGAGTTGGTGCCAATCAAGCATATCCAGAAAAGAATCTTCAAAGAAATTGCATATATAACCTTCCCATTTTTTTGTTCAGGGCATTAGTAAAAAAGACCACACAACATCTATCTTGAGTGTCGTATATTTTTAGTAATTTCATCTATGTGTTTTTTATTTCTAGTTCATGTTTGTTTGAACAACAAGAATTACAAAGATACTCCTTGCATTTACGACACTTGTGTTGGGAAGGTATTTTATTACATTCAATGCAAAGATCTCCTCTCATATGCTCCACTGACATTGATGTTCATGTCAAATCAACTTTTGATGGAAAGGGCTCTCTTCAGCTTGCTGCTGGTTTATGTATTTTTGATGCTGATTGAATTCAGCTTGCTGTAATACTTCAGGTTCTGATTGCAACACAGCAATCTGCAAAGAGTACAATGCCACCAGTTGCTTGAGTTCCATAACTTCCGAATCAACACACACCTTGAATATTTGAAAAAAGCTTTAGCAAAATTTTCATCTGTTGGCTACAAAGCATATCACGACACAATAATATCTTGAGTTAAGGATTCTTTTGCTGTTCATGCTCCAGAGATTCTCCAGAGATTCTCCAGACAATGATGCAATGTCTGTGAAAGAGCATAACTATTAGACCATTCTTCCTGATCAACAGAAATTGAAGGGGAACTTTCGTCTGTCCAAATATTTAGAGAACTTTTCCCATTGTTGGCATTCTGTCAGATGGCACGACGTGACTCAACGCAGGCAATAAATCCTTTGAACATTCATCCTGGAGGCATGGTTTCTGGGATAACTTATGCCCTGTCATTAGATGCCTCTGCTTTCTTCCGTTTAGAGATTTTCCAAACCTCAAAAAATTCAGCAAGACACCAATTTTCATAGTCATCATAGTTTGTACCCAATGGAAAAGTTCCTTCTTTGTATGGTGACTTTGTTGAGAGTACAATAGCCATCATTTTGGTGCAATTAGTAATAACTTCTTTTGCATTATTCAACAATCTTCAACTTTAGATCTTCTGCATTGAGTTCCCTAAGGTCTTTTGCTCAAATACAGAGTGGTGAATACATCTTCTGCCAATATAAATAAGACCACATGAGCCTTCACAATGCAATGTAGGTAAATTGCCAACACCTGTTCTCCAAATTCTGGTAAATCAGAATTTCAACAATTTTATTTTCAAAAACTCCTTGGAACTTGGATACCCCAGACAAGAAGTGATCTACAAATGGCACAAGAGCAGGCTGGTTTGGATCACCAAAACAATGTTGGTAAATTTTTTCCATAATGATTACATCTTTCATGCTTTCATGTGACTTGCAACACGCAAAGGCAATTAGTGCTTGAAGCTCTGACAAGAGCTTTTGACTGACAACACCTTTTCCTGTAATTTGCCTTTGTTTTTGTCTTGAAGCAAACGACAAAGAAGTAATATTGCTATGTGTGTAGCCATCATTTTCATGGCCAGCAGTTGATGATGACATTGTTTTTTTTTGTAAATCACCAATTTGTGAGTTCGAGAGTGTTGCACTGGCCAG
The DNA here is from genome assembly GCA_900642245.1 of Fragilaria radians. Lineage (NCBI taxonomy): Eukaryota > Bacillariophyta > Fragilariophyceae > Fragilariales > Fragilariaceae > Fragilaria > Fragilaria radians. The sequence continues at coordinate 373,061 of CAAAJI010000022.1, forward strand.
CTCCAAAACAATGAAAATAATCATTCTTGAATATGTGCATTTGGATGTTTTGTGTTTGTGTTTTGTAATTAGGGCAAGGAACGAATGAGGTGACAAAAACTCCATAACCCGGATGTGGAAGTGTAAAAAAGTTTTGTAGCCGTAATGATCGGCCTTACTCCCTCCACTCCCGCGAACTTCTCCGAGCACTCCAAAAAAATTCAACATGTCGCAACCGTAGGAAGAGTACAGGATCCGTGGTACAAAAATTGAAGCTAACGATTTTGGAGGTGTTGCATGGTGATGGACATTTTCTATTCTTCATCGTTGTGTGCAATAAGAGGATGCATCGATCGGTATCAGCTGAATATTCTCAAGATAATGAATCTACGCGAGATGGTGTAAACTATGATTGGGTAACTCCCATGGCTCCAAGGCGGGTAACTGCCGATGAGAGCCCGTTGTGCGAGGGGGGCATTAAACCATCATTGTGGACTCCTGAGGAAAACGGAGAAAGTCCAATTGATAAGACGCCACATCAACTTCAGTCTCCAGAGTTCAATGTACAAAGCATAGAAATTAGAGCTTTGAAGGAACGTGTAGACCGACAGGATGAAATTCTTGAAACTATGCTTCGAGAAATTATGTCTTTGCGACGAGAATTGTCAATGTTCCGTCCGAAGACAGATTCGGAAGAGCTAGGGAAGACTGAAGATCCGTTTCATTCATCATCTCTAAGTCACAGCGAAGTCAACCTCAATGATTTTAATGAAAATATCAGGAAGAGATGCAAGCCTATTGCATCACCTGGTACTCAATTTGTCGCTGAATTTTCCAAGATTTTTGAATTAGAAAGCGGACAGCATGCCCTACTGGCTTCTATCTTGGACCAAAGCTTAAATGGACGAAACAAATTTAAACATTAATAACGATATCTTCCAAAGTTTAGACTTACACAATTCAAAGAATGATGGTAACAAACAACATAATGGAAAGAAACGATTTAGGAAGGAGAATGCTGACTTGCCAAGCGTTTATTATTTCTAAAATTAGTTAATGGTATCGCTGAAATCATGATGACACCAATTCAACTTCCGATATGGAAAAATGCATCAGAAAAGCGACTGGAGGGTCGAATCCTGTTTCCTCGTTATGTTTTCCTGGTTGAAATTTAACCTGGATTGGAAAGTTTGCCGATATGTCGTCAACATCATATACTTTAGTGACTACACCACAAATTCCGACAGGTAATTCAAAATATCGCCTGCCTTTGGGGAGGCCGTCATCATCTATGGTTGGTACGAACTTCCCATCCACAAACGTCCCATGTCCCTTAGTGCTGACCTGATGAGCCTTCAAACCTTCAGCTGTTACGATAACAACGGATCCGGTTTTGAGGTCATTTCCCTTGCTGTCTTTAATACTAGTTGTTGCTTCGGAAACGCTCCCAATTGACATTCGGTATTTCAGCATTCTTGGTCGAAATGAAGATGGCGTTACAAACGAAGATACTATCCCCATGATCATGAAGATGACACAACTAACCACATGGTGTCTCGGCATTTTAATCCTTAAATAAAGACCAGATAAAGGTGTGATTCGATGTGATGAAAAGGACGCGTACGTTGTCGAAATCAAAATCTCGAGAATAAGACTAAAACTACTGGATCAACCCGTACAATAAATTCAGATATTATGAGATGTATTCGAGGCAACCTGATTCATAACATTAGTTTCCTGTGCAATTATTGTATTCCTTATTTGAGGAACGTCACAGCCGTCACCGTCAGCAAACAACGAGAAACGTCAAGTCTGACCGGCATAAACCGTTAAGGAGAAGTTCCACGTTACACGCAATCCTAAGCTCCACTGTATGAGGTAGATATTAGATAGTGGATAAAACTAACATCATCAAATTTTTAAGTCAACCAAAATGTTACCTCTAAAAGCACTTTGCATCAGTACTCTGACTTTGATTGGGTGCCACGGCTATTCTACTTCGCCTACACGACCATTCGCACTAGGTTTATCTTCTCTATCATCGCGACAAAAGAAGTGCCTCAGTAATTCTTTAGCATCTGCTCTTTTGATTTCTTCAATATTTGTAGGTTGTCCTGTCCTTGCCGATGAATATGGCCAAGAGACTGAGGCACCCACTCTGTTTACAGGAGAAACAGTAATGGTAAGTTTTTTAATTAACTTGAAAAATTGTCTCGCTCTCCCACACGCTCATTGCACTTGTTCAGATCTGTGTGAAGCGTGGACCATTAGGCGCATGCACCAAAACTGAGGAACGAACATCGCAGAACGACAATGATAAATCGAATGCATATTTTAAAGATACCGCAAGTGTGTTGAAGCAACGCAGAGCAGTAGATATCATGGCTGAAGAAAGCCAAGGGAATGCACTGATTGAAAGGCTTCGCCAACAGAGCGACGACAACAGGGAGAAGAATGATTTGTTGATTCGTCAAAAGACGCTTTTAAACGACCAATCAGCAAGCTTTGGACCATTCGATAGACAGGTCGTCATATTAAACACCGATGGCAAGACTTTCACACTGCTTGAAAATCCTCAGGCGATGAGGCTCAAAAAGGCTGGTTTCATCGAAGATAGAAAATTTGTCAAGCAACCCACAAAAGAGGAATTAGCAGACGCACTTGTGCTACCTCAAGAAGACAGCGGGTTCACCAGTCTTGTCAAAGGGATTTTTGGAAACAACGAATAAATCAATATCGCGTTGAAATTCTTGTTTGTAAGAACTCAAGAGTTTACAGCTGCGTGATGGTTCAACGTCGTGCACAAGGAAATACATGGTTATCCTCAATTCTAAGTTTTTTAAAGTAGATTGCTTTGAAATGGATGCTACACATTCGGTCTGAATTGCCTAAGCAGTATTAATAATAAAGTCAATTCCATCTGCAATTCAACGTGTCCCCATTAAATGTGATGAGATGAGATTACTAATATCAACTTATCATGATTAGTTGCGTTTTTCAGGCAACCGAGAGAAATTACGAGTTTTTTGTCCTTCGATCTGGAGGTTCCCACTTGAGATATTGGCTATGACATAATCGCAGTTGTTTGTCTTGTTTCAAATACTCGGCAATCGTTTCCTGTTTAACATACACAACATGCTGTCCCTTCCAACATCGTATCATGTTTAGGGATTGCAATGTCGAAATGATATCCTCTTGCTTGATACCTGTCTCTATAGATATGTCCTTTATTGATAAGTCTCTGAAACCCTTGGAAAAAAGATGAATCAGCACATGAGTCCAATAGCTGCGATAAGAAATTTTTCCTAAGTCACTTAGGGGTTTCTCTGGAGACCCTGTCTTGCCTTCCCTCTTTGTCAATTCGTAGCTTAGACTGATAATAAATTTTCCGTAGCCAAGTTGCTGGTATTGAGGGAAGGTTAAAATACAGGCAAGATTATATTCTTCATGAGAGTTCTTCTCTTTTGAAAAATATCCTACAATATGAGCTCCGTACTCATCGACTTGGCACACGATGTAGAAAAAGAAAGGATCAGTGTCATAATACAATGTTTTGTGATCGAGGAATAGTTTCGCCAAAAGACATAAATTCTGGCAGTAAACTCGGGCTTTCTTTCCGTCAACTTCAAAAACGCTGACGCTTTCATGACGATAAATCTCCATACCTGGAGGCCTTCGATGGATACAGGTTGATTTGTGATGATGATAAGTTGATCTTCTGCGCATGTACTTCAAACAATACTCGCAAACGAACAAAACGTCAACGTTGTATTCTTCCGGATACGGTGAGAAATACCATGCTTCAATCTCCCACCCTCCCATGATAATTTTGTTAATGTTTTTCACCTTGGTTATTTCTTCGTGTTCCTTTTCTAGCTCAGCCAATGTGGGATCCCCAGAGGCATGCCAATTCCCACCAGTCATTCGAAATTCAGATAGATTTTCATTTGCATGTTGCGTTCTTCGCCGCTTAACTATCTTATTGCCTTCTTCGCTTTTCGTTTCATATGTTTCAAGCAAGAATTTATCAAATGTAATCCACTCGTCGAGACGACGATCATGGTTCTCATAATGAACATAATACTCCATTTCTTTCGTCTTGCTACTTTCACGGAGCTCGACCACTCTAGCCCAAAGCTTTTCAGTTCCGTCTCTCCATTTCACTTGACATCGGTCGCCTATTTCAAGTTGCTTGGGTGTCTCGTTCACCATTTCAAGACAAAAGCGAAAGTTTTGGAATTCGAGCGATGACTCCTTGTTCCAAAATTATTGTCCTAGATAACAAGGTAACGTTCGTTTCATAATAATTGCTTGATTCCTTGCTTTCCTTAGTATCAATGGTTTACGAAAATAAATACTTGTCATAGTCAATATGAACTAACCTCTTGCAACTGCAATAAAAATGAAGAATTAACAATGCGATATCAAACTGGATTCAGTGAAGGTGAGCAATTAAATTCAATGATCGAAGGATTTACAGTTTAATTAAAGATTCTAAAGAAAGAATTATATTAATCTGAAACGTTTCTAAAGAGAATTATGATGCTTCTAGCAATCCGAATTAAGTCTACACAAAAATACACCCTAATTTATCATTCAATACTTTCTCAAGGACGAATTTTTGCCCAATAACCTTTGGACTCTAGTATGACCAAGGTGTATCACTGAGACCATGTCACTGTTCACAAAGCTCGCATGCGCCGTTCAATATTCAGTGATGAATAGCCGAAATGTGACATTGTAATCTAATTAACAAATTTCTATACTTTAATCTTTTATCCACTTGTATCTTTAACTCCTGGAAAAACTTAATTTTATTTAGCAAGAATCGTGTATCCTCTTGTATCCACAACTTAATTAACACCTTGGATGGGATCTTCAACTCTTATGCAGATTTATTCATCACATCCAAATTTGTATGGGATATGAAAAGAACATTAAGTAGTAAGTTCCATGAATAGCTCTGTATATTCAAAGAATATCCTTAATCTCTATTTTACTTGAACTAACGATAAGGGATGCCTCCGATACCGGTACAAAGTACATCTCTTAGCCTATTAATATATTTATAGACTGAATATTGCTCATACCTTTAAAATAAAGGCATTTTCTTCTTGATTCATACTCCGAGCGCCTCTATTGTTATTTCTAATTCATTGCCAAGATAAATTGCTTTTGGTCACATCACAACTCGCAACTCACATATCACATGTATGGGTAGTCATGATATCCGGGAAAAAGGTCCAGAGAGACTATGTTAAAAATATTACTGTCACTGTACCAGTGCATAATCCACAAACAGTAGCAATTCAGTCAAATGGATACGATGGAACAAAGTGATGAATGAGGAACTTGAGTTATGAGCATTTACCATGCAGTGAGATTTCTTGTTGAACCATTTATGAAGACGCCCAATCATGATAGTGTCGTAAGTATTGAAAACAATGATACATGTCACACGTAGTGATCAACTTATTCAGGGTAAGCCTCCAATGTGTTCATGCAATAAATTTGGGATGAAGTAACTGGCTAATTCTCAAAACATAAATGCGTTCAATATTTTCCTATATGCTTTCAAGCCTATCAATTTTGAGTGAAGCCTTACCTATTGTTATTGTTTGAATTTCATTAGGCTCCAACTCCTAATGCTAGTTAAACAACTTTTAATGACATGAAGAAATAGATGCCAAATTTCCATGGCATAGTCTCAAATGAGTCCATTTGTGATAACATAAATTATTGAGCGTAGAATGTTGAAGCCAGGGATCGCCGAAACCCGGATTATTGCGAATAATCAAGCTCATAACCTAGATCATAATCTGACTCAACGCATGGCTCATAACCAAATGAATCCTCTCATGAGTCAGGTTGCAAGAATTTTTTTCTCTCCCGTGGCAAAAGCCTGAGATTTTTGCCTCCTCTCCAGATACCAACACCTCTCCAGTGGAGAGGGTAAATTCTGTAGATCACTCTTTTATTCATTGAACTTTTAATAATGACTAATATTGTTGCTATAAAATCTGTTCCTCAAGTGTTTCTTGAAATACTTGACAAAAGTAAAGATAAAATTGTCAAGGAGGAGATGATGCCCTAAGATATGAACACCTATAACTATGGGCATAGATTTTGAATGGAATAAATGTAGACTCAATTATAGACAGCTAAACGAAGCTGCATTTGTACAATCCTATCAGAGGTAGAAACAATGCAGATAAAATGTTGGCTTACTTCCTCACTATAAGTAATAACCCATCAATGGCATTAATAGATTTCATTCAGTTTAGATTATGCACGTTCAATCCATTTCAGTCATTAGATAATTAATATCTCAGCAAATGAGTGCAAAGTGATTGGTAACTGACCATGTATTTCCCTTCGCGATTGAATTATTGGGGGATATCCGTGTTAAAAAAAGGAGAGCGCAGGAGCTCTCTTGCTGTTTTATAGTTGCCTTTGCTAATTGACTCACGAGCAAAACAAAGTGAACTCAAAAGTTCCCAGCCTTCCATCCGATCCAACATCTCTATCACCTTTTCCCAAATATCTTCGGCTTCTACGTAATCTCGAAAGCGAAAGATATCCTTTTCAAATATATCTGACATTAGCCGTTGTAAGGTATCTTCATCTGAAGGAGGAATTCTGACACCAGATCCACCTACTTCAGCGAGTGATGTCAACAAAAGCGAAACAAACACGAGACCTATAGCGTGAAGGTCTTCTGCTTGACAAAATGCATTGGTTTTTTCTGTATTCATAGCTTGATCGATTACGAGGCCAAAGGATCGTGCTCTTTCACGCAATTCCTTATCGAGTGGTGCCGTTTCGATGAAACTGGAGAAACCAAAATCACCCAGCTTCATAACAAGAAAAGATGGGTTTACTGAATACACTGAACTTGCTAGCGTTTTGTCTTGACCCAAGCTACTCATGAAAAAAGATGAACTTCCGATACTACGATGAGTAATGCCTGATTCATGAATCAGGGCGACTGCATTTAAACATTGCTTCATAATGAACTTAACGTATTTCGCGCGTGATTCCCATAAAGGAATAGGATCTGGTAGAATTGTACCAAAGAAGCCTCTCCTAAGGGGCAAATTAGATCTTCTGATTTCAGCTGGTTCACAATAGTTCCTTAATGTATTCAAGCCTGCATATTCATACACAATCCACACTGCTCCTGATTTTGGTGGTGGAACTCCAAGAATACGAAAAAAGTCATTGGGGTCTAGGTCGTCTTCTACTTCTGCTAAATTGACTTCTCCAAGGATTCCAAGAAATGGAGCGTTTAACAGTTCTCTCACTAGCGAACATACATTAAGGATATCCTTCTGTTCGTTGACCGATCGTGATCTTGCAATCTTAGCCCATTCTCCTATTTCGGATTTTGTATCTATCCTCGCTACGATCTCCGATTGGAGCCTGCTGACTGCAGCTAATTCTGCCTGCGCCAAGTCCAAGGCAAGCTTTCCCGAAAATTCCTTCACTAAAACTCTACAGTCCAATCCTTTCGATCTCATCGTGCTTCCAATACGGCCAACAAGTTCTCCGCGAAAAATCCGAACAACAGACCCGCTTGAAACTTTGGTTCGCTTGGGTTGCGAAGGATCCAATGGATTCGGCTGCACCAACTGCCGCTCTTTACGATCCTCGTCTTCTCTGTAATACTCCCAATCTGTGATCTCTTGAAAACCCATGCTCCCAGCAAAGTCAGATAGTACCAAGTCCTTCCCCAAAGAAAATTGGCGAGATTCGCATCCAGAGAGATCTGTGTTTGTTGTTACTTTAAATAATTTTTCATTAAAGAAAAAAGCCGAGGTTTCATCTTCTATGAAATCATCAAAATCAGACTTCCAATTAGAAAGCATTTTTAGTCGAGAATCATTATTGAAACTCAAAACAATAAACGCAGTTGATGATTTCAGCAGCATCAAAATCCATGTTCTTCTCATCATGAATTGACGTAATACCTGCATCTCAGATCTGTGATAATCATATCGGTATTAAGGTTAATGTTACAAAACCAACATAATACTGTAATTTGATTGGATAGTGTTTGAAAACACTTTTTTTTCGAACAACTATTTACTATTTTGCATTATGGATCTATAGGACGCCATCGTTGCAAGTTGAACCTTAGATCCTTAGAAGTTGTACGAGAATTTTGAAACCTCTTCCTGTGGTTAGACAAAGTACAAAAAGAAAAAATAGCATGACTGCAAAATATCAATATTCTTCTTATAGCATGAGAACAATTGAGTCTATACAGTTAGGCTGCAAAGGGAACAGACATGTGTGAATTTAAAATGATCTTCATTTTCACGCTCCTCTCCTTCAGCATAGATTGTCCCAAACTTAATCCAAATATAAAACAATCACCAACACAGAGGTCTTTTGGGCTTTCCTTTGCTCCATTCAGATTCCAGCAGTTAACATTGTTTGAACAAGATTAAAAAAACTTAAGCCCTAGTTGGATAACAATGTATACGTAGTTTTACTTTTTGAGAAATTACTCTATCCCAGATTGAGGCAGAAAATTAAGTCCATTTCGGTCTGGTTTTCTAATCTTTGGAAGGTAAAAGTATTGATTGATTCATTCGCATGACAATTCTTTTCATTCTACTTTAGATCATAGTAATGTCTAGTGCTTAGAATTCTCTCCAGGCTGTGCTGACACGTCAAGCATCTTTGACTGCCTCCAAATTCAGATTAAAACACTCATTAATAGCAAATTCTCTAAGTACACTTGATTTATTGTCACCTAGCCTTTAGAGACCTTTGCTTATCATGATCTAAATTTGCAAAAGAGAAACAACAGCCATTTTCATAATCAGTTATTATTTTGTTAGATGTGCCAACTTATCCAACATCTACATCTATTTAGATCATGGTTATAACCATTTAGATAGATTGGTCTTGGAAGGTATTAAAAATATTTTCCATTTACAAGCAATATTTAGTCATCAATAAATTTGTCTGGTGATTTACTGTCATCCAAATTTGTGGAAGCAATGAAAAGGTCAGTTAACTTATAACTGTCCATGACTCGATGTGTAAATATAAGAATAACTTAATTCTATCATAATTTACTTGTACTAACAATAATGGGCGTCTCCACTACCGGTACACAAATGTATCTCTTAGTCTATTAATTACTATGAGACCGGATATTGCTCAAAAGCTGTAGCGTTAGGTATTACCTTCTTGATTCCTGGCGGAAATTTACCCTCTCAGACACAATTCCTTTTTGAATTTGAACTGTTCCATTTTGGTTTATTTATGTTACCAGATATGGTGGTGCTGATAGTTTCCGAAGAATTCCGGGTGTTTCTAGTAAAACTTGATCTCCAATATTGCATTCATCAGGAATTTGACTTTTGTTTTCTTTCTTATTGGACCTGTTAGTTATGCCCTGTTTTCGTTTTGAATTCAACTCCAATTTGCTCTAAATGCAATATTGTAAATCTTGTCTCTACCAAACACTAATTGACAGGGTGCTAACTGTAGTGTTGCGTGATAGGTGCTTCTAATAGCCCCTACAGTAGATTGCAAAAAATGATCAAATCTGCTTATAGATTGCAACTTGTTGTTGGTTTGGCTTTAATGCCATAATTGTCACACATCTGCTTGAGCTCACGTTTGAGTTTGTCCCTATTGTCAAAGACAATCAATTGAGGATGTAGATAATGCCAATCATGTGTGGTGAAGCAAATCCTGGATGGAAGTGACCAACTTGTTAGTGGCTTCAACAATCTCAAAACCTCCTGTGGCTGGATCTATCATAGTGAGTGTAAGTAGATAGTGTGTTTTAACAGGGGTTCTGATAGTTAAAGGACCCACCAGATCTACACAAACCATGACCCAGGGGTCAGATTCTGCTGCTTTAGGAGGAAATAAGCCATATTTCTTGCGCTCTTTCTTTGTCAACTGACACACTGGACAAGTGGACCATAAACGTTCAACATCTTGTGTGAGACCAGGGCACATCACAGTGTTCCTGATGGTCTTTTCAGTGCAAATCTGATGAGTTAAATATTCATGATACTAGGATACTACCTTCTGTCTTAATGGTTGAGGGATGTATATTTTTCTTTGTAACAAAGAAGAGCATATCCTTCAATGTGTTGGATGAAGTAGTGGGGTTGAGATAATCCTTTTTCTCTTAACCCTTTGACTTTTCTTGGCTCTTTGAATATCAAGGCAGTATGCACTGGGAATTTGATATCACGGTGTTCTGAGTCCGAGAGAAGCGTTAATGCTTGCTCTTCTTGAATCTTCAGATCATCAATGTATAGGCAGGATAATGCATTTGTGTTATAACACTTCTCTTTCCTGGGAAGTATTCAAATGTTTTTTCATACTCCCCAGGGAGTAAGACCCAGCATAACACACGGTCTGAAGCTTTTAAGCCATTGAAGGTATTATTCTTATGGTCTGTGAAGAAAATAATTGGATAACCTAACAAGATACTCTTGTATTCTTTGCAAGTTTCAATTGTTGATTGCAACTCACGTTCAGTGGTTGTATTGGGCTGTACTGAGTTTTTGCAAATAAACAGCACCCAAAAGATGATCAGATGCTTCAGTGTAAATATGGAATCGTTTGCTGAAGTACCTCAGTTTTAATAACTTTTTTGACCTGTGGTTGAAAGCCATTCAAACTTTACTTTGCTTGATGTGAGATTAGACAATGGGGCTAGAAGCTCACGCCTACAAAGCCGCATGTTGCGGTAGTAGTTGACTATGCTAATATATTGACATAGGTCTTTTCTGCTTTTTGGAGCCTCAATCTTAAGGATGGCTTCAATCTCATTGTATAATGGTTGGACATCCTTTCTGGTGATCCAGTAACCTAGTTTTTTAATCTATTCTGCAAAGAACTTTGATTTTGATGCATTGATTCTCATCCTAGCAGTCAAGAGTCTTGGTAGAACCAAGGCTAACATAAGTAGGTGGTCTTTAAACTTGTTGTTTATTAGTTTCAAATCATCAAGATTGGTTTTTACATATTCCATACCTTGGGTGCATGACATTTTGAAAGACATCTGGGGCAATTTTGATTCCCATGGGTAAACGTTTATATTTGTATTTTCCCTAAGGGAATATAATCGTTTTACGTTGCAATTGATTCACAAGAGATCTAGGATAAAAGTAACTTTTTAGATCATAATTTGCAATTTGTATAAACACTTAGAGCAGCTTAGAGCAGCAGCATCATTCTTGAGGCATATCTCTAGAAGTAATCAAAAACAATGTAAGGAATAAGACCACCTGGGGTACTACTATGGGTGGTCATTTCACAACTAATAAAACTGGACTTGTGATCTTTTCACTTCCAGAATTCAAGTTCAAGAAACAACTCTCTTTAGTATTTCATGTAGATGACTGTTCTGAGTCACTAAGACATGGTCATTGGTAGGTATCATACTTAATTTCAATGTTAAGACTGTCACCTGGGATACAGACACTATCTCCATGGAAAATAGAGGAATTTGAATACGCAAGAGGCCCTGGGCAAAGTTTATTTGACAGCAAATGAACCTCAACCCTCGTATACAAAGTTTTCTTGCTCCACTAAGATCCTAGATGCAGAGCATAAACCTGCAATCTTAGAAGAGGTCATCAAGATGTGTGAAAACGTAACCTATGTGACCTATTATAGTTTTAGATGAGTAAATACAAGAATATTAATTCTACTATTATTTACTATGTACTAACGATAACTTTGGACGTCTCCAGTATCGGTACACACACACATCTCTTAGCCTTATTCATTTAATATAGTATTATTAGACTGTTTTGCTTACAACCTATAGTGTTAGGTATTATCTTAATGAACTTAACTCAAGGTATGTCAGCTGCTATTAGCACATGTATCAGCAAGTGGACTCAACACTCCTCTTGGTTTTCCTTTTGATTTTTTCCAAGTTCCAAATCTTGAAATAGGAAACTAACTTCACGTAAGTCATCTCAAAAATGTCAATATTGGCGGAAATCATATCTTCATGCTATTGTGTATGTAGACTTTACTTGGTCTAAAATCTCAATAATGTCCTTCTGGAAAATCCATTCAAACTGTTGGACACTTATTGAGGGCCCTGCTCATATAATACTTCTGCATGCTGGTTGTGTGCCCAGGAATGTATTCTAGTATTCACTAATTCTAAAAGATCAGTTAGCCTCTAATCTCCTCCTCATATGATGTTCAAAGTGGGACAAGGCTTGACCCTTCAGCAATGCACAAAGCATCTTGACCTTGTCAACTGGTTCCTGCAAGGGCAATAAAAGCTCAAACCCAACCACCACTTAGGACAAGCTGGGAGTGGAACTTCAACTCCCAAGAATTGAAGAGTTAGGTTTGTGGTTCCAATCTGATTGTAATTTTAAATCATGGTTATTATGACCATGTAGATAGATTGGTCTTGGAAGGTATTAAAAGCGCTTTCCATTTACAAGCAATATGTAGTCATCAGTAAATTTGTCAGATGATTCACTGTCATCCAAATTTGTGGTAGCAATGAAAAGGTCAGTTAACTTGTAACTGTCTATGACTCGATGTGTGTATCTTAATTCTATTGTAATTTACTTGTACTAACAATAATGGGTGTTCATGTATTAACTAGATCTTTAGCAGATAGCACTAAAACACACGAAGTGTTCCTGAACTGGAATCTATTTAATGATGTTTAATTAATTTGCTCTCTTAATTGGCATTTCCAGGATTGCTTGAATGATCTGAAATATGTGATTTCTTGTTTGCTATTGAATGAAAAGAAGGTTTTTCGTGTCTTCATTGTTGAGTTCTCATCGTTTTTCATATGGTTCGTACAAGTGAAATTGTTCTCAGGGCAAAACGCCATTCCTACTGACATATCTTTTCATAAATTTTTGCAGTCTTCCTTACTATTACCTTCAGTTTTAGCAACAATCATTTTGATTGAACTATGAGGTAAATGATGTTTTAATCAGTCTTACGTAAAAATCAATCGGTGATTCTAAAAACTGGTCTTGCTGATGGATATAGACTTGCCAATTGTAGATTTGAATTCTTGGATATGATGAATTCTTAATTGCTTTTGATGTATTGAATGACTTTCTTCTAATATATGTTTTTACAATAAGGAAAGTAGTAAGGTTAGTATCCTCCGATGGTATATAACCTTCTAGAAGCGATACTCATGTGCGTTTCTAACAGTAAAACGTTGTAAGGGAAAAGGTATGAAAGTTACTTGAATGCATTTGAAGATACACATTCAGTATGAAAGCTCTGATGAAAAAAATGAGAGGCGCTTACATGTAAGATATTTAAATGCGACAAGCAGAAATAGAAGGAGACTTCTGAATTTCTATAATTGAAAATTTTCGATTTCAAACGTTATCAAAGAAATCCCCTCTGATCGGGTCAGAATACAATTTCTAATGATGATGTATTCATTGGGGACATTGGCGCTTCACGCCATAAGATCAACGAAAGTAGATGACTTTAGATTAGAAACTTAACATTATTGTTGTTCAAGAAACACGTAAGTAGAATCATGTATTGTTGAATGACGGTCAATTTTACTCTACCTTGTTTGATGAAATAAACATAGTTGTTTGGATTTGGTAATGTCACATCACCTACAAAGTTAAGCCTCTCTTTTTATTATCAGAGCATTCATACTGAATGTGTATGGTGCTTTTGCTTTTAATCAGGGATTTTAGGTTGAATCTTCTACTCCGTTACTCTCCTCCCATAGTCCTGAGCCATTCAACATAGGTTTTATTACCTTGGGATCCATGTTTTAGAAGTGTTTTTTGCTTTGCCGGAAAACACGGAATTTTTGACAGTTTTCTAGCATACCTTCTCCCGTCCTTCTCCCACACAATTTCTGGGCTTCTCCATAACCTGACGTCGCTTAAGTCACACTGAATCAAACTTGTCTAATTTCTCTCTGGCTTGTCAGTTGTGTTGTAAGAAACTTTAAGCAATGAAGTAAAAAGGATTGGTTTTCAAAGCAATGACACCTTCACCATACCAACAAGAAACAAGCCAGAAAATCAAATCAAGTCCAAGAATTACATATTCACACTCACACAAGCAAGAAATCAATTCAGGTTTACTTTTTGCTTTTGTGTAGTAGAGTCTGGATCAGAATTTGGTTGAAATACATTTTAGAATGGAATAAGTTAATGAAATTTGTTGGTTAAAATTTTGAGCCAAATAATTTAATTTCGTGTAACGTATCGAATGAATATAGGGAAGATATACGCCAAATATTCCGACGCGTTGTGGAATAGTGCTCTACGGTGAGATATAGAAAGTAGACACAGATAAATTATAGACAATCTCAAGAGATGTTCTCAAGAGA
>CAAAJI010000023.1:17728-30447 GCA_900642245.1 Fragilaria radians
TTTCATTCAAGTTTTTTGACAGATAATTCTGAATGGTCAAGAGAGTGGTTGTGTTTTCTCTTTCCCATTATCCCAAAGTAAGAAAACTACCACAATACCCATTACTGTACTTGGATCAATCGAAAAATTTGCGGGAAAACACGTTGTCGCTAATTTATTTCTTAACGAAATCCCTTAGAAAATGTCTTTGTTCCTTGCTCCAGCTCACAATCTAGAAGATTGTCGTTCCTTCCCTCTACACTTAGGTCGATCCAACTTAGCGAAATGGTGGTGGAGTACATGTCCTTGTGAGGGGGCAACCACACGACAACCCTGTGACTATTGCCTAACAATGGTTGCGAAGAATGTGGGTTTTGTGTCTCGTAAGTTGATGCATATCTGTAAACAAGGTATTTTAACACTGGATACGTCCTTAAAAGACAATTCGAGGAATCAAAACAAAAATGGATGTGTTGTTCGAGTGAATGACATGACTGTATTGTGGGGAAAGAAACAGTTGTGGGAAGGGGATGTCATCACCATTGGTCGGCACTCCACTATCCCATGGATTAGTCTACATGTTATTAAGAAAGTAGACGCATTCTTACCCTCAACACCAAAAGTTACATCTCGGTCCAAATTGGTGACACCTGAAGCCAACCATGGACGTACGCTTTGCGGACAGAGTAAACCTTGTTCCAAAATTCCCAATGGGCTCACAACTAGGGAATCAAATCCATCAGAGAAAACACAGTCATCATGGATCAAGAAACGAAGTTTAACATCTAACGAGCCATCAAGTCCTGGAGATCAAAGGGATGTTAAAAGTCAAAGAAATTATGCTGATAATTCTTTCGATGTCGACAAAAGGACTCTGAAAATGGATCATCCACCAGATACAACAACTGCCAATATTAATACACAGCAAAAGAACACCAAATCCCTTGATACGCAGTCAAATCGATGCTACAATGGTATTGGAGCGAAAGAAATGAAGGCAACCACATCGCAACAACTCACAAATCAAGATCAGGATGTAGAGGATACTTTCACAACAACATGTGCTACTTCCAATACTACAATCCCTCGATACGAAGAAGATAGAGAGAAGAAAAATTTAGTTTTGCAATCCAATTTGAGACGGAGAAATTTATTCTTTTTCATGCCTGAAGAAAATAATGTAGACTCTGGGGCCTCTCAAGATTGTACAACAACGTTGGAAGACCAAAAGAATTCAATTACTACTCACGTGAAATCGAGCTGTGATGTGGATACTACCAAATATCATTCATTATCAAAGGATCACTCCAAATCGAAATCGTACTTAGACACCCAGGGGACTATCAACCTTCAAGTCGAACAACCCCAAAATCCAAAGGAAAGCAATATAGACAATCACGACAACCTGCAGGAGGAACCATCCTCTATTTTGTTCTTACCACAATGTCCTACATATCATAGTGACAAAAGCTCTGATCAAATATCCATTCAAGACAATACTTCTTATCAACGACTGCAACAACGACCACCTTGGAAACCAAAGTTTCAACATCCTCCGTTGGAGCAAGCAGTAGATCCTTTGACCGAATTTTCACCACAAGTCACAGTATCGAGGCAGCAATAAATAATAATCTGTGCAAGCTATGTTAACACGTTTCTTCAAAATGTTTTTCGATTCCTACAACGATAAAAGTT
Source organism: Fragilaria radians (assembly GCA_900642245.1). Taxonomy (NCBI): domain Eukaryota; phylum Bacillariophyta; class Fragilariophyceae; order Fragilariales; family Fragilariaceae; genus Fragilaria; species Fragilaria radians. Next base: position 19,403 of record CAAAJI010000023.1, read on the forward strand.
ATGTTGGAAAAAATTCGAAACTTTTTTTCACCACTAAATTCAGGACTGCTGTTAGGACAAGGACTTCTATGTGTCTGAAGCGCAACATGATTGAACTATGAAAAGGATATATCTTTATCAAACCACTGCCTGAATTGCAACATAATCAATCGATGAAAATTCTAGAGGTTCTCCAAAAGGCAATAGTGTTTTGCCAAATTTCAACAAAGCTATTATGTTTGGATGTATAATTCAGTATTATTGAGCCTCTGGATTCATCTTCTTCAATGTATGTTATCATTCCTTAATAGTTATTTGTGTGCACTATGCAGTTGCGTCATAAAATATTGTCATAAAATGAAACTCTCTTTTTCAAAAGACAGACCTGCAGCTGTAAGTCATCTAAACTGACTACCATAGAGACATGGTCTTCAAATTAGAGGACAACAGGTGTGCAAGGCAGCGGTCTAGATATAGCAGAATTGACGGAAGCCCAGGCATCTCAAGGTTGGATAGATTAATGAATTCAATGTGTAATGCTTGCTACTATGCTATGTATGAAATTTGATTTTAAGACTGCTTAAAATGGGAAGGGTCAATTTTTCTTCTAATAAGATGATGAGTTAAAGGTTTATTTGATTCAACACTGTATATGGTTTCAGTGGTTTTAAGAGTCAAAAGAAAAGAAAAGTAAGAGTAGATTTTCTTTATGCCAAGAAGAAGATATCATACTTTAGCCTATTCTTCACATGCATGACATCATCAAGGGGGAAAACAGATTTATTTGACACTAAGCTTTTTCAGTAAACGTTGGCTATAGCGCTTACGTAGAAAGATGAACAATCACTACAAGAAATACATATATTTTTATTGTATTCTCTTTTTCTGTGTTACTATAGAGGTATTTTCTCTGAAATAAGATTGGAAATGATAACTTTTTCAAAAATCCCTTTAACGTCATATCGTCACTGAACTTATGAGTTGAGCATTGCAAAAAAACAATAAGACCATCCTATCTTGAAAGAACACCCAGTAACCTAACAATTATTGTTTGACTTTTTTAGCAACGTACCATACCACCTCCAAGACACAGGTATCCACCGTTTGAACTAACCGAAAATCAACGGAAATAATTGTTCCATATGTGTTGGATGGAATACGGAATATCATGTTTCGATCCAAAACTATGTAAATTCAAGACTGGGTTGGTCGGAGTAGTAGAAAAATACGATGCGCTGGCTTCATTACAACGGTACTCCGACTCTCCAAGTTCCTTCACTTAACTAGAGTGATCGAGCTGGAATCCAACGTGCAACATCGCTTTGCTCTGAAGTAAGGGCTGAGGCGATTTTGCTTTCATAATTGTAAGTGATAATAACTCTGTTCAACCCGGAAAGAATTCATATTGTTTTCTTTGGTATTGCTTGGTTGTGCTGCGCCATGCGGATATTCTTGTCGTTGAAAAGCTGTGTAGCGGTTGACAAATAGGCAAGATTCCGTTTGAATAACAAGTTTTTGTGGGAAAAAGGAATTTGTCCGTTCTTTGTGATCGATGAAGACACTATCTTTAGTGCTTTAGGTACGACTCCTCTAGAAATAGACAGAGTATTGAATGTTTGGAAGTTTCATGATCTCTGTTTATCTAACATAGAACGGTTTACAGAGATTTTGTAACGCGTAAGGAACGTTTCGCCAGGTTGTCTCACGTTCATTTAAACGAAGAACCTCTTCTTTTCATCCTCTCTAGTATTTGGAATCATTTTTCGGAGGCTACACGTTCCTGTTTATTGTCGAAGTATCTTTCCTCACAACTCCAATTGAATCTAGTTGATGGTCCTTTATTCCTCGGAAGTGTTAAATCGAGACGAAGCACCAGAAACAGTTGTTTGTCCTACAAATAGAGCTCGAACTGTGAAATTTACATCCCAAGCAACAAACATGTCTCAAATGGAGCAAAATCATCATTCAGCAGAGCTTGCTGCTAAAGAAGCCTTTGATTCAAAGGAAAGTCGAACCTATGATCCATCTATATGCGAAGGTAACACATCCACAGGACCAGGTTACGATAGGGATTTCAATCCTCCTTTTGATGACGAGAATCGAACCCATGCTGAATCTGATCATGAAACAATAAAGAAAGAATACCCTATACAACATGCTCGTCTTGATACGAATTATTCTCAACCAGCTCGAGTCAGTCCTGTATATCAGTACCCCATGCAACATTCCTTGTCAGATAGTGGCACACCTCAATGCATCACGGAAAAGTCGAAAGACGAATTTGCTTCCCAGAGCAACCGTCCCGATATTGATCTTAAGCACACTCAAAACCTTGGTAATGAGCCATATACCTCACATTCGCAAGGAGAAAGTGGCCAAATGGTAAATGCTTCTCAGTTTTCCTCTTCCACATATCAAGAAACCAAAAATTGTAAAGATCAAGACATTAGCATTCAAGCGTTTTCCATGGCTGCTAACGCGCATCCTTTATCCCCTGCAATTAATTCTGAGGGAAAGCACAGGCGAGCTCCTTCAGGGGATATGGCTCATTTGACTTTTCCCAATAAAAGAATTCATGTGAATGGTGAGAATTCGTCCAGTGAGGGTTACAACTACCATAATGGTTATCAGCCTTTGGCCCCTTCCCGCTCTACATACTCTCACCATCGACGTGAAGATTCGGCTGCATTAGACATCCTCTCCGCTGTAGCAGATGAATCCAAGGAACAGCTTGAGATGGCTGCCGGGAAACGACATCCAGGAATGAACAAACGAGGTAGACCTAATTCAGAGCCTTCACTAGATCAACGAATGGATCCACCACAAGGCATGAGGACTGGATATCATTATGATCATATTCGTCCCCCTCCTTTCGTTGCTCAATCTGGTCAGTACTATTACCATACAATGCCTCATGGTCATCCTCCTCCGCCTTATTATCATCACGAGGGCTATTTTCAGCCTCCCCCTGGGGTGCCATATCACCCTTACATGCTACACCCTCATCGTAATCCTAGCTTTCCTGTACAGTATGCGCCAATGAAGGACCCAAATTTGCACGCGAAATCTCAAGTGTATACAAACGGAGGCTCCTCCGAGGGAAAATGCGAGCCTAATGAAAACATACACCCAGGATCAGAATGGAATAAACGAGGCACCACTACAGGATCCCAAACCTTTGTAACAGCAATCAGTGTGGGTAACGAACATCGAACTGTAATTCCAGGTCCCTTTCATCGTAGTGGTAAGAATCCAGATGTAGGTGAAAAACACAACATGGCCTCAAGCGCTGGACATCATCGGAAGTTATCATCCTATTCGAGCCTAGGCACATTAATGGGGAATGTATTCCATGAACAGGAACAAATGCATCAGAAGTCGAATACTGAAAGAGATAGTCATCATCGCTCTAATGTCTCATCTGTGTCATTACTTCAAGGTTTGGATGGAGATATGATTTTCATGCCAACACCACAATCCTCAACCACAAAAGGAAACTACAACCCTACCAATCATGCCGCATCAGAAGGTCCTTCACAACTGAGCGATGTTGTAAGTATCAATGAGCCCTCTGGTCATAATTTAGCGCAAGGAGGATCTAGCAGAAGAATCCGTCGGAAATGTAATATTCAGGGTTGCATGAATCGAGTTGTTCAGGGTGGTTTGTGCATCTCTCATGGTGCAAAGCGCAAAACCTGCAACCACCCAGGATGCACCAAAAATGTAAAGAAAGCAGGATTTTGTAGTACGCATGGTCCTGCTCGTAAGCGTTGTGAGAACATAGGTTGCGATAAAGTTGCTGTGCAAGGTGGCAAGTGCATCGCTCACGGAGCCAAGAAGAAGTCTTGTGCTCATGAAGGCTGCTCAAAGCAAGCGATAATGTCTGGAATGTGCAAGAAGCACCATGATTTGTTGAATGGAATCATAAGTGCAAACTATCAGGGTGAAGGATGCATTGTCGTTGACGAGAAAGCTTCAGATAAAGCAAGTACACAGCGTCCGTCCCACACCCGTGGACTTTCCATTTTCCAAGAAATTAGCGCAGAGTCTGTTCATTCGCTTCTTAGCTCAGAAGATGTTGTGACTGTGCAGCTTTGAAGCAATAAGAATGTAGACTTTTGGTGGAAACGAATCAAGCTAGATGGGCCAAACTTGAGAATATGTTGCAAGCCTCACAATTAGTTCTCCAACAAAAATGATCTCAATAGACTACTCTGGGAAAAAGAGTATATATCATCCACACATAAACAAAAAACATTACCTTGACTAGAATTATGGATGCTTATCGGCAATAGGTTTGGTAGATCTACTTAAAATTGAACATCAATAATTTATCAAGTGCTTTAATCTCACGTAACGGAGGTAGTACGTTCACTAAAAAGAAATGATAAATGGAAAATTGACTACGTTAAGGAACTCACACATATGAAAGCTTTAAATCAATCCAATTTCACCCTTTGCTCCATGAAACAATACAAGCTTCTCAATAAATTTAGAATGGTAAATCTCAAGCCATGATCAAATATGCTTTAAAAAATGCCATTTGATTGTGTTCCAAATATCTTTACTTGAGTGGAAAAAAGATCTACAATTATTCCCAATTCTAAGCACATCCTTCGTGCTAACAACTTTGGTATCATTCATATTCATATGGTCTTTGCAGAAAGAGATAAGTGACAAGTTATGCGCACTAAATGTCTGGAAGTAGATGTGTACATTTTTATTCGATATTCTTCTTTCATACGCATTATTGGGCATAATAGGGATTCTCAAACTATCTTGTATATCATGTGGAGAATGGTTGGTTCTTGCAAATACTTTTCATTCTACTTCATGAAAAAGGCATTAATTTTAGCAAATATTCAGCCAATGTAATCTGCGTAGAATTTAATCTGTGTTACGCAATTTCGTTTCGGAGTCATTTTGCATGTATTCAATCGACACATTACGAGGTATAGTCCTATGTTGGGAATATCCGATGTTTCTTATGTCTCTTAGTTTCCGACTTCGTATTTATTCGAGTTTAAACTTTGTCCTTGGGTTTATTGCATACCTAATGATTAGCTTTTGATCTTGAAAAAAAATTCTGTAAAACTTTGCTTCTCAAAAAATTATCCTTTACACGGAGCAGGTGAGTTGTGAATAATTATGGTGCCTTTCAGAGAGATCGATTACTGACAAACGTGCATTTGGGAGTCACGCTATACATTCTGTATCATGCGCCCTATAATGAGGACTTATATGATCTAGCCATAGAGAAGGGTTACCTTTTAATGCATATTATAACACTATTAGCAATACTATTCTAGTCATCTACTATGCAGTCAATCTTAGATTATGTGAAAACTAATAATTTTATTGTGATCAATATTCAATTTTCTCATTTATCGTGCTAACGATAGGGCGTACAACAATACTATCAAGGTCTAATCCTAGAGCACATAGAAGTGAGAGTCAAATACACCCCAAAAGGAAAATGATGTCCAAGATGCCTTTATTCGAACAGGAAAATCGAAAGGTTGTCGATTCTTGTCATGTAAACTGAAAATGGCATTTTACATGCTCGAATAGCGAATAGATTTCAAGTATTCACATTCTCCATGCTAATGATATTGCTGACTAATTTATATTTCTCCACTACTTAGCAAAAGCTACGTACATAACGTAAAGGATGCAATTCACCCATTTATGAGTCTAGTAAAGGACTATCATTCCTTCATCGCTCCATTGAATTGATACTATTGCAAATACATGCGAATTTCAGACATGCCTTGTTAATTATCTATCTTTTTCTCTCTTAGTTGGACATCATGTAATAAGCAGGCTTTTCTCCCAAAATCAATTTTAGTGCATTTATCATTACTATATTAGGTCGCACTCTCGATGCTGAATGAGTTCTGAACACTTTTAAAACAAATTCTAAAATTTTTAATTCTTAAGTTTTTTCTTTAAAGAAAGTGAAAACTTGGAAGCACACTAAGTCCAATAGTATGCTCAGCATGTCTTCAATTATTAGCGTAGAGAAAGCCCTAAATATTGCTTTCCAATCTATTTAACTTACTTTTTATTGTTTTCAAAAATAGATGGCTATTAAGACATATTTTTGCAGTCTCATTGTACTGGCAAAATTGATTCAAAATATAAGGAATTTTTCTCTCTCATGTTTGCACCTGCTGTGCTAATTTCTGCTTATTCTAGTTCCCTCTTTAAGGTACAACATTACGAGAATTCAATTGCTGTAATTAGATACATTATCACTTTTTCTATGCAGCACAATTTGAGTCCGAAATTAATTTAAGGTCACTTACAGATATGAGAGGTAGAGATTGCTGAGGAGTTAACTCCTCTTTGGTTTTTGTCAAATTAATCTCGCCTTTCCTCTCTGAAGTTTCTTCCGAATTCATTTGAGATATACTTGGAAATGGATGCTCTCTGAAGAGCGGGATATTGCTTTTGTCAAGCGAAGACATTGACTCGTCATTACCTATTTGATGAAAATCCTCCTTGATTCTTGGACAAAGCTTCATGTATGGTGAATGGGTCGATATCGCATCATTCAGGGATAAAGCCAAATTCTTCAGATTTTGTTGCTCTTCGACGGTTACCATGTGATACAAATCGTTTGTAATAAATGCAAATGCTATGAAAAGGCAAGGATTGACTCCAGCTTGAATCGAAAGATTCCAGTGCTTCTTGTCTGCCCCTAGGTGAAGCTGCTCCATAGAAGCACATTGGGTACCTTTCTCATCAAATAAAAACTGATTGGAAACGCTGTGCCACGTACATGAGTATTCTTTGCCATCCTTACATTTTAAATCGTATCGTATTGATCTGGGTGAACCGCGGACTTCAGCCCAGTCATAAAAGCATGTTCGAGAATTTTGAGTTCTCTTGGCTGGCTTTTGGCCTACATGACAAGGCAATGTTGTCAGAATCTTGTACTGAAATGAATTTGTGCAGTTTTCTGACATGCCTCTGGAGCACACAGCAAAAACTCGTTTGGCATCATCACGTAAAATTATTTTATTATTCTCAGAATTTGGTGACTTGATTCGAATGTTTAATCCATGCGGAAATGCCTTCTCAGATTCTACTTGTTGGACACTCAAGCACTCACTAGTGTCTGACCATATACGGTGGCGAAGATGAAAGGATGCATTGTCACTCACTATCATATCATGCACACATATTTCTGATCCGCATAGATTTACCTCGCCTGTGTCCGAGTACAAATCGTACTTACGTCAGGAATTCGTGCCTAAGGAAAAAATCAATGAATGCCTAAGTTTTCATCGACACTTACTCGATGTTCCTTTCGAGCAAGTAGAGTCATCGCAGAGAGAATTGGTAGATATGCTAAGAGTTGATGTAGTTGAGATAGACGAGAGGCCCCTTGATCTTGAACCTCTCCGTTGTACAATTTCACACCTACTATTCATCGAAAGAAAAAAAGTACATTTCAGTTAGTTTACCTATAATAGGTTTTCCCAAACGGGGATTTATGCACAGGATCGAAACTGTCTAAATGAGTAATAATTAGCAAAAATTCTTCATTCAGATATATGCAACTTATAAAACTATAAAAAAGAAAAATAAGAACATCCTTGATTACATAAGTCTAATTCAGATATTTACTCCGAATAGGCTTGGTAATATTTGGGGGGCTTAATCAGTATCTTGCGAGAGAGAAATTTCGTTGGAGTTTCATAAGGGAATGACCGATCATGGTAAAAATCTATGCCCTTCTCATAGACGATGTTCTCGAAGTGGTCCATAATTTCCAATTTTATTGCGTGTGTTTGAACTTCAACGTTAAGCAAGACGTGTGTGAAGCATCTCATGTGACCTTGTGAATCGGGACTCCCACAACTGAAAAGAAAACATTTTTATACTACGTCAGACAAGCTTGCTTTAAAAATATTTTGACACGACTGGTCGAGTTAGGGATGCAACCAATTGGAATGCAACCCAATCATTGACGCATATGATGAGATAGAGTCAGGAGTGTTAGAAAGAGTTATGTGCCAAGTCAATGAAAGTAATGAACGTGTCATGATTTAAACATGGAAACCAGTATGTGATGAATCATAGTCTAAGGAAATGGGTAGAAGAATTCAATGAGCAAGCAAAGCAATCTGTTTTGAATAAAATATAGCAACTGCACAACGTGAGTTGCTTTAATCCCATTGATGTTGGCAGATTGACAACGAAAGAAAATAAAGGAGCTTTGGAATCTCTGATATTTGTCAATTGAATTTGGATGGTTTTATCCAGACAGAAGTAAATTTAATACACAGAGGAGGCTGGCTGTATATCTTGAAAATCAATAAGAAGAAAAGATATGAGAATATAACTGCATACCGTGTCATTTGTCGTACATTTCTGACTTGGTATTCCTTCTTCTACATTGATTGATATCTTCCTAAATGTCATGACAAAGCATATGAAGTCAGGTTTGATTTTTTTCATTCTTCTTTGATACCTTGAAACCATTTCATTAGTAGAAAACTGTGAATATTTTCCATTACATTTCAAACTTCTCAGATCGATCAAAGTTATAAAGGTTAAATGATACGAGTAACTGCGTCCAATATTTTCCACTTCAACTTCCATGGAATACATAAGTGACATACTTTAATTTTAATCCATGTTTTATGGTTTTATTTCAAATACATAAACTAATTTTAAGCATATTGAAATTAGGTATCAAAGAGCTTGCAAATGGTCAATTCCTACACACTCCTCTAGTCTCTTTCAGTTTTATATGCAGATCCATATGGCTTTGTCCAGAACAGAGGCTATTTATGACACTTTATCAGAAATGGGGAGAGAATTTAATTCAAGCATTGGAATCATTGTAATGGTCAGTTCTCTGAGTGCAATCTAGCTCTCTGAGACAGATTTTTTTAAAGAAAGGAAACTTATGGAGAGAGGACCAATCAAAGGCATTCATGTTCTTCCGAAGATCAGGAAATATTTTTGAATTTGGAATAATTGGTATGAAGCTGTAATAATGATTTTATGAAAACATTATTGATAAAGGGTAGGGAAGGCAAAAAAGGGGCACCAAAAAAAAGAGAGTAAAATACGGTATGTAGAGTCTCTGTGCCAAACGCTTTGCATCCCTGAGACTAATTTGTTGTTTACTAGGCTTTGACATTAGGAAAATTTATGCAGTTATCTTTCTATTCTACAATCCTCCATCTGCATCACCTTTGTTTTTGAATATCTTCTCCACAGTGTCCCAGTGTTCTATGCAGCTGGTTTACCTCAACTTTATATCAGGCTCTGTAGAGTCCATTGCATTTGCTGCAGATTGAGCTTGCACTAGAATAAGGAAACTCCTGACATGAAACTGATCTTTTTATATGATACTCTATCAAAGGCAAACATTCTTATTCCCTTAGGTAATTCAATGATTAATGCATCGCTTCCAATTCTAAGCCCTTTTTGAGAGCCTCCTAAATAAGGAAGAAATGCAAAAAACTTTTAGGGATTACTTCCTAAAATATGAGCTGAAAGCCTGCACCATTTTCTACTCAACATGAAATCCCAGAGTCCCTATCTTTGTTGCCTCCAAGATGCTTCTATTACCAAAGTTTTCATTTCAGAGATAACCGCTTTTCATTGTAGAGGCATTCAAGAAGTGATACAAGAGTCTACTATTTCTAATCCCTATACTAATGGAAAAGCTGGAGCTCGATGTCACTGAAGTAATGACAATATTAGTAGATTGTCCCGCAGTTCCAGGTCTTGAATTGCCTGAATATGCAACGTTCCTTCCAATCAATTTAAAACAGTTTGCTATGACGTACAGATATAGATTAATACATTTAATAAGTGAAAAAAGAAAAGTGTATGCCATTCTTGTGAAGTAGAGTCGACATCATCCATGACAGCAATTGTCTTGATGCGAGCCTTTTTAGGGTGTATCTCGAGGCAACACCTTCTCGTTCGAGTAAGCAAATCACCAGAAACCTTTCCCACAGTTGGTTTGACAACCTTGCGGGGAACTTCATGGGCATAGCGAGAGGAAACCAAAAGACAGCAACAATAAACTTTTTTCTTAAGACATTTTAAGACTTTTCATATTGTCCGGCTAGCCAAAAAGGCTACACTCAAATAGTCCAAAAGGAATAAGAGGATACAAAAATTGGCGAAAATGTATCCTTTTGGTCAAAACGGACTATTTGAATCGTACGTTAAATTGGAATATTCGGCCTATAGATAATTCTTTTTAGCAAACGTACCACTCAATATAGACAATGCTTTTAGTGCATGAATGAATTATGTCTTGCGGTGTTCTTGTAAAATGTTTATACTAACATGTTACTGAGGCAGAAGTGAATGTGAGTGAGATTTTACTATAGTATCTTAGTACATTCATGTTACAATGCTTCTTTACATGTTTAATACTGCATTCTTGTTTTCACAATTATCGTAACATTTATTCCTTAAAATAATTCATTTAATTGATTAATACCTCCTCATGACGCCTTCTATCTTAACAGTACAATGATTGATAGTGTCATAACTCCTAGATGAAGGATGGTGATTTTCACAGTTGTCATAGTTATTGTTTCCTATGTTCGTTATTGAATCGGATGGTCGGATGGATGACTCCTGGTGTTGAGATAAGGAGCGCTCATTCATGGGATATTGAAATGACAACAGCCCAAAAATTCAAACGAATCAAAAAGACCTATGAAGAACATTCTCTTTTCATATCTCACGAGGATTAATGACTTATATCATGTTTCTTCATTTGATGGTCAATGTAATGCAATTAAATGACAATCGTTCATTTTAGTTATCCGTTGAATGGGAAATTCATTGTATTCCACAAGTATCAACACACTATATTTTGAAGCTTTTGATATGTCACTTCAAAGAAAGTCATTTAAGATATCTGTCGAAAGGGGAATTCTATGAACTCTATAACGGATGCTACCTCTTGAATCCTCAATATATTTTAGATTCGTATTATTGGTCAATTAATTGAATCCTGAATTTAGAATATAAATAGGGAAAAGTTATTTACACACCCCAAATCGGTTATTTACACT
>CAAAJI010000023.1:41181-54301 GCA_900642245.1 Fragilaria radians
CGCGTACTGGGGCAATTGTAACAGGAGACTCGGAAGAACTCATTGGAGAGGTTGTCGCTGAAGTTTCCGAAGGAACAGGTGTCATTGGAGCAGTAGTCACAGGAACAATCGTCACCGGAGCGGATGAAAAAATCACAGGAGCAATCGTAAGTGGAGCATTAGTAGAGCCTCCGGGAGCAATAGTTAGAGGTGCGTCAGAAGAGGAGGCAGAAGGCTTGTTGGATATTGTTGGCTTTGGTTGAGAAGTAATTGGAGCTACCGATGTAGATATTGGGGTCAGCGTCGTGGGCACACTTGTTCCGTCAACTGGCGAAAATATAGGAGCGACAGTACTTGGCACCGGAGAAACAGGAGCAATTGGCTCAATAGATAAGTCTGAAGGCTCTTTTGATGGCGCCAACGTGGCTGGTCTTATCGATCCGTCTGATGGGGGCAACGTGACGGGAGAAGTAGAGGTAGCGCTAGGGCCTAATGATGACGGTGTAATACTTGCTGCAGATGGAGGCAACGTGGCATTGTTGATCAAGCAAAATTGTGATGAAGCAACTTCTCGGCAAGTGCCTGTGCAGCTACCGTCTTCGAAGCACTTAGCTCCAACGTCTTCGAAGAAAAGGCGATTACTTCCTGTATCGTTGCACGCAAACGAGGAGTGGTCGACCAAAAAATTTGTTTCAGCGTTTACTCCATCAAAAGTAGAATCTTGACTCACAAAAATGACGGTATCAGAAGCACCACCAATTATGCAGATAGAATCCATGGAAATTGAACTTCTATAGATTGAAAATATTTGCGACGTATAGTTCAGATTCTCTTCAAATGATGTCTCGGTGATTTCAAGCGAAGAATCACTTATGGCAAGCCCCAACGCACTGACATTTGGGGCTGTACCAACATTATTGATAAACTTAGAGCCTTGAAGCTTGATGGTACTTGTCTCGCTAGCTGTTACTCCAGTCTCCATGTTCAAATTGTTAAGAAAAAGACAATCTTTGACAGTAACGTCAACACCTGATCCTGCAAATACACTAGTCCATCCAATGTCCTCTATTTGATTATCTGAGACAGTTACATTGACAATATCACTATTGTCAAAGCCATCAGTACTGGGTCCACTATAAAAGAAAACATCCTGTAAACATTTTGATTAGAAACTTAACATCGAAGTGTGACTCTTGTTTTACGAAAACTACTTACCACAAGTTTCTTGTTTCCAATGATTTCTCCTTCTTGAATGTAGAGTAAAGCTTTTGAATATGTTCCTGTGACCATCTAATGCAGCCATTAGTTCGACTCCACGTGCAATGTAATACTGAAAGTTTGACACTTACATCCAACGAACTATTTGCCACCAGCAGGTTGGTAAGGAACGTTATTGCGCCATTGGAGCTTAACACACCTGTCTTCATTTCGACATCATACAAATTAAGATCATCAATCACAGCAAATCCACGGTCAATAGATATACCTGTTTCTGATTTCCCCTCCTAGAAGAATTGATGAGTCCTCGACAAGAATACTATCGCCCTGAACTAACTCGAAACGATTTACGTACCGTCACAATAATACTTCTCATGCTAATCGCGGGACCATTGCCTTCAGAATCGTCAGTTGAAAATGGATTAGAAATATTTACCATTGAATTGCTTTCAAAGCTCTGAGATCAAATATTTGGTAAGTTTTTGATTTTGATTTCAGAAACACAGAACCCAATAATTAATGACTTACGGTGAAGCTACAGGCCTCAAAAATAACGGTTGTCTTCTGCGATCCTCTAATGACGACCGATGTATCGGAAAATCCTTTAAAGCTTATTGCTTGAAAGCTAACTGTCATATTTGGCCTTGATGATGTTGGAACAACATATTCCTCGCTAATTAGAAATTGAATTGCACCTCCTGAAATTACGCATCCGGTGTCTTGTCCGTCTGGCCCACAACGAAATACCGAATCTTCAAACAACGGTATCAATGTCTCATCTATAAATGATAATTCTGTATCTGGACAAAGTGTGTAATTATATGGAGGAGCTGGATCGGCCCCACTTTCAATTCGTTTTGCTTCATCTTGTATGTCCAATGAGATCGCAACAACAGTCGTATATCCAGAAATGTCGGGTGAAGTTGGACACGGAGTAACTCGAGAAGAAAAGTTAGCTGATATAGGACTTGACGTCACATTGGCAGCTGTGGGCGGAGATGGCGATGGCGAAAATGAAGTTGTGGCTGGCGCGAACGTAAAATTTTCCGTAGAGGGTACCGTAGGACCTCCAACAGGTGATGAAGTTGAGTTCTCTCCCACTGATGGTTCTGTGGAGATCAAAGTAGGAGTCCCGAACGGAGCCAAGCTTGAAGGTATTACAGGACTAATAGAAGGGATCACACTCGTCACCGGAACAAAACTTACGTTACTAGAAGATGGTGCGTCGGTGCCATTGAATATTGGGGCAGATACTGGTCCATCAGTTGAATTTGTAGTTGAGGGTGCTGTGGGGCTACTAACCGGTACAAATGTCTCGTTCGCATTGGAAGGAGCTACCGGACTAGAGGAGGTAATGTTGTTCACGGGGATAACAGTGACGGGACTGAAAGCTGGAGCAAACGTCTCATTTTCGATTGATGTGCCATTGGTGGCATTTGTACTCAAGGCAGCAACGGGGCTTGTTGTTGTGACAGAAGTATCGTTGCCGTTAGAAGGCATAACTGGACTACCTGCAGCTGTAGAGTTTACAGTCGACAGAGCCACTGGTTGCGAGAAAGTGTCATTTCCGAACGATGGAGAAAAAGTGCTATTTGAAGTCATAGCAATGGGAGAAATAACGGACGGGGATGTGGTCACGACAGGAGCAACAGGAGAAGAAGGTAGTGGTGCCTGTCTCGATGAGTCCATGGTATTATACTCTGCTCCACAAGTATATGCTGTAGCAAACTCAACACATGATCCTGTACAGATGCCACCTTGGTAGCATGAGGAGCCTATATCTTCTTCGAAGAAAAGGTGATTACAGACTTTTCCAGTATGATTGTAAACATAGTTTGTACTCGCTTTCAATCCGTGATGTTCAGAATCATGACTGACAAACATTAGTTCTTCCGAGGACCCACCAATAATGCATGATTGTTCCATCGATATTGAACTTCGAAAAATTAAGAACAAAATCGCGTCGTACTTATTGTTGGAACGAAAAATATTCTCATGAATATCAAGCTTTGCATCGCCTGTAGCTAACGCGAGGGATCTAAAAGTTGATGATTCATTTTCGGTGCCTTCATTCTCAATGAAATGAGTTCTCAGGAGTTTAATTTCACTCGTGTCACTCGCGACACATGCCGTTACCATGTTAAGATTATTTTTGAATCGAGAATCAATAATATTTATGACAACTCCACCCTCTACTTGGACTCCTATCCAACCTTGAGAAGAAGAAACATTATTATTTCCCAAGGTTACGTTCAATATTGCGCTGGGCTTCAGGGCATCTGCAGTTTTGGGTCCGTGAAAGTAGAATCCAGTCTTAAAGTTTATGTCAGTTTTTGTATACATTCAAAAAGAGTATCCAAAAGCACTTACTTTAGAAATTATATTTCTAAGAATCTCCGACTTGCGTACTACAAGGAGTGCCATGGAGTACATGGCTGTTACCATCTGAAATATTGTTGAGATGTAATATGAAAAGTGTCTGATTCAATGACAAGCGTACCTTCAGATCACAGTTCGAAACAAGAAGGTATGATAGTGACGTTATTGATTGATGAGCACCTGCTATCCCCGTCACCAGATTCATATCTATCATCTCAAGATTGTTTACTTTCAAGTAACCGCCATCGTTGGAAATTCCAACCCTACCTACACCATTCTAAGCATCGGACAAAGAAGGAAAAACATTTAGCCAAGTTAGAATAAAATCCTCAATGCAGATAAGGCTTGCATACCTTCATTATTATGTTGGACATTTCCACCCATGGACCATCGTTTTGCTCTGAAGGGTTTGACATGCTAATCACCAAATGGCTTTGAAAATTCTTAGGATAAAAGGAATGAGGAATCCTCAGCTTACAACGGTAATTGGTTGGTTCTATCTGAATTGTTCTTACCATAAATACGCAATTATCAATAGTTGCACTAACTAAATCTTCAGCCCCAATTATTGCGATAGCTGTCTTTGAAAATCCTGTGAAAGTGATTCCTTGAAATGATACGGAAACGTTGTTTCTCGCAGAAGATTCGGAGACTACGAAGTATTCTTTAACCAAAAATTGTATGTCACCTCCGTTAAATTCACAACCAGAGTCGAATCCGAAAACACCACACGTTATGAAGATTTCATCAAAAGCAAGCTCGATAGGTTTATCAATGCCCTTGAAGGTCAATGTTGTATTTGGACATATTGCATAATCATATCTTGGCAATTGATCCCCACCCTTTTCGATTCGAGCTTTCTCGTCTTCAACATCCTGCATAATATCTTTCACCGAAAGGTAACCAGCACTTGCCGGATTTCCAGGACATGGATGTATTCTTTCCGATTTCCCAAGCGTACCGAAACTAAGCACAATAAGGAGTGTGATGAAGGGAACAGAACATTTTCTCTTACTTAATCGTATCATTGACGTCGTGAAAAGGAGCATTTAAGTTTCGTTTCAGAAGTTACTATACCAAGTGTCGAAGAGATTTGGTTTGGAAAAATGTGAAGTGCACCACCTGGGAACCGTTGAGGTGCAAACAACATGCTTCAGTCGTAATTGGAGTATCCATAACTGTGATAACGTTTTTACGCTATCCTACCACCACATCTTTAGGTCTACCCTTCGTACTATACAAACGGTAAAAAGATGGAACCACATCATAAAGTGTACGTCTAATTATTTTGGAGGTACGCAAGAATTTACATTCAATACTTACATAAATGTAAAATTTAACTAAAAGCCAGTCAGTTTAATTTTTGAAAGTAAAGAAAAATACTTTAAGCGAGATCGCTAAAGTATACTTTGATATCAGCATTTTTATAGCTGAGAAACATATAGAAAAAGCATCAGCAACCAATATTTTTCACAGCCATTGCTTGCGCTACAGAGCGTTTGACGTCATATGTATTTTACCATGAAGCTTCTCATTCAAACCCATGATGAATCCAGTTAAAGTTTCTCTTTCAAGCACATCCAGTCTTGAGGGACTAAACCACATAGTGAATCAAAAATAATCTTCATGACTTTTTCAAGAATTACGAAGGCATTCCATAGAGTACTAGATTGAGTAGAATGCTATCAGATTTCAAGGGTCATGTAACTGATGTATGAGATTTAGCAGGCTAAATATTGATGATTCTGAATGTTATAGATGCTAGAATTGTGCCTTCAGACATCAACAGCCCAATAAAACAAAAAGAAATAAGGCTGCATGATACTTCACTTCTATAGACTTGACGTACATGAAAGAAAAAAGGGTGATTAAAATTGACGAATCAGAGGAAATATCACTCAGCTGGTCATAAAATTTGAAGATGCATGCTTCAGCTAAGGAACCAGATATTCTAAACGGGTAGTACGTTCCGCAAAGATTTTATAAATTCATGTCTGACGGTCATAAAAAAGCACCCCTTAGCTTGATATTTTCTCTTTTTAGGCCATGGCCTCTAAGCTAAGCTTACAACCTAACTTTGATACACCAGGAATTTAACAATGGGTAACCTAGTTATGTAAATTCCAATACGAGAATACAATGGCTAAGTCTTTTTCTCTGTAAATGAAAAAAATCGACTTTATTTTCTTACTGCAACGGGAAATTTTCAAGAATTAATTGATATCAGGATATGACTAAAATTTATGAAATGTTGGCAATATGAAGTTTGTCTAATATTGTTCCGAGAATCCCAACAACAATCCTGGTATTCCTTTCAATTGTCTAGCGCTATATGAAGGCAGTAAATTGGAAGATTAAGAGAGTTTAATACTGAATTCAGAGTCAAGTTAGTTAGAAGCAAGTATTATTTACAACAATCAAAGGCAAAAGCAATTCCTGCTTGTCCGGGGAGATCAATTTGTTACTAGTTTTTAACAACAAGTTGACGCAATTTTGAGATTAATACACCACAGCGAGAAGCACCTTGTGTCCTGAGACGATAACAAATAGCAGAGAGAATTCATTCCAGAGTGTATACAAAGCAGCATCTAAGATGTAACGATGTTGCTCATTGCCTATTTGATATTGAAAATTGGTGTAACATCAGTTATAGTACTATGGATGATTATGAAGAGCGTGAACATACAATTTAAGGAATTGTGATTGTTGTGGCTTAGCATAAGACTCCAACATTTATCTTGCATCCTAATTTCCGGGATATGAGAGCCAGAGGAGAGAAGTCGTGTGAAGTCAATGTTGCTCACAATTGTTCGATAGTTGAAAAAAGTCGAAGACAATTATTTCAAAGAATCAACATTTATTCGGAAAGTTCGCTTTCAATTCTGAATTGTTGGGTGAAATGACATTCGGCTATGATTAAACCAACCTCCAACTTGAGCTATGGAATATGAAGGAACTATCTATCCCTTGTTATTCTACGGCAGCATTACCTTCTTGCCATCCACAGCAAGCCAAAATGAAAGTGTAACTTGAGGCCTTCACATTTCGTAGAGAAAATAGCTTTCACTTACATTCCAACCAATATGTGACACCGACTTTTAATGTTGGAAGAAGCAGAAGTGATACATGACTCCCATTTTTGCTCCCGCCAAATGCTATCAAATCAAAATTTCAATCTTGAAATGGTTAGCATTATTGAATGAGCACCATTGAGAGCAATTCATTTAGCAGAGCGACTCAAAGTAGTCCTAAGCTTATGAAATATTCCAGCATTTGTCTTTGTAACTGCAATAGGATCCATTGAAAAGTGGATATATTGAGGAGCGTTGGTCGACCATAAGGATATATGAATATCAGTTGGATAGCTCTCCATGTGACACTTTTTGACCTTGCCTAGCATCGCAGAAACCTTGATTCGTGAGGTAAATCGTGTACTCATCGCTTTAAAAATTTTCAAAATTGAAATTTGAAATCAAGCCCCATTCTTTCCATGGAAGTTTCTAGGCTCACCATGGAAATCGATCCCATAATCTCACTTTCTTGCGACACAAAACTCATCGGATTTGCATTGCTAAAGTAAAAATTCAAAAACAATGGCACCAATCAAGGAAACTACTACATTCCATCCAAAGCGTTCCAAGCACATGCCAACGAAGGTTCGACATTTAACAGGTGATGAAGATACCTGGGTTGAGAGATTTGTATACGATGAGAAGGGTCGGAAGAGAGCTTTTTTCCAATCTGTCAAGACAGATGAATGTCATTGGGATGAACCTCCCTCTGGAGCATCCTTCATCGTTTTGGCCAATGAGTTGGATCAATTCCCTTCATTGAAGAAATATCGGTCCATGCCTCCCTCCACATAGTTGGCATGTCATGTGATTCCATGCTTCTTCGAATCCGATTTAGTTTAGTCAATAACTATATATCTTGATTTCGATGAATTATTATACGTAGCTCTCAAATCATATATTACATCATTTTGGCGCCATGATTGATTTGTATTCGTTCGACATTTCTCACGAAAATTCAGATCCTATTGCGTAAAATCTGTCATCAGTCCCTTTCTTTTGATATTTCCTTTGATATGAAACGATCGCATGCCTCGTCCAGATGCTTGATCTCATATCTCTTCGCAACGGCCTTGAACCACAGTCACGTTCGTTCGTTTGTTTTGTTACAGGACACAAGTAGTGTCGCATACAGTCCTCGGTACCAAAAAAAGTGATACAACCTTTTTGGAACATATCATGTTAGTTGAGCTATTAAAATATCAGAAGATAAAAATAATCAAAATCTTTTTGAAAACACCGATCTGTTGATGAACATGAATCAACCCTTTTAGCACCAACTAGACATTCAGGAATACATCGTTCCTTACATCATTTTGCATTCTTCAATACCCTTTGAATCGTAATGTGGACCTTTGTCTCTACAGTCATCACTCTGATGATGAAGAATCCTCAAGGTCACGTTGGTGTTGAAACCACGATACTCTGTTCAAACAACTGTGTCTATAAGGCAACAGTCTTACCGTTCAAATAAAGTATTTTGATAATCACAAGATTACTAAAATTATTATTATGAGACTATCTTGTTAATCTTTCTGACATCGTGGATCCGTTCAAATTGTCCCCGACTCCGCGCTTCATATTTTCCAGGTTTGAGTCGCCCACGACTCCGCGTCTCACATTTTCCTGTTTTAAGTCCCTAGTGGGATGAGACACGAATTCCTCCAACACACTCCTGTGCTCCTCATGAGCTTTCGAATGTGGAGCATTTTGATTCTCACTGTGATTCATGATCATGTTGCGAAATTGATAAAATTGCATTCCCTGCAGGGGCTTGGTGAAGAAGTCGGCCATCATATCTCTACTAGGACAATGTTCTAGCTGTACTTCCCCATTATCAATCTTATCCTTCACAAAGAAGTAGCGAATATTTATGTGGCGAGTACGCCTACTGCTGGATCCTTTTCCATTTGTCCCGAGTAAAATAGTGCTCTTGTTATCTTGATTCATAACATTGCTTTTCACATCTATACCTTGGGCTTGTAGGAAATATCTAGTCCATAACACCTGTGGCAGCATGTCGTGGATTCCCACCAATTCACTTTCTGTAGAACTTCTAGTGTTCAGCTTCTGCTTAGTGGATGCAGTGTAGATTGCACCCTTACCAAGTGACATCATTCCTCCAGTTTGGCTTCTCATATCAGCATGGACTCCATATGAGGCATCCACCCACCATTGTATGGCGCTGGGGTCATTGCACTCCAGTGTGAGGCCAATTTCCTGGGAACCCCTCAAGTATTTTATCACCCTGCTGAGTTTCTTATAGTCATCTTCATCTGGCCTTGTCACCCTGGTGCACAGGAACGATACTGCAGTTTGTATGTCTGGCCTTGCACGCTTGCATAAGAAAAGCAGCTTGGCAACTAGATGATGGAACTTAATAGCCTGGTTGTCATTCAGGTGTGTGGGACTATCATTGTTCACTTCAAATAAATGGTTGGCTGCGGGTGTGGTTGCAAAACCCTTCATGTCGTCAGGAGCCTCATCAAGCATATCCTTCACATATTTATCCATCTTCACTGAAACCCTGCCTGGATAGGTGAAGTCCAAGGTCATTCCAAGATATTCATGTATTTTCCCGCGTGTGATGCTTAGAGGGGCCTCCTTCCCAAACACCACACCCAGTTGATCAATCACCTGGGACACAACATTCTCATTTTGATGAGAGATCTTTAGATCGTCTACATGCCAAATTATGGTGCATTGGGATCCATTGATTGTCTTGTTTGCAACGCAGCTATCATAAGGGTTGATAGTAAAGCCTAGACTTTTCAGCTCATTGGTTAACATTTTCCAGAACAATAGGGCAGCTTTTAATGTGCCATAGAGTGCCTTTTTCAGCTCCACATAAAGTACTGTCTTCCCATGAGCATTCTGCACATATTTCCGATAAATTTTAGGGTCCAACTGAACTAAAAGCTCTGCCATCTTCCCATCAAGTCGCATATGCACGGTTTCGTCCATATCCGCATGCATAAATGCACCTGGTATGTCAACTGTAGCAACGTCCCGACCTTCCATGGCATCAATTACACTCGTCAACATGACAGACTCAGATGCAACTGTCGGGGAGCTCACTTCTTCTTTGGTCTTGTCTTCACGCTGCCTCCTCCCATCAGCACATCCCCTTCCTTTGATCACTCCTGACCTCTTTTGTTTTAGAAACATAAGGTAGGGAAGTGCCCGGCATCTTTGGTTGAAACTTAGGTCCTCAGGGTGCAACGGAGATAACACTTTACGATCATGTAGTTGCTTCAATTCAGATATAACTGCTTGGACCCCTGCTTCTCCAAATTCTTTAAGGCCTTTTTTCAAGCTGTATTGGGTCATTGCAATTTGGTTTAATGTAGCATGCAGGTGTGAGTAGTCCCTGGGCTTACGCGGGCGGAGATTATAGCCTGAGGTCCGGGCACCATAGAGTGTGTCCATTAACTCGGTCGCTCCTGTGTCCACACGCTCCTGTCTCTCCTGTGTTCTCTTCCATACTTAAATTCTCCTGAACATCCTCTTCAAATGAATTAATATGTGATCCGAGGCTTCCTTCATCATCACTACTATCCTCATTCTCGCCATTATTTTCAATGGGATATTCATGCATCCCTTCAAGGATGTCAATTCCAGCATCATCCCTATCTGCACTCCCCATATCATCATCATTATCATTTGGGATTTGACCTTGATTGTCATTTGGGTCAGCCAAGTTGGTTGTGATTGCCTCATTATTATAGACTGGGATGCCGCCATCTGCGTAATATTGCTTCTGCAAATTGTCATCATCATCATTAAGGCTGGTAATACTTTGATCATCGTCGCTGTCAATGTCATGGCTCCATGGCTATTTGACAGCCAGTGTACTCTGTCAATCACTTCGTTGGGCATAGGTAGTTGAGTCCATCTATACCTTCGTATCCTCCGTCCTGTGGTTAGGCTCATGAAGTAGTGCCCTCCTTGGACGTTTCCAGTTGGTCGAAGAGCTATGGCTCCAGTTGTTCGAGATGACATTGCATTACTATGTTCTTCATGGGTTTGTACATAGTCCCCGTATTCCAGTCGGCAGTGCTTGTTGTAATCAAGTTGTTGTCCAACAACAAGAGCACGTGGACTTAATGCTGAGATACCCCCTTGAGATGGAAAACTGTTGATCCAAAATGTAGATGCATAGATTAACTCAATCATCATCCGGTCAGGGATCCTTTCAAATGGAAGGGTGTTCAATACACTGCGGGCTCTTTCTTTAACAACCCTAATGTGCCTCTCTATCTCAGGGACATGCTCATTTGACGACACTGTGTTCAGTGTGATTCCAAGCTCTCCTAGTTCACCTCGTAGGAAGTCAAATTGCCCGTCCATGAGAAAGTGTGTAACCTTGAATCCTCGGGTCTTGTATATACTCACAATTTGTCGTATTGCCTTCAAGATAGTTGGACCTTTCTGATTGGATATCAGCTCACTGGTTGAAAAATGGATGTGTCTTGATATTGACACAAAGAAGGATAACTTGTTGATATACATTATGTCTCCTCCCACTGTTACCTCTCGGTAATGGTTCATAATGCTTCCTGGTATGTCAATAAGATCTATCTTCACTCGTGATGGTGCGTGCCGCACAGTCTTTCCTTTTAGACTACCAAGGTCTGGCCCGAATATACTCTCGGCTGCTAGGATGTCTCTCTTGGTAATGGGGCAGTTTGGCAGTAGATTCTTTTCCACAATTTCTATAAATTGTCTTGTATTTGGTCTTCCAATGATTCTCTGCACTCTTCGGGCTAAAACTGCATTCGAATAGTCTTTATCAGAGAATTTAATTTTATTATCTTCTACTGTAGTGATGAATACAGCTTCTTTCACGGCCCCTTTGTCACTGTCAGTATCCAGGTAGAATAACCCTTTCTTGGATTGTTTGAACAATCGCGTGCTTCCATCCATTTTCGTGACAATGAACTGGTTTCCTTTCTTACTATCATAGGTTACAATGTTTCCGTGTTCTTGAACTCTAGCCAGAGACAGGATGTTTGCAATCCCTTTAGGGTGGTACCAAAACAGTACCATATCCCTCGAGATCACCAATCATGTTAGTACTTGTAACACCAGCTGTGCAGTGAATATCCATTGTTGTGCTTGATTCCCGGATATTTTTCAAAAGCCCCTTGTTACTGAACACATCAATTGTTGATTGGTTATCCAGAAGGATCCAGTTACTTGGAATGGTCCCTCTGTTTTGCTTGGTGGTGAGGGTAATTGCTTTCAGGTTTGGTGCGGCAGTTTGGCAGAACAGAAAACCAGATGAGTCTGGTAAAGTATTCATCAACACCACCTCAGCTGAACTATTGGATTGAATTGTACTTGTACTTGGTCCTTGTGCATCCAAAGTGTTTGCAGTACTCGTGTCGCGTTGGGTACACTCATTTGCATAGTGCCCTGCTTGCCCGCATCGAATACAAGTAATCCTTTGTTTGTTGATCTTCATCCTGCGTGCATTAAGCTCTTTTTCATTTGGCTTCTCATTGATTGTAGCAAATGATACTCCATCATTTGTTGGTCCATTGGTTTTCTGAGCAATGTTACTCCAGTTAGTGATCAGGTGATAAGCTGCTGATAAAGTCTTGGGGTATCCATCATAACCTTGTAGGAGATCATTTTGTAGCTTGTCGATGAGCTGTCCAAATCGGTTCTTATCCGCTCCGTAAAACGCCACTGCAATATATTGCTCCTTAGCCTCAGCCATCTCAGCATCATTAAGGTGGACGACATCTTTGCCTTGAGTGGCTGCCGCTTGGATTAGCAAACCTGTTTCGACTCCAAAGGTACCTCCAATATGATTCACTACGTCAATCAGGTTGTTGAACTGTTCATAATATGCCTGAGTAGTCATGTACCTTGACTGGCCAAAAGTATAGAGGCGTCTTTTTGCATCGTGTATGGCATGGGCTAAATGTTTTTTGCTTTGGTAGTTATATGTCGTATCCTTGATGTTCTTAAAGAAGCTCAATAGCATCTCCTGTTGCTGAGATTGATGCGAAGTTGTGACTTGCCTGGATCTTTTGCCTCATTAAATCGGTACATTGACCCCAAATCAGGGAATATACGGTCTTGATATTCTCTCGAAGTAAAGTTTCACGCTGGACGTAGTCATCAACGCGTTTTTCCCATATCCGTAGTTCGGTTCGTGATGCGTCTTCTGGTGGGTCGTCTGGGACTGTCAACACCACTGGCTCTAGGTTTTCAATTGTTAATCGGGTATCCATTCCGAATTTAAATGTTCGGCCCACATATTCGGCTATTTCTTTAGTCGTCCGCATGTACTGGTCTGCGTGACTTGAATCAATGCAATCGTAGATGTGTCCTTTCAAATCGTCACACCTGCCTTCAAACGTGGCTTGCCTGGGTATGCCTGGGTTATTCCCTCCTCGTCGGAGACGTCGTCCACGTTGGAATGTGCCATCACTTCCCTTATCAGTCATTGTTGATTGCCC
>CAAAJI010000023.1:173580-184538 GCA_900642245.1 Fragilaria radians
CCTGCTTATCAATAAGGATACTAATTCGAGATTTCACGAATAAAAATTCTTTGTTGAATCAAAAGTAACATTAGTACAAATGATAAATGAGATGCCATCACATTTATCCTATCTGAGATTTCCGTAAAGCGCTTCAAATAATTTGATTGATGTCAAATGTAGGTTTGACTGAAAGTTCCTTAAAAAAGCCACACATGTCAACTCGAATTGGATTTCTTGTAAGAGCCATAGCTCACGAGGGATCAGCCTGCTGTAAAGATCATTTTGCAGGCACCAGAACTCAATTAGAGCAAAGCATTGCGAGCTATATTGCTTTCTTTTATTCAGACTTTTAATTGAATTGGCACAGTCATACTTGGCTTGTGAGTGGAATCATTTCTTTATTTATCGTCTGTCATTGCTTGTCACACAACTTTATCTACAATAGTCTCTCTGAAATTGAGTATCAAGGCTAGTGAATGATAATGTAAGGTACATAATCCAAAAGTGTGGATTTCTTCCCAATTTCATACAATAACTCTATTTGCTCCTGTGCATTAGATGTAAGATTTTGTAGGATGCTCTCTAGAAAAAATATGTCTTTTACAATTGCCATAAAATTGAGTCAACAATCTATTTCCTTTTAAACGGAGCAACACCAATCACTTTCGAGGCAATCATATGTTTGTGAGAGCAATATGTGCCCTGCAAAAATGTACTATCGATGAGCAAAAAGTGGATTCGATTCTGAAGACGATGACAAAGCAAAATATTATTGGCGCAAGGTACATGTATGTCTTTAAAACCCATATGAAATACCTAGGATATCATACAATTTGACGGTTTGAAGAATTCTTCATGCATGGCGTAAAATTGAAAGTGATAAAATCGCAATCTTGTTTAAGCCGAATCAATTGCATATGATCATTCCAAACTATTTACAATGCAATGAAAGAGAGTGGGGATTTGTTGTAAAATGTCTTTGTATACAATTTAAATGCATGACTCTAGTCCAAAGATTTCAAGGATTTCAGCATTCGAATTTTTAGAATCTAAGGATCTAAGGTCCAGGCTACAGGGCCCTCCTGTCTAAGGCCAGATAGTATTTCCAGAAAAGTCTCTTATACTTTAAATTACTATTTCCTTCTTCGTCTAAGTTCGCCATCTATGGTTCGATGCCTATAGGAGATATCGCCTGCTTCAATTCGGAAAACTGAATCTGCATTACCCCCCGAGTTGTGAATAGCTGTAATACTCTTCGCAAGTTGCCACATACCTCCGTCACGATCTAATCCACCACCACATTCTTCTGTCATTTCTGCCACTTCCTTCATAGTCTGTGGATCTAAATCAACGTCAAACGGATTTTTCATTCCAGTCTCCTTTTTGAACCAGTCGTCGAAATTTCCAAGTTGACTTGCATCTTCCTTCAGCATGATGAATCCATCTGGAGTTTCTATTAGCTTTTCGAAGGCAAGTCTGGCTGTGATGAAGACATCGCGTAGGCGATTCCGATCTTCATCTGCTTTGATATTCGCTGTATCCGGATGATGCTCCATAGCAATTTTTAAGAATCTTTTCTTTGCCTCCTTGTATGGAGTACCTTCATCAATTCCAAGTATAGTAAAGGGATCATCTTTCGTAGTAAGTCTTATGTTCAATGAGAAACCACGACACTGATCAATGACGCAAGTCAAGAAAGCAGGCCTAAGTCTCCGTTTCATGCATAAAGATGGCGACTTGACTATCGCTATCTGTGCGAAGTGGAAACAATTCATGTCCTTGTGTGGAGTGTAGATTTATTCCTCTGCTTTATCCCTGTAAGCCTTTTCCATAATCGTTCGATGAAAAAATTCGCATCAATTATTGAAAACGAAAGTGTCTGCTTGTCTGTCTACACTGGATATGAATCAAATTTTTTTTCTTCGAGTACTTTGTTTTGTTATTGAAAACGAAAGTGTCTGTCTGTCTGTCCACACTACATATTAAAAAAATCTTCGAGTAGTTGGTCCCACAATCTTTGTAGTTGAACCAAAATGTCTGAGTATAGTAATGTTGTATGTTGTATTTGAAGTAATAACTTATGAATTTACAACATTTTGAACATCATGATCATTTGATCCAGTTTGTATGTTGATCTTTCCTGGATACTTACCTCATGACAAAGCCACATACAGCTGTCAATGTGTGATATATTTTTTGCTTCGAAGTATTCACCTACCTGGTTGAAATACTGTCCGTGTGATTTATGTATTGCCATTGCAAATGCAACATAAAAGGAAATGTTCACCCTTGAAAGAGTAAAAGGCATTCTTGTGTCATTGCAACAAAGAGCAATTATAGGTATCAAAACTTCCTCTTCTGTATACTTGCATTCAGTGAGTTTGCATCTCAATAGATATCTGACCTAGATATGCACCATTGTCTTCTTCACTAACAAAATCGGCACTAAAAGAGCACTAAGGTTTGATATAGAATAATACAATGATAAGTTGTAATCTATTTTACATTACCTTTTATTCTTTAGTCTTATGCAGTATCAGAACTTTTTGACCCTTCTCAAGAGAGGGTTATCAATGCAGTTGAAGAATAAGATCTTTTTATAAAGCTTCTTCCCAACTCTGTAGGCAATTCTCTTCAACTTCATAAGGACCAGTTGGTAGTTAATAAGGATAAGTTAGTTTAGCCTTTAGAATTTGTTTTCAATAGCTAACGCCTTAATTAAATCTTTATATAGATCATTATTATAGCCGTCTTAGATTGGATCCGGTGCTGGATTGTAGGATGATACTTTCCATGAAAAACAAAATTTAATCTCAACTAAGTTCAGCTCTTGAATCATTTCTTATAGTTAAACTAGTGGTCAATATTTAACAGGATAGTTTATTTGTAACTATCCATAGCTAGATGAGTAAATATAAGAATATTTTGATTCCATTACTATTTACTATGCGCTAACGGTACAAGGTCTATGTATACCGGTACACACACATATCTCTTTAGCTTTATACTTTATTATACTGTTATTGCTTACAATTTATTGCGTTATTGATCCTTCAGTCAAGGTAAGTCAAACGAATGATTTGAATCTCCAGGTATGGGATTCAAAATCTTGCTGTTTATCATCCATCTGCGAATCTTCAAGTTGAACCTTGAAAAATTCAGTAAGTATTGCCTTGTCATTATTCTGCAATGCTGTTTCAATTGGTCTAGAAGCATAAAATGTGATTTGGTAAATGAACAGGAAACCTGACAATCCTGTAGCGAATAATATAAATTTCAAATCGCAAAAGCCTCCAACATGCGTCATGTGAGAACATTTGTTTTTTAATTTCATCCATGACTTTCCCATTTTTCAAAATAGGCCTATCGAGCCCTTACGCTATATATTGTGCAAATACTTCATGGAACTATCTGAATTACAAGTTTCAACATAGATATAGTACGTAAGTATGGGTTTCATGGTACAACCCATGCGCTGCCATGCTCGACAAAATTCGATGTGCATGCGTCAGTCTGTGAATAAATATTCCAAAGAAGAAAGTAAATACAAATTAACATTGACAGAAGCAATAAAAAGAGAATGTCAACTAGAGGAGGAAATGCTAGTCGAAGAGTAGCAGAGGCAAGTGTTAGTAATGAAGGAAGGAGTGGACAGCAAAGTAAGAAGCAACATGAAAGGAAGCAAAATAAGAAAGAGAAAGGAAAAGGGAATACAATACAAATTTGGCAGGCAGGCTGATAGAAAGAGGTAAACATTTTAAAAGAGGAGAACGATTCAAAATTGTATCTAATTTTTACCTAGTTATCAACAGTCATAAATTCTATATGTTAATAAAAATCACTGATGCTCTATCCAGCATTCATAGTCTGCTTTGCAGCACAATTGTTCACTACAATTTAAAATGCAGTTCTATAGCTTTTAACAACATAAGCATGGCCCACGCATGTCATACAATTCCCTATCGTTACCCCATACGTAGTTCATCAGCCCCTGTGATCATGCTTTTACCATTGATTTTTCCTGTTTACTCCTTCACTCCACTATACTCCCATATAACTTCCACATAGAATTTTAAATTTTCCTGTGTCACAACATGTGAATTAGGCTCTTTAAGCATATTTTATGGAGAGATGGAGCCAAGGTTTTAGGACTTGCTTCACCAGCACAAAGACTTTAGGAGTGGTTTTTTATGGCCAATTGAGTCATAGCGTCAATTTCAAGTCAAATCCGAAAGTCCAATGCTAAATCAAGGCTTTAATGATGGTGTAAAGTTCTCTAATGGCAAGTTGATTCAAGTCTAATGTCAAGCCAATTCAAGGCTTAAACTCAAGTCTGGTGAAAGTTTAAGACTTTGATCTCAAAGTCAAGTCAAGCCCAAAAATCAAATGTCAAGTTAAGTCTTCAATGTCAATATCAGTCCGATTCAAGGCTGACGTTAAGTCAAAATCTTTATGTCTATGCCATCCTCAGTGTCAGGTCAAGTCTGACATCAAGTCACGCTTCCATATCCAACTCAAATCTGATGTCAAGTCAAGGCATTGATGTCAACATCGAGTTGATTCAAGTCCTACATCAAGTCAAGGCTTCAATATTGATGTCAAGTTGGTTGAAGTCTTAAAGTCAACTCCAATTAAGTCTGATTCAAGTCTTAAAATCATGTCTAAATCAAAAACGTTTCAAGACAAGTCAAAGCTTGAGCTTGACTTTCTTTAGGGGCAACTAAAAAAGCGAAAGGCGTAGTCCGAGGCGTGAATTATAGTAGTAGGAATACTTGTCTTTAGTTGCTACCCAGTATCGGGAATTACAGCAAAGTACCTTTTGATTTTCAGTTATGAATTTGCATCAATGGAAAGGCCTTGGACTTTGCAAGAGTGTTTATGAACCAAGAATATTGCTACTTTCTTTTTATGGTAATTCCTTTCGAAACAATGCGGGGAAATGGGGTCTTAATTTGGGAGTCACTTAACTAAGTCGCTTAAACCGAAGCAATTAGGTGAACTCCAAGATACTTAGTTAAGAAATCGGTTCTCTCAATGACTTCATTTAAGTATTTTTTTATATCTCGACATTATTGTCCATTAAATTAATTTGATGACAAGATTTCTCATATAGTATTTCTAAAAGCACGCTTAAAAGTCAGTCGACAATATTCCGATTGAAAACCCAAGCCATTAGATAGTTTTAAAAGCCATTCACTTTAGGGTCGGCGTCATATTTAGCGAAAATCTCGTAGAGAACATTGTTCATATTGCCTTGAAATAAATAAATGGATTGCATGCTGATTCCCGAATTCGTAGAACAAAAACACATGTAATTCCCTAGTCATTGTCACCAAAAATTTGGATTCTGTATGCAATCTTATCAAACTTCACACGGTCTTTACAGAAAAATGACGAGCAACTTTCTATTCGACAATGAAGGAATCGCAACGATAGACATACTTTGTGGACGTAAAAAATTCATTTACAATCACACCGGTAAGCATCATATTGCATCCACACCAATCTTCAGTGCAATGGAGAATTCGCCCACACAGAATTTGCCATATCTTACCCGATATCTCAAAGGAAATCGGCGCTTCAGATTCATTATTGGGTTAAATCGTGATCGCTACGTATTTGCACCAAATCGGGCATCTAAAGGAGTCGTGGTCAACTCAATTGTCAACCAAGTTCAGCTGGCAGGCGGACGTTTCCTTGAACGCACTAATCATTTTTGCTACGGAGAAATCTGGTCACCTATTAACCCAGCAGTTGCGAGGCAGAAGGTCGCACATGCACTTAGAGATAAGTACCCCCTCGATTCAGAAGGAAAGGTTTTTTGCAGGCTCAAAACGGATATAGCCAGTCTTTCAAGGCAGTTTGGGATAAGGGAGGATCATCTTTATCATTTGATTAATTGTTATGTCCTGAGTACAGATCTACCTAGGATGGAGCACGCTTCTGACAATTACATCGAAGGAATTCTTTTTCAAGAGATAGCTCATTTACTGAATTCTCAAGTGGAATTAGCAATGCACAACAAAAAAGTCATGAATAAGGATCACTTCATGAGCATAGAATCGATCCCCAAGGTTAAACCGAGGAAATGCCCTGTGGTTAATTGCCACAGGGATGGAATATATAGCCGCTGCATGATCATTTCAGATGTCACAGCATCCATTAATAATGATTTAGCAACAGATATTGATAGCCATTCGATGAATACTGTACCGGCCAAATGTACAGCTATTTCGTGCATACGCCTGGATGATGTTGAAAAGTACAACCTTTCCTTCATTGATGAATTTGACCATAAGGTTGACAAATCCCTTGAAGTTGAAGCTCTAATGGATGACTTACCAGAGGGCTTTTCCGAAAAAGATTGTGAAGAACTTATTTCCTCATTAGATCATATTTCATGAGATGTATAGACATTGAAAGGTTAATCTCATGAGTTTCCCGAACATCTAGTAACATTTTCAAATCTCCAGACATGTGGATTAGTTGATGACTTAAGAAACCGAACAGAATTACTGCAATAATTTATACAATGTCATTCATAGCCGGTAGAGTGTTGTATCATGCTATAATTTAACATCAAGTGACAACAGTTGTAACGTATCCTGCAACTTCTATGAATGGATACAAGCAGGCATTTTAATGTGGTTAGCATATTTCTTCATTCATTGCAAGGAAACTCGCTTTACCCAGACACAATTGGGACACAAAAAAGAACACGTTGTCATGTAGAGACATTAAATTATATACATTGATTCAAAATTGTTGTACATGTGTTCAAAGAGAAATAGTAGCTTCGCTTAAATTCCTCGACACCTAAGACCTGAATATAAACAGCATTTTTTTCAGTTGAGAGAGTTGACTATCGTTATCTTATTATGAAAAGTCAAGTTAAATCTGGACATTGTTTGAGGGGTATGAATATGTTGTTCTCCATTTTTTACCTCTTTCAATTTATGCGTTTTTGATGATGCATGGAACCTTTCTAAACTTTGTGAACACGGAGACATGTGAGAGTTGTGAGATTCCTTAGAAAGTGGCAAGATGATTGAATGGCTTATGATAGGAATAGTGTCAGAAATTAGCATTTATATTCAATAAGTAGTATGTTAAGTACCTCTTGCAGCCAATTTAATCACACTTTACGTATGGAAAGACGGAAGAAGATGCGAGTGATCTCCTTAAAAAGCCTCTGAAGGAGATGCTCCATTATCTTTTCAGGAAATTTTATTTTGCATGCCATAAGTCAATCAGCAACAAGAATTTAGGAAAATTAGGAAATGTATGCTAGAAAGTATAAAGAAAGCAAAGTTTGTCTTGAGTAAATGTGGAATGAAAAAGAAATATACTTTAACGAAAAGAAAAAGTTGAAATGAATCATTTAAAAGATCGCAAGAAGTTTATAAGGTTTGTGCAGAAAGTTGTCAGATTACTGTGACACAAATTTATGTAGGATAAAATCTAAAATACTAGAATAAGTTTCAGAAGAGATTCAAAGAGCTCGAACTTGGATCTTAGGATCTCAGATGATTTAATTTGAAAGATATCATGGATATATTATCAGAGTGTCTTTTATATATCCTATAGGAAGCTATACTGTGTAAATTTGAAGGGGAAATCTAGAGGATTTCACAAAGAACTGTTTAGTTAATTCTGTTGCTGCTATGTTTAATCATTACCACTTACCTTTGGTATGACCATGCTCCATGCAATAATGACAAAAATGGGTACACCTACATTTCTTCTGTACCATACTTTTTCCTGCATCCTTTTTCAATATTGAACGCCAATTTATAACTATTCGTCTTCACATCGATGAAAACTGGCAACACAGTGTATCCCAATTCATGCAAATCGAATATATCTTCATCGTTCTCTTGCCTTCATAAATTTTCTTGTTGATCTTCATCATTCTTTTGGATTATGAGTAACCTCAACACCGTTCTCATTGCCTAATTTACAATTTGTTACTCCATGTTTACCGTGCATCTTTCTTTTCTTGTAAAATTCGTTATGCAGATAGCATTGTTATCATTCATTCTCAGGCTAGTCTAAGCCTTCAATATGAATAAACTTGTTAGTGATAAATTGACTCAAAAGAAGAGGATACCCAAAACTGTTGCTTCAAAATAAATCAGGCAATGATTTTGGTTCCGCTAACAGACGCTCTAGT
Organism: Fragilaria radians; assembly: GCA_900642245.1. NCBI lineage: Eukaryota > Bacillariophyta > Fragilariophyceae > Fragilariales > Fragilariaceae > Fragilaria > Fragilaria radians. The sequence goes on from CAAAJI010000023.1 coordinate 181,736, forward strand.
AGTCACAGTCCTTTTCTCTTCAGTCGTGATTACTCTCAAGAAACAACATATGAAATTTAAGTAATACACTCTAATTGGTACTTCACACCAAAACTTCCACTTTACAAAGAAAAAATTCTTTTGTTGAAAGGCTTAGGTTTAACTAAATTGTCTAAAAACTTAATAATAGTGTTGGATAAAGTTAGGTTGTTCATCCTAATGCTTCAATTTAATGTTTCGTTATAACGATGTGAAAGAGGCCTATTCATGAAATAAACGGCTAATAGTAAAGTATGCAATGTGATCCTGATTAAATCACACAATCATTAACGATTTCTTAGAATCAAGAGCAAATGAAAAATACTAACACACTTAAATGATGTAAATGTATTTCGAAAAAAAGTTAAAAGGATATGTAGTGTCAAGATACCACAGGATTAAATATCATTGGATGTCTATGAGAATCTGGATTTCACTTTCAGCAAGATAATTGGATTCAATCGAATATCATCAACTGGGAGCAACTTGGGGTGTTCAGAGATGTTCTTGTAAGTCTACGGATACGTCTTGCGTTGCAGCAAATGGCTCTTCATCACAAATGACATCAAGATCGAAACATCCCAGAATAGGCTGCTTTCCACAACCCTTACATTGAGTCTTCCACCGCTTGAGATATTGAAAAAAATCATCATTTACTGGTAAAATGAAGATATTGATCCAATCCACACCACTGCGATGTATAGCGTAAAACCTCGCTTGGAGTTCATCAGAGGTCCAACGATCTCTGGAATTTATTAGATTGCTCATTCCCACCGCAAGAATTTCGTTCGCAACATGATTTGTATGCCAATCAAGTGTTGTCAAAAAGTGGCCAGTGGAGTAGTAGTAGGTGTCCATCACCAACCATTTTTGGATTGAGGACTGACTCATCAACTCTGGAACGCGAGGAACAAAGTCGTAATTTGCAGGAAGTTTAATTGGTTCATTATAGGGTGGAAATAAACATGGCTGATTATTGACATCGTGGTCTTGAATGCCAAACATGGCTTGGACTGCAGATGTTATCTGGAGACCGTGTCGGCTAAGACCTTCCGCAAAGGCATTATGAAAGGCTATCCAACCCTCCAATTCATTCACTGTAGATCTTGGGGCACAATCTCGTTCATCATCAATTGAAAAGCCATTTATATCGGGATATCGATGAAATAAGTCAATTGCATCGTGAATGTAAGGTGTTGGATCCCGAATGGCATTTCGAGGAACTGTACCCACAATGACAAGTTGAAACTTAAGCCCTGAACTTTTTGCGGCTTGCCTCAACGGCAGGCAATCTTCCCATTCCGTTTGATTGAAGAATAGTCCTGTATCTGTGAATTGGCAACCGCACCATGCTTGAATCCCGTCAAGGATGGATGTCCAAGAAGAATTGGACAGCTGTTGAATGGCTTTATCACGATACTCTGGTAATAATGTAGCCCAGGCCCATACCTGGCGATGTCCTGCTTGCACTTTGCAGAGCGCAAATGGAACGTTGAGAATTATACCAAATACAAATATGGATTTGGTAAAATGGGATATCAACATTGTGACATTTTTATGACAGTATCTTTTTCGAATCCCTAACAAGTAATCCGGTATGATAGATCTTCTACGCCGAGTGATTTTGCTTGTCCGCAGACTAATGTCAACCTCTTTTCGTCATTATCTTGATGACCATCTTTGCTTCCAATAAATCTTTTTGACCAAGGGATTTGGGCTGTCCATTACTTTGTCTAGAAAAAATATGTCTGACTTGTATTCGCTTTGATTCTCAAGTCCTATTAATTGAGCTATGGCAACAAGAAATAGTCTAGTGTGTCCAAGGATAATTGGGATATCAGAAACACTCACTATTGGCTACCACATGTATATGAATTGGAAGCAAAATAATGGACGAAAAATAACTGAGAATGGCGATGAAGAATTCCAATCCTGGGAAACCCTTATATGTGAAAGATATTTGACACTTGGTGCAAACCAAGATGTTGCACTACATGTCTGATTTTCACCAGCACATTCTAATGTATGAATTAACACTTTCAACTGAATTATCAAACATTGTATTTTGATTATCATATGCTCACATCAACGCATACTAAGTTAAAAAAGTACTTTGGAGATTCAAATAATGATCCTAGAATCATCATGCTGGATCCCAAAACACGGCCATCTCAAGTAGGCTTACCTGGTGAGTAATAAAGAGTTGTAAAAGAACATCAACACCTCTTAGAACCGTCACAAATATGACAACTGCATCGTCTCATCTCACCCCAACACAGGAAAATACTTGATATATGAAAAAGGATACCAATAGCAAGCAAAACATTTCAGGATACGTAGGACAAGTAAATTAGTAGTGCTTGTTTGACTGAAGATCCAAGGACATTTCCATGGCATTGTTGCTATGAAATGGAAGCAAACCGTGCTCTTATGACCATCTGGATGAAATCAAAATAAAGCAAATGACAATTTTTAAATTCTAACGACATGCGCTATCCCACCGTATTTTTCAGCATCAGATACTGCCCCCCACTAAAAAATGACTAAGTACAATGAAGCCTACATTACTACAATAGATTTTTAAAAATTCGAATTCAGCGTTTTTACTGCTTTACAAATTTGAGCAACAATACTGCTCATTATTGTCATAGATGTCACTTACTCTAACTCTTTCTTTCCACCTACCCATACAAACTTGCTTGTCTTCAGTTCTCCACAACTACTTGCATATATTGCTGCTTACTTCCGAACACTGTGTGAGCCCAAAGGAATATTTACTGCTGAG
>CAAAJI010000023.1:185948-201791 GCA_900642245.1 Fragilaria radians
GTGGAATGAACTGATCAAAATGGATATTGGCTTTGCTTTCATTGTCTTCAAGAGCCAGATTGACTGCATACTGAAGTGCATCTGTAGTATCAGCATCATTCTATATTGAAATCATTTAATTCAGACTCCTCTTTCACCTGTATTGACTCTTCATTTGTATAGGCATGTTGCTGTCTCAGCTCGGTTCGCAAATCTGGTGGAAGATAGAAGAAATAACAATGAGATGCAAAATCATCAACTTGATAAACATTCTTTGCAACTCCAGCCAATGACAATAGACCAACATCAAAGTATGTTTCACCAACAGTTGTGAATGAGACTCCTAATACCAGCTGTGAGCGAATGGCCTTCCCAACATGATTAGGATCTACGATAGCAACTGTTTGTGTTTTTCCTTCTAAAAAATTCAACATCACATCTCGAATTGTGTAGCTTTCAGCAGAAAGGCCATCAAATGCAACACTCAGCAATACACCATGGGACTCTACACCTTGGATGCAATCCAAATTGAACATATCACAGCGCTCATTTGTATTCTGCGGTCGTGCAGCAATAACTTTAAAGGGACTCACGTTCTTTGGATGGCTCTGTACAGTAAGTATTGCACATTTTAACTCAGTAGCCATGTCTTTATCTGATGGGATGCTTGATCCATCTTCGCCCAGGCCATCAACCTTTTTTACGTGATTTGGAGCAGCTCCACCACAAAGAATACCATAAGCTGTGTTCACTTTGAGATACTTCGCAACTTTTGTGGCATCAATGGCTAAGCCATAGAACCGACAATTGGTCTTCTGACAGTACTTTTCAACTCGACAGCGCATACTGGACACTGAGACATCAATGATTAGATCTGTTTGAACACGTTGCTTCTGGCAAATTCTCTTTAAGCTTCGTACTGAATATCCAAATCCATTTGCCATCAGGAACTTGTATGCTTTTGTCAATTTGTTTTCATTGCTTGGCAAAAGGCAATAACTTTGTTTGAAGCTGAGGCAGTTGGATTCTTGTGCCGAGCTACCAGAGCTTGCACAAAGCCCATACATAGAGTGTCTCTAGCTTCAGGTACCTCCATGTACCATTTGTAAAATTGCTGTAGGAAATTGTCCGCACCCTTCACCTGCAAACCAAATCTCTGAAGCTTATCCCTAGCTTCTGTCTTCCACTCAAAAACTTAAGAGTATTCAAAACCTGCTGTCTCAGCAATTCAAATGCATCATCCTTGCCCTTGTTGCCCCTACGTATCAGTTTGATTTTCTTCATTGCATTTATGTCACATGGTTCAGGGTCACTCATTGTGAGGCATCTTTTTGCCTGCTGAATTGTGAGCATGTTGTTAGCTCTTTTAATGAATTTGTGGGAGTCACTGGAACTTTCCTTGAGGGAAGCAAAGCACTTCTCACAAGCATACATATAATATGCTCTAGTTTTTTGAATGCTTGCTTGGCCTATGCATGAGCTCACAAATGCTCCAATACTACCTCCTTGCTGCTTGATCGAGATTGACAAGTCATCATAACACCCATATGTCACCATCAATGACAAGTACTTGTCTTTTCCACCTCGAGTGTCATAAATCCCTGTACATTTCTTGGTCACTCGTGTGCTACCAATGCTACAGTTGGGTATATCTGGAACTTGGGTTGGTCCCTTACTCACACTGAAAAAGTTCATTATTGAAGCATAGCTATTTCCAACTAGCATTCAATGAGATTTTGAGGCTTTATGCTTCTTCCAAGCGTTTACTCCAAAAGCATCTTGTGACTTGATAAAAAGGGGATTCTTTGTCCCCTTTTGGGTGCAAATCTTGCACAGGACATACATCCCAGATTCGTCTTGTTTCAGAATATCATAGTCATTGATCATTTCCTCACTCCACACCTCCCTTTTCTGCTTTTTAAATGCTGGTTCTGTCTCCTGCTGCTATTTCTCCTCCTCCATAGCAAGGCACAAAATGTCAAGGAGTTCCAATGTCGGGGTGGCACCAAAAATGCAAAAGTGCGGGAACCCTGGAACCGATGGGACAATTTTGGCGCCACAAAAATGCAAAACCTTGGGAACCCTGGAACCCTACCCCAAGCAAGTTAGTATGGGTGTCACCCCCTCTAATACAACCATGTTGTATTTTTGTTGTATGAAGTCTATGCGCTTGAGTGCAATTTTGAAATAAAATGAGAAATCTGTGAAGTGTAACCTTTGCGTAGCTTTTGGAAGGAGATTGCGATGCTGCTGATTCCATACGCAAAAGAAAGGTAACAGAAAATATCAAATTATTTACAAAGCCGTTTAGAGTTCACAACTAAAAATTGCATTTATGGACTCATACAACGGGAGGAGTATCTAGAAAGGACAGTAGAAGAAAAGAAAACACTTTTTGATACGGTATCCAAAACGTGTGTCAATACTGCTAACGCACACTTTAATGTCCAATGAAGTGAATGCGCTTTACCAATATTCAAGAAACGCGAGGAGGATGAAATGTATGCAGCTCAACCAAAAACATTAGTCACTTCAAATAATGCATCAAGTAGGCTACTCGCATATTTCAGATAACCAAAGATAAGACCAGCAATGGGTATCATGGGAGCTTGACCATGTTCAAGGGAATGAGGGAGCCACTTTGTAACACGATTCAAAATGCCGAAAATGCTACATAATTTGAAGACCGTTGGAAATGCATTGGAAGCGGTAGCATTGAAGAAGTAAAGGAATTCGGTGGTGGTTTAGCTACCGCTTACCCTTGCACTACTGTGGAAGAGGATTTCTCGGATGTGAATTTTGAAAAAAATCATTGCAGAATTGCGTTAACGAATTTGGAATTGGAAGGAATACTACATGTTAAGCAGTATACAAAAAGTAGCGCTATTCATAAAGCCGAAGTGCAATCTATGGTGAGCCAACATATAAGCTTATTTTGGTTTCTTTGCACAGGCCTGCCTCCTCATTACCTTATGTTTTCTCCTGCAGTAATGAGTTTTGGTGATGTAAAAACACAGGATACAGTGCAAAACAGCTTTCGACAGAAGATATCCAACTAGGAGTAAGTGTATTAATGATGAATGGTCAATGAGGAGTCACGGTATTCAAAAAGTGGGTACCACGTATATTGAACAATTTGGATATTCAATGGAGAGGTAAGAGCAGGGTTTCAGATGTGTATGGTGATGTTGAGCTGCCTAACTTAGATGCAAAACTGGCTGAAAGTTGTATTTCACAGATGCATGCATCTACAATATTTGTGATGAGGATAATGCTTTTTTAATGTTCAGTCATAAATGATTTTTACTCACTTTCAAATCGGTAGGTTTAGTACAGGGGCGGTCATTGTTGTGGTGTGCTTACTACAAGTTCCATTACATGGTTATGGAAGATGTGAAAAATGTGATGAAAAAGAGCTTGCAGAGGTAAGAACCTGGGAAATCAACAGCAAGAAATTCCGAATATTTTAAGCAACAGGCACTGTGAATTTAGATGAAATTGCATATAGGGGTGATCTGGGGAGTGATTTCAAGAAAAAGGAGTTGGGAATGACAGACAGGATCAATAGGAAATTTTTCCTGGCATTCAGTTGTCTTTGATGTCATAGACAAAAGCAGTGCAGAATGCAGAAATGTGTCAAGCAGGGTCTTATTGATACATAGTTTTTGCAATAAAAGCAAACATTTGGAGAGCAAGTAGCACACCTTGTTTACATTGTAAAGTAACTTGTCATGCAAAGAGGACTTGATTCAGAAGAGGTGGCAGGATCTGAATTGTCTGGGACGTTTTAACTCCTAACGCAAGGTCAGTACCAAAATGGTATTGCTGGCAGAAAGCCATCAAGGCTACTAACATATCAGAAGAGGAGACAGGTGAAGCATAAGCTTTCGTTAACAAATTGTGGTGTCGGATCTGGTTTTAGGGCTAGCACAGCGGATTTGACATTCAATTGAATCTATCTGGTTTCTAATGTAACAAAAATAATGAATTTCTGTAAAATTTGTCAAAAAACATCAAGGACTTGATCACAATTTTAAGGTGTTATGTGTGAGACAAGGAGGTGACTCAGGTGAGTTGGTGGGATCTGAATTGTCTTAGATCTTTTTGTGATTTCAACTTGTTTTTTCGACTTGAAATAGTTCTATTTAGTTCTGAATTTCAAATGTGAGTTTTCATTTAATATTCATATTTAAAGAAATAGATTAGACAAGGCTGGCATTTATTCAGAGTGGATAATGGAATTGAAATCAAAGTGTTGATTCTTTTCAACTTTTTTTCAATAAAGAAAAAAATGCATTCCTAAGTTGTTGATCAATCTGCATTGGTGGAGAGAAGGAATTGTATCAGGAGATTTGAATAGATCATCATCTGTTTGGAAGTCTCATGATATCAAATTTTGCAAATCAAATTGTAATCTCTGAAAAGTATGAGCAATCAATTTACAACACATGAAAGGTAATCAAGCGTAGAAATAAGTTCTTCACAATCTTTTTCGGAAAAGCCCTCTGGTAAATCATCCATTAGAGCTTCAACTTCAAGGGATTTGTCAAGCTTATGGTCAAATTCATCAATGAAGGAAAGGTTGTACTTTTCAACATCATCCAGGCGTATACACGAAATCGCTGTACGTTTGGCCGGTACAGTATTCATCAAATGGTTATCAATATCTGTTGCTAAATCATTATTAATGGATGTTGTGACATCTGAAATGATCATGCAGCGGCTACATCTTCCATCCTTGTGGCAATTAACCACAGGGCATTTCCTCGGTTTATCCTTGGGGAGCGATTCAATGCTCATGAAGTGGTCCTTAGTCATGACTTGTTTGTTGTGCATTGCTAATTCCGCTTGAGAGTTCAGGAAGTGGGCTATCTCTTGAAAAAGAATTCCTTCGATGTAATTGTCAGAAGCATGCTCCATCCTAGGTAGATCTGTACTCAGAACATAACAATTAATCAAATGATAAAGATGATCCTCCCTTATCCCATACTGCCATGAAAGACTGGCTATATCCGTTTTGAGCCTGCAAAAAACCTTTCCTTCTGAATCGAGGGGGTACTTATCTCTAAGTGCATGTGCGACCTTCTGCCTCGCAACTGCTGGGTTAACAGGTGACCAGATTTCTCCGTAGCAAAAATGTTTAGTGCGTTCAAGGAAACGTCCGCCTGCCAGCTGAACTTGGTTGACAATTGAGTTGACCACGACTCCTTTAGATGCCCGATTCGGTGCAAATACGTAGCGATCACGATTTAACCCAATAATGAATCTGAAGCGCCGATTTCCTTTGAGATAGTGGGTAAGATATGGCAAATTTTGTGCGGGCGAATTCTCCATTGTACTGAAGATTGATGTGGATGCAATATGATGCTTACCGGTGTGATTGTAAATGAATTTTTTACGTCCACAAAGTATGTCTATCGTTGCGATGTCTTCATTGTCGAATAGAAAGTTATCTGCCATTTTTCTCTTGATTAAAAATGGCATATTTTGGTATTAGTATCGTGAAACCTAGTAGCGGCATGGTGATCTTGCATGCAGAATCCAAGTTCATTGACAATTTGAAAGTGTATCACTTAAATCTAATTTCGGCCATTATATGTGTTACTCGCTATGTCCAAATCCGGGAACGAGACATTTCAATTACTAGAAAAGAATTCTAATTGAGTTACTTTCTTTCGTGTAGGTCACGTTAAATTTCAAAGATTTGAAGTTAAGATTGGTTTCAATGGACAATAATATAGAAGGGCATACCCTTCAAGAAGGCATAGTAAGGAAAGTTGCAGTTTAAATCCTACTTTCGGATAAAAAGTTAAGTCTTGAAAACTTACATAGTAACAATCAGAATCTTTTGGCTCCCGCTGCATTCTTGTGACGTACTGAGGAATGTCAACGTAAGCCCTCCAAAACGTGACGACAACTGCTGATGGAAGGGAGATTAAAGTCGGCGTTAAGGTAGGGAACGCTTCACTTGAACTAAACAAACCGGAAGCTACAGCCACGCATGTGCCATTTACATTTTCAACGAAATTAATGTAGTTAAAAGGTACATTTGGTCTGACTGTTCAAACAGAATCACTTTACAAAACCAAAGTAGAACAACCCTAGGAATCAATTCTGCTGAATTCCCGAGCTTCTATGGGCTCCTTCTCATTAAAAAATGGAGACTGGACTGCAGAAGAAAGGTTACTGTGTAATATTCAAATTTACCTAGAAATTGCGGAGAAAAAATTCAACAGGAAACGTGAAGAATATTTTTCAAAATCAGCAGAATATTTCCTGAAAAGTCTTGTTCAGGCCAAATTCTTGTGGAACAATTAGTAAACAAAAAGAGAATATCTGAACACTATTCAACAGATTGAAAGCTAATGATGATTCTTTTCAAAACAATAATGACTATAATATTTTACAATTGAGTCAAAGAGATTTAGGGTTTGCATGCATCAACAGGGAAGACAAATAATAGTAATATTTTGACAAAATTGCTAGGTAATCAAGCATTTTATTATCGTGGGAAGATATTAATACCTCCCATTGCAAAGGTGGAATAGGAGATAGAGTAGTTTGCTTAGGAACCTGCAAATTAATTTAGGTGCACCCTTTTAGAATTAATTTCACCTTACTATGTTGAGCAACAACCGTGGTTAACAAAATCGATAGAAAATATCATAAATAACATTTCATGTTTCTTTCCTTAGACCACGTGCGTCTTGAAATTTGCTTTGGGCCAAAAATGATCGTTAACCAAATCTTTAACACGAAATTCCTGATTCGACGACCGTGTCGTAGCCCTAGTCTTAATGTATAATGAGTGTTGGGTTACTTCATCACGTATTTATTGTCAATAGGAGTAACAACCTGCTGCAATGGCATCCCGATCCATCAAAGCTATTGCAGCTCGAGCACTTCGTGAAGTGGGAACAACTCTGCAGGCTGAAGGTGGAGTTGAGGTGAGATTAGGCATACCTTTCTTAGTAAAGGAAGCGAACCTCCCATGTTGAACATTCCCTTTTGCACTAGTACTGGTGTTTACCTAGAGATGTATCGTTCATCTAAATTTCTTGAAAATGAAATCCTCATTTGGTTTATCTTTTCTCACAACTTTCAGTTCTTCACTCGTCATCGTCCTCTCATGACTTTTTACGAAGCTGAGCCATTTAAAACAAATGATACCTTTATTGCTCCTTCTGCCTCAGTAATTGGAAATGTAACGAATTGGGATGAATCGAGTGTTTGGTATGGATCAGTGGTTCGCGCAGATTCAGGACATAGCATAGAAATCGGATTTCAATCGAATGTTCAAGACGGTGCCGTGATTACGACATTGGGAGAGAAAGCCGAGTTGGCTACTGGATTTAAACCCGTGACACATGTTGGACATTACGTAAGTGTGGGTGCTGGGTCTGTCCTTACATCTTGTCGAATCGATGATTTGGTGATGATAGGTGACAAGTGTGTCATCATGGAAGGCAGTTTGGTAGAGTCTCATGTCATCCTTGAGCCTGGAACTGTGATTCCTGCATATTCACGTATCCCTAGCGGGCAACGATGGGGTGGTAACCCTGCCAAGTTCATCTCCATTTTGTCAGATGATGAGAAATCTACCATCATGGCACATGCAGGAAAGATTCATCAACAGGCATATGAGCATATGGTAGAATTTCTCCCTGTAGGAAATACTTACTTACATTTGGAAGAGTTGGAGCGTAAGGCTGCAGCCGCTCCATGAAACTGAAATTAAATCTATTTTTATCGGCAAAACAATTTAGTCGAAAATTAATTGATGGAAACTATCTATTGTCGACGCTATTTTTAGTGTGTAGATTAGGCTAGCGAAGGTTTCAATTAGAAAGCTAGTCTTTTATTTGAATTGAAATATGGGTAAGCCTTTAGACGCGAATATTAGCCCACATGCGTTCATGAGCGTAGTAAATTACAACCTTCGCAAAAAATTCAATGAATCCGATTTCCAGTGCTACCTTTATAGTTCCAGTAATGTACCATGCAATCGACATTGTTGTGCAAGATGCTACCACCCTCCAGGTTAATCCTTTAGTATACTTCGTGTATGTGTCTCAGCCACAACTGCAGGCATCGCCTCTTTTCGCTTACCCTCTAATTCCACATCAATAAATGGACGACATTGACTGGTATCATTCGTCACTAAACTTGATTGTTGGTCATCATGAGTCTCGTCTGCCTTTTGACGCTTCATGGGGTGATGTATATTGAAAATTGTATGTTTATGTTTCCAAACGCTCGAGCACAAGTAACGACTAACGATACTGACATGAATATTGACATGCTTACTTATCAACTTGCATTCCAATTTTCCAACTTAACGTAGTACCTAAACCTACAGACAATATTCCGATGAGCATCGAGAAATAATATCTGATGGGGTATGCCACCGTGAAATCGTAGAAAAAAAACTGAATTAGAATAGTTCTTCAAATGGGGTTATAATTGATTAGGAAGACACAATCCATAACTGAGAGCCTGATTAAACAAGAGAGTGAATAACTTAAATTTTTAACAAGCAGTGAAAGTTTGATATGAATTTCCAACCATTATTCACAAGGCTAGGAAAAGACAACTCATGTAGACGGAAATCCTGATTCGATGTTTTTTGAGTAACTTCCAAGGTGTTAACCTTTGAATATCATCAAGGATATCCTAGAATAGCTGCTTAATAATAAGTTACAAAAACTATGTACTTCTAGAACATTTTTAAAAGAGTGAGCATGATTTAACACTCGCATTCTCTAAACATAATTTCTGCATCAAACGTTCTTTGACTAAATTATTCTCCGTGATTCGAAACAATTTTCTTCTGTCGTCTCTTCTCCAGCACTCTCCTGTTGGATATCTGTTTGAATTGTTGTTGTTACTTTCTTTTCCTTTTCTTTCATTCATATTTATTACACAATATTCATGATAACGTTCCTGAACTTTTAAAACTTTGCTTCTGTTACTGCCTTTGCCATGTAATCTGTAACCATTAAACCGACTTCCTTCTTTCGACTAAATCTGTAATAACCAATGTCAATGTTCGTTAAAAGCAAATTATTTCGGTTTTTACGTATAACTTCAAGGATACTCAAAGAGATACCTATTTCTTCGAATATTGACGTAAAAATCCTTTGCTGCTAAGAGTTTGATGGGATTCCGTGTCTCATTTCACTCTCTGTGCTCAAGAATAAATTTTCTCTCTAATCACCATTATCTAGAGATAAACAATTATTTTTTGCACTATTCTGGTATATTATTGTCTTTAAGAAAGCTTTTGCTCTTCTCATGTCTGATTAAGACACAACAATTAAATAAACTTAATGTCTTTTGATGTCAGACGTATACTATAGAGGTGTCACAATAATGGCTCAGGTATCAGAGTAGAAATGCTGGTCTCTTTGCCTTTTGGAGAGAAAATCACAAGTTACATGAAGAATCGAAATAGGGATGGAGCTAAAGGCTTTTTGTATATTTTCTTTTGGGACTTATTTTTAATTTTAACCTTTCAGTAACAATGTCTTCTCTTATTGATGGAAAGCGAATGGAGTATATTCTAGAAAGCTCCTCAACAGAAGATCAAGAGGATGCTGAATTGGAATGCCAGCCCTTTCAGGTTGCCTTATCGTCGCTGGCGGAATCCGATGTAGCACAATTACGTCAGAGAGGACTCTTGGCCCCTCACAGTCGTGAAGTCTGTCTATTGTACGACGCCCATGCATCGTATCTTCAGCGTGCTCTCCGAAGAGGAGAGGATTACAAGCTACCTCACTCATTTGTTTCCTTAGATTCCAGTCGACCTTGGATGATTTATTGGACCTTACATGCATGTGATTTGATTGGATCTCTCCCCGATGAACGTGTAAAGGAAGGGATTGTTTCCACTCTGCAAGCTTGCTGGGATAAAAATACTGGAGGCTTTGGAGGTGGTCCAGGGCAAATGGCTCATTGTGCGCCAACCTATGCTGCAGTATTATCGTTATGCATCATTGCAACCTGCCCATCTCCAACGAATCCTTTGCCGACGTCTGTCACAGAAGCACGAAATTTGTTGACAAAAATCCGAAATCCGTTGCGTCAATGGTATCGAAATTTACAAATGCCAAATAATGGCGCTTATTGCATGCATATTGGAGGTGAAATGGATGTTCGAGCCACCTATACGGTTGTCTGCTGTTCCAAATTACTCAATATCCTTGATGACACACTTGTCACTCCAAATGTGATTCAATATGTTTTGGACTGTCAAACCTACGAAGGTGGATTTGGCGGTGAACCTGGATCAGAAGCTCATGGAGGATATAACTTTTGCGCAATGTCAGCCTTACAAATACTTGGATTACTGCAGAGGTGTGATATTGATGCACTTAGTGGGTGGCTGGTGCGTCGGCAAATGTCCTATGAAGGCGGATTTCAAGGGAGATGTAACAAGCTAGTGGATGGATGTTATTCATTTTGGCAGGGTGCAGCTATTGCGCTATTACAGAGAACTGAATTTGAACGAGATAGCGATAACGATTCTTCTATATTGTTATTTCGAGAAGGCATGCTACAACGATACATTCTGCTCTGTGCTCAAGAAATGAACGGAGGATTGCGTGACAAACCATCAGCATCTCGAGATTTTTATCATTCATGCTACAATCTCTCTGGACTTTCTATCTCTCAGCACTACGGCACAATTGCCTTCGGGGATAGGTCAGCTTCATTGGTAGCCAAGACTCACCCTTCGTACAATATTAGAATCGACAGGGTAGAAGAGATCATGAAAATGTTTCATATGGAATAGCTACGGCCAAAACGATGCTCTTCCTTTGTCGATTGGCGGGTAATCGCGACACGGGATAACTGATGGCTTATCTCGAAAGTGACAACGAACATCAGGCTGAGATAAACAGCAACCATTTGCATCGCCACCTAATTGATCTAAAGTTTTCAATGAGCATCTGGAATCAAAGTACCAAAGGCCGAGTTGCTCGAAAAACTTTTTTTTGTTCACTTTGCTTTCTGTCCAGGACATGTGAAATATGAAAGGCTTCTGTTTGCCATCAAGGTATTCTCTCATAAATGGTCTTCTGTTGTGAAAGTGGTATCCACCTGGAAATTCATCCTGGTCGCGACTTAGGATCTTCACCGTCAGTCCATACATACTTGTGTGTTCGTTTAAAACAGAGATGAGTGCAATCTGATGAGAATGTGATCCAAGGATCAAATCGCCATTCATCAATACTGCATTAAAGAAGTACTTAGTGCGAGGGTTGTTTCGCACATAGTAAAAACCAGTGTTTGCAGAATAGGGTGCGTAAAATGCTGCATGATTACCATCGTCCTGAAAATAAAGGTCGAAGTTATACCATGGATGGTTTTGATCGTGGAAAAAAGTCAAAGGGTCCTTGAACCAAACCAAGTCTACATCTTGGAATAAGAAATCATAAGATAGCATTCCCATCATTTGAACACAATAGACCTTTGCCAACATCATTCTAGTAAACTTTGCATCAGCATAACGTCTAGCGGCTTCTTTCGGCATTGCTCCAAAAGTCTTTCAAAAAGGCAAAGGGGTTAGAAAAATGGACAGAGGAAGAATGACTCGAAATTTGAAACTTACTTCTTCATCATACCAAACTGTTATTCCCAGACTTTCAGCAAGTTCCTTGGTCTCAAGATCTGTCGCAAACAGAAGTATGTGCGACAAATCAATTTGCCTGGAATATGCATTACAGACAAAATTAATTAGTAGATCTGACTGCCCAAAGTTACACACCATAACTACTACTGTGTTACTATCGCCCGCAACTTTTTTTGCCACCGGGTCCAAGCGCTCCAAAACGTCAGGAAGGTTCTCTAAATAGGGAGCTAGTGTTTTCCAATATTCCAGAGAATGATGGGATGGAGGCGGTTTCGCTGATTTCCTCCCGTTTCCTTGTGCTCCCCTTTCCACCAAGCGAAGCGGCGAATCCCTATTGACAGGTCCACTCATAGGTAAACGCATATACTTTTGTATATGAAAACCTTCATATTGTCCCAGCATAGCCCAACACTGAGCCCGTTTGCTTTTGAAATCGGTGAGAATAATATTTAAGAAGTCGCAATTTTCGGTAGCCTCCAGGGCAGATCGTGTCACAGGAATATCCCCTTGTTTTCGAGCGGCGTGAGCTATAGTTCGATCCTTTGGAAGAGATAGATCTCGATTGTAGAGTAAGAGAACATGCTCATTTCCTTGCGTTGTTGGATCGAATGGCACACCAATGTCGAATGTCTTGGTAAAGTTGTCGCGATCAATTAAAATTTGACCATGTGCAAATTTGGATACTGAATCAGGAAATCTTGCTCCCTGAAACGACAGCGAAATAGATTCTAACTTTGCTGGAGAAATTCCTCTTCGAAGAGCAACTTCTCTCACTCTGGTGAGCTCTTAATATTTAAAGAACAAAATAAGTTAATCAATAAGCCAGTGACTAGACGACATGGACACATCACGATTGTGTTTGCTCAACATAAACGAAAAGAACTAACCTCGATTCAGTCGATCACGATCAGCAATAAGCGTCGCTGTGTCACGGTCACATAATGCTTTGCCTTGGTTCATACCGCTGTGCATCCCTGTTATGTTGCCGAGCAGGAAACTCATTCCACCAACCACCGCACAGAAAAGTAAATTCATCATACCGAAAGGTTTTCGAGGAGAAGACATCATTGGAGTTGTCGTCGCTTGAGATTTCCGACGTGATATCTTTGATTTCTCTGTCTCTCCC
The DNA here is from genome assembly GCA_900642245.1 of Fragilaria radians. Lineage (NCBI taxonomy): Eukaryota > Bacillariophyta > Fragilariophyceae > Fragilariales > Fragilariaceae > Fragilaria > Fragilaria radians. The sequence goes on from CAAAJI010000023.1 coordinate 198,689, forward strand.
CGACCGGTAGCCATTTAATATTGATTGTTGTCTTGTTTCTCTCAGAATAGATTTGAGACACCCTCTTTTCTCCTTTTCAAAAATTACAACAATCAACTTTGTCAGTAATCCGTTGATAGACAGACCAATGACAAAACTCACCTCCGCTTTAAATTTTTTGCTTAAATCTACCGGTAGCCTTGCCATTAGGGACTTACTTTCTGGCTAGCACAGCACAAACCAAAATACGTGCAAGAAAATAAGCTTGGCTAAAATGTATACATGCTTATCAGGGGAATGGCAACCAAGATACATAGTGAGTTAAAGGTGAGAATAAGCACGTACCGCCCACCAATAGGCCTAGAGAATGTATGTTGGTAGATCAGATGGAATCATCAACGCACGAAATAATGGTTGCTAAGGTAACAAGGGATTCTAACTACTCAGCAATGTTAACATATGGCTGTATGTGTATACCACTTCACGCAGTACACATACATGCAAAGATTTTGATTCATTTGTAGGTAAAATGAGAATCAACATTTTAAATTATCTTGATTACAGAGGTAGATTTACCAATAATGCATTTATCAATACGCCTGCAATCAAATGTCAGGGACTCATCACCTTTTGTAGAGTGCATGCTCACTTTGAAAATGGTATTGCAGCAAAGCGTCTCAGGGACCTCAAAGACAGAACGCAAACAAAGGATCATGCATTCCAAAAATAACTGCTTTTGGAAAATACAAGAATAAGTAGTAAGACTAAAAACAAATCTACAGCCTATTTTTAAGACATGTATTGTCACTTCACATGCTAACATAGCAAAATTCAATGCCCTGAACTATTGAAAAACGTCCAACTACCTCATTTTAATTTCAATCGCTCCAAACAAGCGATATTCCCGGATCAAATGGAAAGTTCAACCCAATTGAACTAAATTCAATTGCGAAACAAAGTCAATTGCAATCAGATATTCTGGCTGACTGGATTTTATGACAAAGTATGTCATCCGCCTGTGGGAAGGGTATTACCGGTAATCATTACAGAAATAGAAAATCATTTTTTCTATTTTCCTTTATTCTATTGCATATTTATAGAATGAAATCTAGCGCCAAAAATAGCTGAAGGGAAAACACATTTATTGATGGATGTCTATTAACCGTTGACCTGAGAGTTTTCAGATGATTATTGACTCCCATTCACTTTCCATCGCATCTCTTTGACAAATACTTCACTAAAATCTTTCACGTCAGTTTGGCTGGAGGCATCCTAATATTCTTAAATCTAGCACTATCATGAAAATTGAAATTTCATCTCAGTTGTGGCATGATGTTATAATTCAAAGCAAAAAGGTCTTTCTTATGGATGTTTCGGAACATTGTTTGCAGTTTTAAATTCCCAAGTCACCAGTAATTTGAAGCACTAGTAATTTTCCATCCTCGCCACCGGTGTAGAATGTGTTTGCTGGGCCTTCCGTAATTGTCTTGACAGCTCCATAGTGACCTGTGGTGAATTGTGGCATCAACGTGAAAATTAAGGAGAAGGCCGGTGCCTTGGAGGTTTGCATGAGATTTCGGACCATAATATGCCCCGACTCCAATCCAATAAGTAAAATTGGATTATTAGCCAGGTCCTGAGAGATAGCCATACTAACAACTCCAGCTTGATGGTCCTCGCTAGCGACGCAATCACCGTTTGCACCATTCCAAGCTTTGATAGTTCCGTCGAGACTTGAGCTCAAAACAAAGGTACCCGCTCCAGGCATTTCAAACGTAAGGAGCCCTGTCACTGCGCTAGAGTGACCAGAGGGAATTCCATTTGTGACGGTGTTTTGAGTGATTAGGTATTTACTTTCTCCAGTTGTAAAGTCCCAAAGACGAATTGAAAAATCAATGGAAGAGGACCAGACCATTTTTTGGTTGACGACAACAATGCCTGTAATCTCACGTGCATGTCCCAGGATTGTGGTTTGGAGAGCAAAGACTCCCGGTTCGGCATACTTCCATATTCGAATGACCCCATATCGATCACCACTTAAGATGACATCTCCTTGATGGATGGCCAAGTGAGAAACGCACGAGGCATGTGCGAATGGTATCTGGGGGTGAACATGGAACTCCAGTGGTGGCAAAGTTGGATTAACAAGATTCCATGCATGAATCATGCCAACTTGAGCATTTCCTGGTAAAGATGAAGAGACAGCCTCGAAGCCACAGAAAAGGAAATTGGACGCCACAACGATACACTCAACCTTACCACCACCCATATTATGTTCAAATTCCTTCGAGAATGTAGCCCCCTGTGTATTCCAAAGTCTCCAGTAGCCGTCATGGCTTCCTGTGAAGATCTTAATGCTTCCCTGTGTTTCCCAAATACTAACAGCTGAGACGACAGAGCTCTTATTGTTTGTAGAGTTATTCCCGTGTGGATGATCATGTTTGTTGCTATGGGTAGTACTTCCATCATTTCGATCTGCAGGAAGTGGTCCAGATGCATCTAATCGTGCGTATAGTCTCACAACATGAGCATAGGGGCATGAATTCCCATTTTGGCAATTTCCCTTTACGAAATGTCCGCATGGCCTTAAACGAGCTTTGGGACCAAAGGATCCTGATGCGTTCGAGTCACCCGCAGCACCTCGTCCATTATTCCCTCCTCGGCCTCTTCCCCCGCCACCGCGGCCTCTACCACCCCTAGTGTTTCCTCCAAAGTGATGATTGTTGTTCGACATGATACGAACGCCACTCCAATGCAACCATGAATGTCGTAAATTCAAAGGGGGCAATACTACTACTATTCTACTACTACCAGTACAAATACTACTACTACTACTTTTTGACTAAGGAGTTAGTAAGTGTGACTTGACACCTGATACTATACTTTACATCACCGTACAAATACTTCCACACCATGACAGATTGGTTCCAGACAACAGAAAGACTGATAGATCCTGAGCAATGACTGCTTTCCATCTGCATCATACACGTCAAAGATCGAAGTTAATACTTTTATTTCCATGGATTGCATTGTCATGTCTATTCCTCTGGCTATGCTCCATAGTTGTGTTTCTTTACGGAGTGAATGATCCCATATCCCTGGGTTTATTCTATCATCCAGAGAA
>CAAAJI010000023.1:201811-253755 GCA_900642245.1 Fragilaria radians
TTGTTGTTCGACATGATACGAACGCCACTCCAATTCAACCATGAAATATCGTAAATTCAAATAGGGCAATACTACTACTATTCTACTACTAACAGTACAAATACTACTACTTTGTGACAAGGAGTTAGTAAGTGTGACTTGACACCTGATACTATACTTTACATCACCGTACAAATACTTCCACACCATGACAGATTGGTTCCAGACAACAGAAAGACTGATAGATCCTGAGCAATGACTGCTTTCCATCTGCATCATACACGTCAAAGATCAAAGTTAATACTTTTATTTCCATGGATTGCATTGTCATGTCTATTCCTCTGGCTATGCTCCATAGTGGTGTTTCTTTACGGCGTGAAGGATCCCATATCCCTGGGTTTATTCTATCATCAAGAAAAGTTTTGGGATTCCAAAGTCCTACATGTAGTCTTGACACGCTTTATGCAAGATCAACCGAATTTAGTGCATCTGGCTCGTGCTCGATTATTACTCTTTCAAACCGTTTGTCTGCCATCCATGATACAACAATCGACATCTCAATTTCTTTGGATCATTCTTACCGATCCAAATTTAGATCTGGAAATACGAAGGACCTTATGTGAAATCGTAAAGCCATATCCGAATTTTATTATATTGGGAACCAATCGTCAAATTCAAGGGGAAACCTTCCGATCTTCGTTAGGACAACATTTTCTACAAGTACCATTATTCTCGGGAAGTATCGTCAAACTTCGACAAGCCTATCTGATACGAGATTCTATTCCATTGTTGCAGACACGGCTTGATGCCGATGACGCACTTCATAAAGATTATTTGGAACTTTTGCAATTAGAAGCACTCAAACTCTTTTATTCGGAGAAGCGAGATAATCTACGGTCCTTGGGGGATAAAAATAGCGATGTCCAATGGTATTTTTGGTGTACTCAGCGTCATGTCGAATGGTATGCAAATTCCGACATTTGGAACACTGTCGAACATTCTCGTTTGTGCGTCACACCTGGGTTGACTGTAGGGATGGCCCCTACCGCAACCTTCTTTCGAAGCTCACCACCTCTGGATCTGGCACATGATGTATTGTTCAAGACTCTTCTAGCGACGTCTCCAGATTGCGGGATCCCATCCTGCATTCGAATGATTCATGAATTACCTCTTGGTGCTGTCCGAACTCGCACTTGGACCTCAGCTGGAATGATGAATATCCTACTGCCGTCAACAAAAAGTCGATCTTCTCAAGAAAGCATTCAAAAATTATGCCATTTATATTTTGGTATTGAATCATTACAACCAGTTCAGACTTATCTACAAACTCATCTAGTCGAAATAGCGGAAGATAATTTAAAAGGGCAATGTACTCCAGGACATTCTTGCAAGGAGAAATCAGCACAAACTCTACAGAAACTGATCTCGAAGGGGGAGCGAAGGTAACCGCAAAAAAGGCGTGCAGTTGACAAGAAATGAATGCAGTTTTTGCTGACGAAAATCCTGGATTACGTTGATACTTGCCAATTACAATTTGAACACCAAATTTTACTAGATTCAATAGACAATACTTACTGTACATTAGTGAAAACCTTTACTTTAATTGCATGAAAATTGCCGTTTCGAAAATTATTCAGCAGCTGCTATCGGTGCTTTCTCCCAAAGGATATTTTACTAGGGACAGATAATGTTCTTATCCCTTCCGATAACATTTCCATGATTTTCCCATCATCAGGTGCAGGACTTGGTTGTATTGGGATTGTACCGATATCTGTGTGCTGAAAGTCGCATCGGGAACCTCGATAACATCCTTCGGCAGAACCAAAAAATCTACAAGGGATCCTCGAACGTTTCAAGGCTTGCCGTTCTCGTCGTTTGCGAAGTTTTTCATCACTTTTATTATTTGACAAACTTTGCGTTTCCTCCACGACACGACATAATAAAGGGTTATTGCTAGCTATCATCATGACATTATCATCATATCCTTCTTCAAATATGGAAGAATCCTTCATTTCTCTAGCAGGCGTCGTATTACTATTCGTTAACGATCTATTTTGGGAGAGCTTTGGAGATTTACGTTGTTTCGCTTGAGGAACAAATCGAAACCATTTAGGATATCCATGTTCTTCTGTAAGATGAGAAAGTCGTGCTTTTACTGAAACAAAATCTTCCTCACAAACCCAACATTTGTAGAATGCTTTTCTGCGTTCAACAGCCGTAGCAAAGTATGAATCATGGGCTTCCTCAAGATGCCGATCTAACCATGAATTCGAGGAAAAGATCGATGCACATATTCCACATTGAAAAATATGGGATTCCTCATAATGCGATTCGCAATCAGATAGAGTACAGAATCGTTTTGAACAACCGGGAACTCCACATGGATATAACAAGACAGCCATCTTTTTGGATTTTTTCTTTTGCTGGTCGATCGTTTTGGATTTTTTCTTTTGCTGGTCGATCGTTTTGGATTCCATCGTCACATTGACGGATTCTTCAACGTAGGGTATTGTCACACATCCCTCATTTCTCCATGATACTTGATATCCCTTATGAAAGAACGGATCATTGACATCTAGCCGTGGACGTGTACAACATGGATCGATGTCTTTCTCTAAAGATTTCATCCACTCCACTTTTTTACTTTTTGAAACGTAATTGTACCATTTCTATTGCTACGAATCACTCGTTGTACAGTACACTATGGAAGAAGCAGTACACGAAGCAAAAAAATCCACAGGAAAAAATCATCCTTATTCATTCATCATCATCCTGCTTTGTATATCGTTTTAGAAGTCATCCTGAAAATGCGTGCAGTTGATTTTTGACTAGAAAAATAAGAGTATGTTGAAATCACTTCATCTAGCCTTCTATTTCTTAACATCTGAAACAACTTTCATGACAACTTCTGAATGGAAAATGAATGACTGCTTTGGCTACCTGTCTAGTATTTTTGAAGCATATGACAAATGACATCATGAGGACTAAATGCGATTCATGGTGACAACTTTTCATAGTCTATTTCCTGAGTAAGACATTTTAAAATGAAATTTAGAGCTGTTGAGATATATAGCATCAGAATTATTTGAGAGAACGCCATCAGCGTGGACCATAGGAAATGCAGGACTTCCTTTTCACTCGTAAGATGTAGCTTCAGACAGGTCATGAAAGAATTGATGAAGTAATGTTGGCTTGACGCTTCCGTAATAACTTAGAATCGGAATCAGATTCTGACTATGAATTTCGATTTGAAGTTACTTGTTTCTGGAAAAGAAATGTCAAATAAACTCATCAGTACTTGATCTGAAAATACTGAGAGATTTCATGATGTTTCGCCCTGAGCAACATTGTATCTCTTTAGAGATTCAGTTACCTTTGTGTTGGTGATTAGTGCCTAAATGAACCGTACATCCTGAAATATATTTAGGGGTACTGTAATCAACTCAATTTTCAGACGTTTAGAGCCTTTCTGAATCCTAAAATTCTAACAATCAGATGATAGGGAATGAATGGCTGTTTCATTGAACATCCCTTCATGAATTTCCAGTAATAAGCCATCTAGAAGATTAACTGCTGAATTTAATTACACGTTTGTACTCATTGACTAATGAGTGAATTGGATATCCCAACAGTGTTTCAGAACACAGGTATCTGCAACACCATCGAATAAACAAGTATGAAAGGTATCTGGCAAGAAAAGAAGATGCATGCATTTGTTTTTGGATGATATGACATGCACTGTACTCACATGAACAGCTTAGCATACGGAAGACCAATTACCAACTTCGAAATCGTGTTCATCTAGATTCTCCTTAGAGCCTTTTGTTGCCTTCATCAAGGAAGTCATCAACTAAAACATTCCCTATCATTTTCTTGATCACGATTTACTTCTGCGATACTGTCCGGATCAGATACTTTTCTTATTTTATTATTTGATGACTTTCAATCAATATCCTTATCTGAGAGTCTCATCAAATCTCAGGATATACTTGTGTTGACTTGCCTACCATTGCTGTCTTTATACGTGTTAAGTCATTTAATTCATCATCTGATTCACAAAGTATGAGCATTCAATCCATCAATTGGGGACATGGCTTTCTATACAAAGACACAATCCTAAGGGTCTGGCAAGCTGCCTTTCATTGTTAACCTGATCATTGCGCATTGCATGAGACCGAAGAAATTTGCATGGCCCATCACTCCAAGCACCTTGCAATGAAAGAATTTCGCAATCATGAATCTATTTTGTTAGACCACCCTTCTACTGTTAATGTAAAACGATGCAAATCACATTTTCGAGCGTCTTAAAGGGGACATTTTTGTTGCCATTGTTCTAGATTCACAATACTAGACGCCTAACACTCCAAAAGAATTAATGTTTCTGCCTATATCTCAGTTAGAGCAGCCATCTGCTCCATATTGTATAGCCAAGTGGAAGCAAGAGCAAATGCAATCTTCTTACGCTTAGTTTTCTATAAGCATGTTGCGTCCAATAAAGATCGAATATGCCCTAAGAAAGGCGTCAAGTAAAGTATGAAATTTTGTTGACATGCGATGCTGTGTATTCTTTGTCAATATGGCATTCAATATCTGCGTTTGCTCTACGGTGAGATATAGAAAGTAGACACAGATAAAATATAAACTATTTTATTATTTGTTCTGTTATTCTTGTCTAATCTTGAAACTTCCCTCAAGAAATGTTCTCAAGAGATCTTTGTGATTAAACTTTAAGATCTGCAATCTTGTTCTAGGCTTCCTCCCAACGGCTTAGATAAGTTGTTTCAACCTTGTCTATAAGGACAAGCTTGTTATCCATAAGGATAAGTTAGTCTATACCTTCAACTCTTCATAATTAAAGAGTTGTCTTCTAATTTGGATCTTTATTTAGATCATTTTTATAACTGTCTTACTTTAGATCCGGTCCTGGATTGTATTACTCTCCATGTATAAGCAATAGTTATGCCTCACTAAGTTTATCATAGTAGACTTGTGGTCAATACAGAATAGGATAGTTTACTTGTAACTATCCATAGGTAGATGAGTAAATATAAGGATATGTTAATCCTACTACTATTTACCATGCACTAACGGTACAGGCCGTATGCTTACACTGGTACATACACACATCTCTTTAGCTTAACATATTATTATTAAACTGCTATTGCTTACAGCCTATTGTGTTAGGGATTTCCTTCTTGATCCTAAGCTTAGTCTCTCCTCTGTATATTGAAACTAAATTGTTGCTCACCATCATAAAATCTGATGATGATTGGTCTATTGAAACGACCCGAAGGGTAGTCTCTCCCAATAACCAAAAGACTGATCTTGAGTTTACGATGACACAGAAGTGTATTATAAACATTTCAAGTCAAATGAGAAATTCATCGATAACCAAGGAGATAGGCGAGGAAAAAATACTGACATTCATTGTATGAGGGTGGAATAGATCCAAATACCAGGGATCATATTAATATTACTTGCAATGTTAAGCATGGTTCAGAAGTCATTACACATGATTTTTATTGACAATCAAATAATTATATTCAAAATGTGAGTAAAGACAAAGGTATATATATGCTTTTTCAATTATGGACGCAATCACACTTGGCTTAAAGAAAAATTGGGAAAAGTGAGTATTTGTACAAAGAATCTGTGAACGAACTTTGCAGTACTAGGGGTTAGTGTAAACTTTAATTTATGACACTGCCACAAAAATGGCGCCATAATCTTTGAAATATGCATATCAAGCAAATTACCATATCTAACTTTCGTTCTTTCAAGCAACAGCCTGAAATTCAGCCATTCTCTCCAGGTACTAATAGCTTAGTTGGAAGGAATGGAAGCGGAAAATCCAATCTTTTTGATGCTGTTCAATTTGTATTGCTAGCTCCTCGATTTTATTCTCTCCGCACGGTAAGCGAAATAGGAATTAACCATGATTGCTAGTGTCTACATTTTTGCTATAGTTGGATGAACTCTCTGTAAGAGTTTTAATACTGATTGCATCATTGTCATGTGCTCTGTCGTGCTCTAATTGTTTACACTTTCAGGAAGAACGGCAGGCTTTGCTTCACGAAGGTTCAGGAAGTACAGCTGTGAGTGCGTTTGTAGAGATTGTTTTTGACAATTCGGATAATCGATTCTCTCTCGAGAACTCTGATGAAGTAGTGTTAAGAAGGACAATCGGTCACAAAAAGGACGAATTCTTTCTCCAGCGAAAGCGTGCGACTAAAAATGAAATCATGAGCTTGCTAGAAGGTGCAGGCTTTTCAAAGTCTAACCCTTACTACATAGTACAACAAGGAAAAGTGAATGCCCTATGTACTATGAATGATAACGACCGTCTTCGTCTATTGAAGGAAGTCGCAGGAACTACAGTTTACGACGAGAAGAAAACAGAATCACTAGCAAAAATGGAAGAGAACAAAACTTCCATCGAAAAAATCGATGAGATTCTTGAATCAATCGAAGCAAGACTTGATGAACTTCGAGGCGAGAAAGAAGAGCTCACTCAATATCAGAAACTCGATCGTGAACGTCGTGCGATGGAATATACATTATATGATATGGAATTAAAGAAAGCACGTAATACTCTTGACACAATAGAATCTGATCGCAGTGCTGGTGCCGAAGCCCTGAGCGAGCTCCATGATAAGTCTCGCAGAACGCATGACTCAATCAGGTCGATCGAGACTCAGATGAAAACAAAGTCGAATGCATTGCGTCGATGTAGAATGCAAATGAAAGATCTCGAGGTTGATCAAACTAAAGCTATCTCATTGCGTACAAGGCTTGAGTTAGAATGTGCAGAGTTACGAGAGAATGTGAAGGCGGTTGCTGACACGCAGAAATTGAACGAAAAGGAGCTAATGAAGCTATCAATTGAAATCTCACAAGCCGAAGAGAAATTAGATAAAGAAATTCAGCCTAAGTATGATTCTGAAATTGCAATTCTTGATAGGTTGACGAATGATAGGGATGAAGCTCAGAAGAAAGTTGATTCATTATTCGCTAAACAAGGCAGAGGACGGAAGTTTTCCACGCAAAAGGATCGTGATGCTTATCTTGAATCGTACATCCAAGAGCTCCAAACGGAAAAGGAAGAAAAAGAAATAGCAATTCGAAATAATCAAGACTCTCTTTCTAGCCTTCATCGTTCAATTGTTTCCGAAGAGCTTGAGCTAAAACAAAAGAACGAAGAGTTAGACAAGCAGACAAATATTCTACAATCTTTGAACAAATCAATCGAAGAGAAAAAGCGCGAGAGGTTGGAGCTTCATGACAATCGTAAAGAGCAATGGAGAAAGTGTGAGGAGCTTCGAGAACGTGTGAAAGAATTCCAGGAAGCTTTTCATCATTGCAAGTTTAATCTTCGAAAAGTCATGCCACGGGCGACTTCAATGGGTCTTGAAGCGCTCCCGAACATAGTTCGCCAAGAACGACTGAGAGTAGGGGAACAGTACTTCGGCTCGGTTATGGAAAACTTTGATTTAGTAGATCCCAAATTTCAAACAGCGATCGAGGTTGCTGCTCAAAATACTCTTTTTCACGTTATTGTAGACACTGATGCAACTGCGGCGCGACTTATGAAACGTCTGGAGAAAGATCGATTAGGTCGTGTCACATTTCTTCCTTTGAATCGCCTACAAGTGGACAAGGTTGACTATCCAAGTAGTCCTGATGTGCGTCCTATGATTACAAGCTGCATAAAATATGATGCGAAACTCGATCGTGCTATGAAGCACGTCTTTGGGAAAAAGCTTCTTGCCAGGAACGTGGACGTGGCAGCATCCTGGAGTTCACGGTGTAAAATGGACGCGATTACACTCGATGGTGATGCATGCACTCGAAAAGGTGCACTTTCGGGAGGATTCGTTGACGTCAATAAAAGTCGTCTTCGTGCTCATTTCCAGCAGCTGGCAGCTGGAGAAGCACTTTCAAAAGCTGAGTCCGAATACCGAGATGTAAAGCAAAAGGCTGAGGCCATAGACCAAACAGCAACGAATCTGATGAGCGAGTTACAACGATTAGAAGCAAAGAATGCTGATTTGAACCATATTATTACTGAAACTGACGGTGAAGTCGAAGTGCTTCAAAATCGAATCGAGCAACAAAAAAAGCAAATGGCACATATTGAAAAGACATTAATTCCTCCAGTTGAGCGTCAATTGGCAAGCGTTGCATCACATATTAAGCGCCTCGAAGATGAAATACAAACAGAATTGAATGCTGGTCTATCAGAGCAAGAGCGGCAAATGCTTTCGAATTTCAAAGTTGTACAGGCAGAGTTAACTAGTCAAATTGAATCCCAAAATGACATCGTTTCGCAGCTCTCTGTCGAACGTCAGCGTTTACAAAGCCTGCTTGCAGATAACCTTCTCAAAAGACGCCATGAGCTTCTAGAGGGAGCATCTAATGTGGAAGAGAATATAGATCGAAGAAGAAGCCGAGGTAATGCTTCATCATCCGCTATTTTAGAGCAACAAAATGAAGATCTAGAGTTACGCACTCGAGAGCTCGACGATGCGGTCAGAGTCTTCGACGAAATCGAAACCAAGATCGCAGAAGTAAGCTTAGCAGAGGCAACTCTGAAGAGTGAATTAATTGATGCTAAGAATGAATTCGAAAATCTAAAGTTACAAGACATGAACAATTCACAAGCTCTGGAACAGGCTCAACAGCAGGCAGACAAACTTTTAAATAAGGTACGTGTTTGTAATCCAACTCAATTAAAAAATCTGCAACACTTATTCTAAACCGTAATTGTTTTGTTTCTCCTGTTTGAAGCGGTCGATGACTGTATCGAAACGTGAGATGTACATGAGGAAGATTCAAGAACTTGGATCCCTCCCACCACCCTCAGAACTTTCAATATTCAGCTCGCTAACCATTTCAGCCCTCATGCGCGACCTTGATAAGGTCAACAAAAAGCTCAAGAAATATTCACACGTCAACAAGAAAGCATATGATCAGTACGTAAATTTCAGTGAGCAACGTGAAGCATTGATGCGAAGAAAAGATGAGCTGGACGAAGGCGCGGACAAAGTCAAAGAATTAATTGAATCTCTGGACAGACAAAAAGACGAAGCTATCAATCGCACTTTCCGCGGCGTAAGTGTACATTTTAAGGAAGTATTCAAAGAACTCGTTCCAAATGGATCTGGTCAACTTATTATGAAAACCGCTATAGATGACGGAGGTGAAACTGATGATGAAATAGACTCAGATTTTTCTCAAGATGAGGGTGGAAAGAATCCTGTTCATGCTGATCCGAGTAATCCTGATGTCAGCCAATACAAAGGGATAGGTATCAAAGTCAAGTTTTCAAGTGTCGGAGAGAATTACATGATGTCTCAGCTTTCTGGAGGACAAAAAGCCTTGGTAGCCATGGCTCTGATTTTTGCCATTCAACGATGTGACCCTGCTCCATTTTATCTTTTTGATGAGCTAGATCAGGCTTTAGATTCCACGTATCGAAAGGCAGTTGCTACTTTGGTGGAACGACAAGCAAATAGTGCCAACAATCCAACTCAATTTATAGTGAGCACTTTTCGACCTGAGCTAGTCGCGATTGCGAACAGATGCTATGGCATCAGTCACCAGAACAAGATCAGTAGTATCCATCACCTGAGCAAGAAAGATGCATTACACTTTGTTGCCAATTTAATGAAGGATGAAGAAGCTCTTGATGAAGCAACCAGTGTTGATCCCTCTCGTTCATCACGTGGATCTATGCTGGGGAAAAGGAAAAAAAGTATTAAGACTTCCACTAATGAAGAATCAGACAGAGGAGATAGCGAAGAAGAAGGATAGGAAGTATGACTTTAGTGAACTAGAAAAGTAGTCAAAAATCATCACTAATTTATTGGGTTATATAACAGGGAAACAGTCAAATTTTTTTTTTGTGTGACTAAAATACGAAACAAGAGCAGTCGTAACCCTCTGCATACAGGTTTCGATAATAGTCACATGTATTGGCCAGGTCAGGATCCGGTTCAACATACTCGATGAATACATAAAATGCGGTTGGCAATCCAGTGAAGAGCAAAACGATTCCTAGTAATCTCCACAGCGTCCTGGATAGTCGATTTCGAATTGGTCTTCCAAAGGTTATGATTCCAACGGTAAATCCAGTAGCCAAGCCTCCCATGTGTCCCGACCAATCTATGTAGGTGAAGAAACTAAGAGCCATAACTGCCACAATTGAGCATATTACCGAGCCCAATTGTTCGACTCGAATCGTATCATCTTCTGACTTTGAAAAGTCAAAGCAAACCTGAGTAAAAACTTGAGCCAACTTGGCACCAAAGAGTCCCATAATGGCGGCGGATGAGCCAACTCCAACCGTATCGGGATTAGCCGAACAACAGATTATTTGCGAGCCGATTGTAGATATGAAATATATCCAAAAATATTGAGTCGATCCCCATTCTCGTTCAAAAAAAGCACAGGTTTCAAGCTGCACTGCTGCATTTACAAGTAGTTGCAAAACTCCTACGTTGAGGAAGGCGGGCGTGATGACGCGCCACCATTGACCTTGTTTGAGTAGGGTCGGATTCTTACCTCCCCATTCAGAGAGAGCATCTGGATAACTTCCAACAAAAGGATTAACATCAAGAGGTGCCACCCCGCAAAGGGAGAGTTGAAGGGCCATAATAAGGAGCTGAGTAGATGATATAATTATCGACAGGTACGCAAATGTTTGTTTCGTTTTGTGATAATCCCCGTCTTCTAGCATTTGATACAAGTCACTTATTTGTTGCGCTCGATTTCTTGCTTCACCCTCTGATGACATAGACATGGCCATTTCGTGGTCAGTGGTATTGTATGAATTAGAGGTATTAAACTCTGCTGCTGATTGTGACAGCTGTGATTGCGACAATGTTGAATCATCATCCAAAGCTTTCTGCACCATTTCCGGTGTACGATACTTATCATCTTCAAGGGAGGCTCCATAGGAGGCTCGATGATCGATTTGAATATCCTGTGAGGAATCGTATCCTCTTTCATATTGATTTCTAGTGTTGCGCCCGTGACGAGAATCCGAGTATTCACTTTTTGTTGCCGTCCTTTTCGATGGTGGAGCATAAGTTTCAGGATCAGAAAGGTTGCCATGTAAGTCGTCCGTGGTCATCTCAGAAATTAGTGGCTGATGTAACGGTAAAGCAAGGGATCAAGCCAATTCTTTAATGTTGACGAGGATTAGTCGATGGAAAGATCCAAATTAGTTTAGACCTAAGTACTCGATAAGTGTGACAAAACTTAATTACCTTACTAGTAGAACTTGGTGATGTTGTCAGTTGACCTTTTTAAATCGTTTCTCGTATGAAAGAGATAAGTTTTCAAAATGCAATTGGCGATACGTTTTGTTCCAGAAGATAACGTCCCAGTTTTTACTTGTAGTCCAAAGACTAAAAAGTCCTACCGTAATACTAACAGGGATACAATTTTGTTGGTAGTATTGCTACCCTAGTACTCAAATTTTTGGAGTCGTCTAAGAGAAACTGCGGGAGATTCGGGAGTATCTGGGCTGCATTGAAGAGCAATATAGTCCGTGTCGGCAACTTCTGGATTCTCCACAAGCCCTAGCACTTGAAGCAGCGTCGTCATCACCTTACTTTTATAAAGATATAATGGAGCTCCGTGTTGGAAAAAAATACCGTCTTGGACGCAAAATTGGCTCAGGGTCTTTCGGAGATATTTACCTTGGGACCAATATGACTACAGGTGAAGAAGTCGCAATCAAATTAGAATCTGTAAAAACGAAGCATCCGCAGTTACTCTATGAATCGAAAATCTATCGAATTCTCCATGGTGGATGTAAGTTTGATTATTCCTCATTGATTAATTCTCCGTGTAATATATGTTTTCTAACTCGAAGTTTCTTCATTCCATACAGTGGGCATCCCCAACGTGAGATGGTACGGTATTGAAGGCGACTACAATGTAATGGTTCTTGATCTCTTAGGTCCATCTTTAGAAGATCTATTCAATTATTGCGGGAGGCGATTCCAATTGAAAACAGTATTAATGTTAGCCGATCAGCTCTTGGGACGATTGGAGTACGTGCACACGAAATCATTTATCCATCGTGATGTTAAGCCAGATAACTTTTTAATCGGACTTGGAAAGCGTCAGTCTGTCATTCACATTATCGACTTTGGTCTCGCTAAGAAGTATCGAGATCCTAGATCCCATCAACACATTCCTTACCGTGAAAATAAAAACCTCACAGGGACTGCCAGATACGCTTCGATCAATACGCATATTGGAATCGAACAATCAAGACGTGATGATTTAGAATCATTGGGATACGTCCTCATGTACTTCATCCGAGGATCACTTCCCTGGCAAGGACTAAAGGCAAATACCAAGAAGCAAAAGTATGAACGAATTATGGATCGAAAAATGTCCACCAGTACCGAGCAGCTTTGTAAAACCTATGCCACAGAGTTCCGCTCTTATTTCGAATATTGTCGCTCACTTAGATTTGAGGACCGTCCTGATTATGCATACCTTAAAAGGCTCTTCAAGGAACTCTTCTATCGAAAAGGTTTTCAATATGACAATATGTTTGATTGGACGGTATTGAACTTACAACAAGAGCGTTCTCGAACTGTGCCTCCTGAACGTCCTATAGGAAATGGCGATGCAGCCAGAGCTATAGAGAATTCAGTTCCTGTCGATGGCACGCCACAAGATGACGATCCAAATTCACCACAAGAGCGTTCGAAGAGCACTCCTCCTTATCGCCCAGCTGGAGATACTGCACGTCTTGCGTATCCAACTGGTTCAGGTCAGGGAGATTACGATCACACAAAGGAAGGGATGTCTGCTGACCCGCGTGCTCGCATCAATGCACCTGAGGCTGATGCCACTCGCAGGGTGGGAGATTTCCAAGGTACTGGAGCTGCGTCGGCATCGCAACGAAGTGGCTCTGCAGGAGGCTATGGTGCTGCACGAGCCGGAGGCACATAAAGCGATCACTGTGCTGCTTCGAATCTGTCTCAGAATGAATATTAAGAAGAGGTTTATGAAATGCTACTTTTAGCTCACATCCAATTCATTTCAATGTTTTGGAGAAAAGTAATCTGAAGGATGTTTTGTGGTCATAGGTTTTAAATTCTAATACTCCGTTATTTATTAATGATTATATCCGAAGTATTGCCAAAATTGAGGAACGTTGCCATTCAAACATATCTGGGTTCTCCAACTTTTTTTAGGTAACTTGTGAAGTGATGATCGCAATGTGAGACGACTTTGACACAAAGTCCAAGACTGCCATGGGACAACAAGCAGTTAGACAACTTTTCTAATTGGCCTGGTGCTAATCACTCCAGTAAAAAGACACTGCTTGCATAAGTGTCATCTTGTTTTCTAATGAACTGTGCCATCAATTAGGCCTGCAGAATTATCCAAATGTGGTATTGGTGATAGAAGTGTAATTCAATTAATCAATTATATTACTTTTAGTTGCAGAGGGTGACTGATGAAATCCTGCCTCTGCTTCAATTATGATCAAATCTTGAGTGCCCTTTTGTACTTCAAACTAATTTCTATTTTTGGTAGTCAGCTGTAACCGTCCTGTTGGTTTAATTAACTAACCTTTGATTAATCTAAGGTTTAGTTAGTGTGTTGAATAATTATTGATGTACCTTTTTTCAACAAACGGACTTAGTTAATTTGGTTTCCTTAAGTATTCTTAAGGTAAACTATTCAGAGGTTGTGGGTTCAAACGTCATTAATAATGCTTCCTTTTCTCCTTAGAAGTCCGTATTGCATTCTACCCCATTATCAGGGTCAGGAGCCATATAGTAGGGTATAATCCTTCTTATGTTATACGTGTCCTCCACTGCATTTACCTTAAGGTGCACTGTCCCACTATCATTGACTTGCATAATATCAAAATGGGTCTAGGTACGGGGATTCATACTTGTTTTCTGTCCCTCTGCTTTTTAGTACTTTGTCTCCTACTTGGTAGACATGTTGTTCACGTTTGGCATTTTCTCTTTCATTATTGAGTTTTATAGGGCAAATTTTTCTTTGTCTAATACATTCCCAATTTGCTATGTGTTGTATGTTTAAGATCATGTATCTACCAAACAATTCTGTCCATGAGTACTTTGAAGACTGGTGTGAAAGGTTAATCTAAGTGCAAAAGCAGTTGCACTTAAGCTTCCTTTCCAATGATTGTCTTCATCCATATAGTTACTTTCTAACTCAAATGTTCGGATGATGTTCCCAATGACATGGTGAAGTCTCTCCACAATTGTATTTGCTTGTGGATTTCCAACCGTTATTGACTTTCCTTTTATTCCATAGTCATTTTTTATTATTGACTGGAAGTCTTAAGTTCACTACCTCTTTCATAGGTTATTTGAGTTGGTCAAGGATATCATTAGAATCTTTCCTGTTCAGCTATGTTGGCTACTGTACTCGATTTCTTTTTGTTGTGCTGGTATATTTCAAACCAACCAGTTGCTGGGTCAATCATTGTGATTCATTTGCATATGAGATCCATTTTTCCTTTTCTCCGGATTGTGTATGGTCCTATTAAGTCAATTCACATTTTGTCTCAAGGGTTTGCTCTGCCTCCTTTGGTGGTAGCCATCCATACATTTTTTTATGTGTGTCCCTTTGGTAAGTTGGAACTGTTTGCACATGATTTGTGATCTGCTCCCTCATCTTGGGCCAGAATAAGTGTTGAGCAATAGTTGCTTCTGTTCTGTTTATTCCTGGGCAACAAAGGGTAATGTGATACCAATCAATTACATGTCTTTGTAACTTTTTTGGAACTACTATTTTATAGTTGTAACATATAAGTAATATAATTTTTGCTCCCCCAAGAAATTCATTTCATTGATTCCTGCAGGCATTTTTTAAAAGATCTTTCTCGAAATATGCATCACGCTACTGCTTATTTCCAAATTTTCATATGACTGGGTCATATTTATGTGTATTCATATGCTTGATTTTATGACATTCAACTAGAGCATATAATGAGTCCTGAGAATCCTCAACAGATGTGGACTTTTGGGACAAACCGCTTAGCCCATTAGCCACAACATTGTTTTCCCCATTTATATATTGTAGATCAGGAGAGTAATCTTCTATGAAGAGTCTCCATCTCACAAATAACACAGGTTTTCCTTCTTGTGATAAAAAAGTGCCCAATTGGACTTTGCTTGCATCGGTATGTATTGCAAACGGTTTCTTGAAGTTTGGATATGTAAGCAATGCTTCTTTTGCTGTTGACCTTTTCATGTCATCAAAAGCATTTTGAAATTGTTTGGTCCAATCCCATTTAGCTTTAGCCAAGGAAAGGAAAGATAGAGGTGCCAATAGGTGTGACGTTTGTGGCCACATATCCCTATAATGGTTAACCATTGGTTTGTCTATTTTCATTATGGCTTCCAATTTTTTGATATTCGATCTAACCCCTTTTATATTTTTTATTTATAAGGTATCCTAGATATTCAAGTTCATCACAGCAGAAATGACTTATTGTGATTATTTTCAGTCCTGTACCTGCCAATCTGGTGACTCTTCTACTAAAGGATTGAAATGAGTCTCAAAGCTGTCTTTAGATAATACTAAGAGATAATCAAGGCAAACTCCAGGCCAAACGTTAATTCACTCATTTTCTCATGGGGAATATCTGGGCTATTACATAATCCCATGGGAAACAGATCTGAATGGGCATGCCCTGCTGATTTGCGAGAACCAAAAAAGATAATTAAAAGAAATACTTTTCCGATACCTAAAATAATTGATCTCTGACATAAAAACTAGAGGCATGCTACCTTGCATTATCATTAGATCTAAGTTTGGGATACTATCATATAGGACTGACTCCTTATGCATCTAGTCTCTGTATTGCTGTACTATCATGGGGTAATCACAAGTAATTTGATATTGTGAACACAGGGCATGCCCATTTAGATCTGTTTATGTTTTGAAAAGCTCTAAAGTCAACAAGTTGTTGAGCTTTGTCTTTCAGCTGTTGTTGTTGAGAGTGTGGAGCTGGATATTGTTTTGCATGATACGGGTTCTCATTCTTATCTTTTAGGTCCAACTCAACTGAATTTGTTTTCCCGTTTCCCAGTGTCTTGTTTGCAAAATTCCGTTTATACTTTGGACTTGATTTGTGGCCTAAGCCTGATTTTGAAGCGTCCAACTGTGAGTTGGGTTTTGCCCATACTCACTTCAGTAGTGTTTACTCACACGTTTCTGCTTTTTGCTAGGCTCTGCGCCGTGTTTAGCAGCTGATCTTTTAACCACTTTGTGACTTTGACTACTCTCTTCCTTGTTTGGCTTTTCCAAGGAGATTTCATTTCATTGAATTGCTGTGCACGCTTCAATCAACCTGGCCTTTGAATGAAGCGCAGGGATGTAACCATCCAGATCAAACTTGTCTCTCTATGTAACTGGTAGAGACCATTCCAACAACCCAATGAGCTCCACCCCTAACACTCTACTGGGTAAACATCTTCCTGTTTTCGTCCAAAGTTGTTGAGTTTCTAATGCTTAATGCGGAAAAACTGTCTATGCTACTGTCTTCAGAGCCTGGTGAACATGTTCTAAACTGATTGTGCTGTCTCAGCCTCTTCTGTTGTCCAGGCATCTTGGAGGGCTGTCTCAAGTGCAACTTCACTTTCCCCACACACCAAACTCTAACCGTAGAAGCTCTGTCGGTGCCACCAGTCATGAAATTCTTGGTCCAGATCTCCTCCAAGTCTCTCATCATATTAGTCCATTCCTGGGGTTGCCTTCTTTGAATTTCCTGACATGATTGTTGTACTTGGTTGAATCAGAAGTCTTCTGTGTATGCTAAACATCTCTTTCGCTGTTGGATCTTGATCTTCCAAAAGAGCTCCTTGAATAGCATAATACCTCTTTAGCAGCTCATAGATGCTATAGATTTATAATGCACTATGCCACCATCCTAAGTTGTATAGACGATAGAAGTATAATTCAGTCAATTAAATGACTTTTAGTTGAAGAGTGTGACTGATCAAATCCTTCCTCTGCTTCAATATTGATCCTTGAAATTATGATCAAATCTTGAGTGAACTTTTGCACTTAAACTTATTTCTATTTTTGGTAGTCAGTTATAACCGTCCTGATGTTTAATTAACAAGCCTTTGATTAACCTAAGGTTTAGTTTGTGCGTTGAATAATTGTTGATAGACCTTTTCGATTGATGAAACGGACTAGGTATACATTTTTGGTTTCCTTAAGTATTTCTTAAGGAAAACTGTCGAGAGGTTGTGGGTTCTTAGAAGTCCGCAAATTATCATTTTTGAGAATTAGCCTTACTACTACAACTTTGGCGGGATGGTATAGTGTCTCCCTGAGTCAAAAATTTCAGAGTGTCTGTAAATTCTCAAATTTGCGTTGTACCACCACTCCTGTGACATGTTCATTATCTCAACTACTTGATCTTGGTCTAGTTCCTCTGTATGTATCAAATGGAAGTCAAGGTCATTTATCACCCTATACACCTTTTGATTTGTAGACATGATAGGACATTCAATCAACATGGTGCATGTCCTATAATGTGGTTGTCTGATGCGTCGCTTTTGTCGTCAATTGCACTTTCCCAATGAAATACATTTTGGATTCCAATCACCATGTTTTTGCTTGCTTTTTGAATGCACGCGAAAAAGGATCAGAAACCATTGAAAAAACCGTTGAGACTATTTAATCGACTTTTTGGTCGGACGAACATTTTTTGTCTCGAATTTTATTCTTTCGAAGTGTGTTCAACATTGAAATGAAGTGGCATATATTTTCGGTCTAGTTGCAACTACTGTTCAATTAATACGTTTTAGAGAAAAAAGAATTCGGCACATCAATTGCAAGTATTTAGAGATTTAAGCGTTTGTAAGCGTTTGAATATTTATCAAGTCAATCCTAAGTAGAATTCATAAAAAGTGAATGTCAAGTTTCCATGCATTGACGCCTCATTTTGAAGATCGTACATCCAATCAATTCCATAACACTATCACGTAGTTATTTTACAGCCAATTCGTCGTAGGACTCTTTGAAGTCTTCCTCTTTGTCGGTTGCCTCAAATATATACGTGTACTGGCCTACACAACTCTGATTTTTACATCGCCATCGTTCAAACTCCTCATTGAATTTGACTAACGATGGAATCTGAAACATTGAGGTGCTACACCCGAGATGACTTAGAAGTTTTCAACATTCTTCAGCACCCAGTTTTTGTATTTGATATTGAGAAATGTAGAATGTTCTGGTCTAACAGAGCCGGACTGAAACACTGGAATGCTGAAACGTTAGATGAATTGATGGAACGAGATTTTTCCAAAGATTTGAGTGAGGTCACTTCAAGAAGAATGCAAGACCTCTTAAATCGATATCGTCAAGGTGAAATAATTAAAGAGCAATGGACTACGTACCCTGCGGGTAAGCCCACGACAATTAAGACGATTTCTTCGCCGATTCAAATCGATGGAGGGAGATGTGCATGTTTAGTGGAAGGTGAATTGCCCGATAGCCATGAGATCGACCAGTCATCCACACGGGGTATAGAGATACTACGTCATCTCCCGCTGGCAGTTTGCCAATTCGATATTGAAGGAAATTTAGTGTATCAGAATCCGGAGGCTGCCAACGAATTCGGTACACCTGACGTGGGAGAGAAGGAAACATTCCTCTCACGTTTTGTGGACAAAGAAACGGGAAGGGCAGTATTAGAGAAAGTTAGAGAGGGATGCGATTACAATGTAGAAGTAGAGCATTACACTCAACGAGCACCGAAATGGTTCAACGTGACAGTTCGTCGGGGACGAGACCCAGTCAGTGCCGACAACATTATCCTATACAGTGCTAGAGATATCTCAGAAGTCAAGCAAGCTCGCAAAGAAGCGCTTGATGCAAATTTGAAGTCGGAATTCATGGCAGTCATGGCGCACGAAATCAGAACACCATTGCACCAGATCGTCGGCTACACTGATCTGATTGGACTGACGGATTTGTCTTCTGAGCAATCAGAACAGGTTAATATGATTGCGAATTCAACAGGATTACTGATGGCGATAATCAATGATCTTTTGGACTATTCAAAGCTTGAAAATGGGAAGCTTCAACTTGAAAGTATACGCTTTACCACAGAAAGTGTTTTGAAAAGTTGCGTGGCTGCAGTCGAAAGTGAAGCATTGATTAAAGGGCTAGAACTAATCAGCGATATATCCGGTGATATTCCGTGTGAACTTGTTGGAGATCCAAATCGACTCCGTCAAATACTACTCAATTTACTTCAGAATGCAATCAAGTTTACAGACAATGGAAGCATAACTTTAGTTGCGAAAAGAATTCGAGACGAGTCGAATAAAGTGTTGCTGAGGTTTGAAGTCAAGGATACAGGTATTGGTATTGATCAGAGCCGTCAAGAAATTATATTTGAAAAGTATCAGCAAGCTCATGCCTCTGTTGCCCGCAATTACGGGGGTACAGGACTAGGCCTGGCAATCTGTAGGAGTTTAACTGAGATCATGGGAGGATCAATAACGCTTGAAAGCAAGTTAGGTCATGGTTCGTCATTTAATGTCGAAATACCTTTTGAGAAAGCCTTGCATAACATCCAAAAAAAAGCCATGCAGCAAGATGAATCACCCGAAGACATTCCACGTAAGAGACGAAAAGTTTCTTGTATTGATAGCGACGAGGAAATTTTTGGATTCAAAATTTTAGTGGCGGAAGACAATAAAGTAAGTCAGAAAATGGTTAAGTCTATGCTGCAAAGAATGGGACACGATGTGACGATAGCAGAAAATGGACAAATTGCTTTAGACACACTAAGATCTTCGGATTTTGACCTAGTTTTGATGGATATTCAGATGCCAGTGATGGACGGAATAACTGCGACTAGGCTGATACGAGGGCTGGGAGGTAGTAAATCAATGCTGCCAGTTGTTGGATTGACTGCAAGCTATCAGCATTCTGATTTAGAGTATTATCATGGCATAGGTATGAATTCATGCCTTGGAAAGCCTGTGAGAATAGACACTTTGAAAAAGGAAATCGAAAACTCCATGCTGATATCACTTTCAAGCGAATGATACATTGCAACTCAGGATTTTAAGCTAAAGGTTGCTCAGGTATGATGATGATACTCGATCAAACGCGACAAAAATTCGAGGCATGTCCAAGGCAATAAATAGAATTCAAGAATCACTAATTCTTAAAATTGTTAATATAATGGGAAGTAGCTTGTCGCTCAGTTGTCTTTTGTTGATTATTGGATAAGTTACTTTTTCTTTTCAACCTTCCACAAAAATAAAATGGATTTGCTTGGGAACACTTCCTCGACATCCTTTACGGGAACAAAAATATAGTTTTCAGGCAATCTGTGTCGTTTTTGCTGTAGCATCCCGTTGTCAAGAAATTTGACATTTGCGCCATTATACATACAAATGCATTCTATTCAATTGCATTATTTGGGGTTCTTGATACTGAGATGGCTCATGCAACATTGCAATGTCAACGCAGAACCTGAGAACAAACCAGCATAGAAGAAAAGAGAAGTTTATCCATAGGTATTTATCTACTCCAAGATTTTTCAAACTACGATGGCAAAGCTTGCTAAGGAAATGGAATATTTATACACCTTTCTTGACTATCCTGTTCATATTGACTAACAAAAGCTTTACAGGCCAGTAAATGAATCAGAAATGGATTCTGCACAGCTCTCTACTATTAACAATTTATCATCAATTAAAAAATGAAAGGTAGATTAACCAGAAATATAAGAGTATTAACTGCAGTGCTATTATATTCACTAAATGGTATCCCTACTTTACAACTAGACCACTTTCATCCCTTTTTTCAAAAAAGATTAATTCAACTTTCCTTTTCGCTTTCTCTAAATTATTGCCAAGTACAAAACCGCACTTCTATCTGGGTATTACATTGGCTCTGCTCTTTGATGAGAGTATCGGATCTAAAAGTATAATATTTATGACAACATTTCTGACCCTTTTTCCATTTGTACATAAAATGTGATCTCAAAGAGGTAGTATCAATTCAGTTAACCTTAAAGAGGCTCAGTTTATCATTATCCTTATTATCCAAAATTGATATCTTGTTTCAAAGTTGATTTACACCGGGGAAACGATGGCCCCACAGATTGCAACCAATCGTCTACGGAAGGAGCTGATCAAACTCAAGAGCGACCCACCTCCTGGAATAATTGCTGAGCCAAATGAAAAGGATATATTAATTTGGCATTTCGCTGTTCGAGGACCGCCCGATACGCCTTACGAGGGAGGCATATATGTGGGCAAAATCAAGTTTCCTTCTGAATATCCTTTTAAAGCTCCCTCTGTGACTATGATTACACCATCTGGACGGTTCCAGTGTAATGCAAAAATATGCATGTCTATGACAGACTTTCATCCTGAATCTTGGAATCCTCTCTGGAGTGTCGGTTCAATACTTCAGGGATTGCAATCCTTCATGGCATCGGATGAACTCACCACAGGAGGGATGGTAGCTTCGGAGGCGGAGCGTCGGAAACTTGCATCCGAAAGTATCTCCTATAATAATCGGATGTTTCCTCAATTATGGGATGGTGCCATTGAAGCGGCCTTCTTGACTCCGAAGGATGAGTTGTCGCCAAGCAATCCATCAAGTCCTCCCTCATCACACCGATCCAATCGGAGGGGAGGTCCGAAATCTACAAATCCTAACAATGGCAGTAATGAGCATATAATTAATCAAGAGGATAGTGTTAGTAACAAGGAAGCTTCTTCATCAGTTATGAGTCCGGAGCAAGTGGAACAACGTCGATTGAAAAA
Organism: Fragilaria radians; assembly: GCA_900642245.1. Lineage (NCBI taxonomy): Eukaryota > Bacillariophyta > Fragilariophyceae > Fragilariales > Fragilariaceae > Fragilaria > Fragilaria radians. The sequence goes on from CAAAJI010000023.1 coordinate 223,615, forward strand.
TGCCAAGAAACGAGCGAAGCAAAAAGCAAAGAAGGCTATAAATCTGGAAGGAGAAAGTTGCAGACAAGCCAATGATGAAGTAGAAGAGAAGATCAAGACGTTGTCCGTGAACCATACTTTAAATGAGGTATCAACTCTCGGATTCGACTCAACCGAAACCTCCTAGAGATTTCTGCATTCCCATGTTTACCAACTTTATCGAATTCAAATGCTGTCTACATCATAAGCTAAAAAGTGTTATTACAAGAAGAAGAATCAAATATTCGTTAAATTCCCCTAATGACACCTCGCTAGACTCAGAATCGAGATGCGCAAAAAGATTTCAGAGTGCTGTATTGATTACGTCATTCCTGAGTCAAGTGTTGAACAGACAAACTCATTTCAATCCTCCATAAAGTCAAATCACCTACGCTACACAAGTTAATGATAGTGCAACGTGTTAACATGGTTAAGATATCAAAAAATGTGTGACATAGCATATTTTTCTCGACAATTTCGAGATAATTTTGTGTCCAAGATATTGCCACAATTCGTAGCGAAACTAGAACATTACAGTTGGATGTGAGGAATCAAAACATTAAGAATAACACATATGAAGATATTTTGGTGGAGATCCGTGCTACAAGATCATTCTTTTCACGAGTTTTGTAACATGAATCATAGTTGGATGAAAAACAATCATGATGAAGGCTGAAGGATGCGCGAAATCAAAGAATCTTGTTATGTTTGGGAATATATCGGATTTATATATATCAAGTTTTTTCTACAAAATAGAAAGCCAAGTATTTTTTTTGACATTGCTATAATAAAAAGTTGAAAAAAGGCTATCTCACTGAGACTGTAAAGCAGCATGCTGAAAAATTGAGAAGGCAGCTGCTAAGGAAGACGTTTTGGCGATCCAGAATGATAAATAATTGCACAGCGCATTCACCTACGTATTCCTTTTTCGTGAAATGTACTCAGAGGCACGTAGAATCGTAATTGAAGGAGAATCGGAGAGAAAATGTTATTTAGCAAATCCTGATGTTGTGCGGTCAGTTTAAATATCCTTGGGGAAATCATTTTAAAAGTATTCCTGCTCAAACCTTTGTTTGATGAGCTTTTTTTCTTGCTCCTATTTCCTCTTCTTAATTTACAATCAAGTCCTTTACATCAAAAACAAAAAAGTCAATAACTCAAACATCAATATAATTACTTTAAGAAGGACCAAATACATTCAGTATTAGACTGCTATAAAACATACTTAATTGATGCCTTAGTTACTTTATCAACTAGATAATCCTTCAAATTGAAGTCAACGTGTCTCAGAATACCTTAAGCCTATAATTTCTTCACATCTAGTGCATGCCTTCCTCATCATAAGAAGTTAGTTCCGACACACTTACTGTCTTCTTTTGCACCGACTCAACAATTCTGAGCTCACGAACAGCCTCAGCTTCGCTATCCAATCCGACCCACGTAGGTGGTGTGTGTGACGGAAGGCTTTCAATCCACTCAAATATTTCCTCTGCTGTATTTCCATCCGGTAATGTTGGTCCACCGTCTGCATCAACTAGCTTAAAGTTCACATCGAAGCACTTAGCAGTAAACACGTGGCCCACGAGAGCATCTAATACCTCCTGATCAATCTGCTTAGTAATTCTTCCTCCAAAAACAGAATGACACAGCGTAGATCGAATTGAAGCCCATGGCAATTTCTCAGGGTCAAGGCTAGATCGTCCACCCAATGCTACTTCCAACAAGGCATCGATTACATCCAAAGCGTGAAGAGCATCTGCTTCAGTGAATTCGTATTTTTCTGTCCATCCAATGGGGATATAACGGAGACGTTCCTGGACAACAGAGTGGACCCATGCCAACCCAAGGTATAATCGATTTCGCACATGGTTTGTCAGTCGGTGAACGGCAATGCTGGTGATGAATCTGGAAAGAGAAGCTTTGACTCCTGTTGGTGCTTCTGCTACAATTACATCCGAGATCCTCAATAGTGCAGTTGGAAGTTCTGGATTGATTTCACTTGTCATGAATATACGGAAATCGGGATGTGTCCCTGACCCAAAAGATTGTAGCTTTTTTACAAAGATGTCACGCAACCATTCAGTGCAAAGGTGGCAATTCTTCAGCATCACCCAAGTTCCTCGTTTAGATGCCGCCAACACAAACTTTTCAGCAGTCTCATAACCCTCTGGACTTCCCATTGCCACGGATGAAAGTTCTTTGTTAAGTTCACGAGCCATGAATTCAACCCTGCTGCTCACATCATGACCAGGTGCACTACATAGCATTAGGGGAACAGTGGCAGAAATTTCGTTTGCTTGTATGCTCTGAAGTGAGTTCAATCCTCGTCCCGACCAAGGAAAGTTTTCTCCGAAAACTTCGATGATGGTTTTCACGATGTCCACCGTTGATGCTGCTTGTAATTTCAATCCGATATCAGAATTCCCAGTGTAAAGGCGAGCAAGTAACAAGGAGAAAACCATTTTATCTTCGACCAAGAGGCTTCTCCCTATACGAGCAGCGAGCTCTGAAAAAAGATGCGTCTTCAAAGCGTTGGTTCGATCCAAATCACTTTGTCCTTGAATTGGGGGCGTTTTCAAAACATGATCAAGAACGGAATAAAAACTATTTGCGCTAAATTCATATAAGAAGCTTATTTCCCTCATTCCTTCCATTAAGATAAAAAGATCCCGACAAATGTTAGCCAAAGGCTCGAATTTCCCAACGGCTGACTGTACTTGTTTCATGACTTCGGCGCTATTCGATATCTGTTCCTCTACCAATGCACCCTCTTTCATTAAAACCTCCATCCCCGAAACAACGCGATCGTCATCGAGAATGCTGCCTTCAACAGCACTGATGCTTGACAACATCTGATCCTCTAGTTCTCTGAGCTTGACATTTTGCTCCCCTTGCAACTTTAAAAGATTTGCTCTTTGCAATTCAAGATCTGGTTTTTCCTCCTTTACAATGCGACTGAGACTTTGACTCTGTAAGCTTGCAGGAGTTACGGTGAAGTTGATCAAAGTAACGCGAGAGCATAAATCAGGAGTCAAATGCACTGCAGGATTCTTACTTGTCAAAATAATAAAAAATCTTGGACTGTAATCGACATCCTCTGTTCCAATACGAATCAAAGATCTGCCTCCTGTACGTTGTATCTCTCTGTTGAGAACAGGATTTAACACAGGGTCAATCGCCTCGACATTCTCAACTAAAAGAGACGTTCCAAATCGAACTGCACCTGCTAATGTCTTCATGAAGGCTTTGTCGAGGAAGCTTGTTTTCTGGATTTTATCGCTTGAATGCTTTTTCATTAGGAAATCAATAGCATGACCTGACGGGTCAATAACGAAAGGAAATCGAACGCAATTAGCTAGTATTGCCCCGTTTTCAAGACTTAATTGATCACTTGGGAGTCCTTGAGACTGCCATGCAAGTCGGTCACTTGCTTTGCTCAATGATTCCAAAATTCCAAGATTCTCCCTGAAGTCAATACCAAGCTTTTCGAGTGAGTCCTTCCATTTAATAATCAGAAACTTTCGTGTCTTAAAGTCAAAGAAACCAGCGTAAGTTAGAAAAGCAGCCATCAGAAGAGAATCCCCAATTAAACTCCTTAAAATTGATTGAAATCCTTCGGAACTTTTTGACCAACGCTCGCTCTCATTACTCAGGCTCTTTAGAAGACTCTCTGCGCGTTCAACTTTAATGGTTACACTCTCCATTTCGGCTTTCAACGTTTCAACATCTCGAATCAGACATGCATAATCGTTTTTATATTGCTCAATAGAAGCTTCTAATTCAGTTACTTCTGCCTCAATCTCTTCCTTTTCATCCTTGATTATTTGAGCATCTCTTTCAAGCTGTTCCACTTCTTCCCGTAGCGGCTGTACCCTGTTGTAAACACTCGAATACATAATTTGAGACTCAGCCCAATTGAATAGGGGTCCACACGCTTTGCTGCTTCTAGTCACGCTTTCTGTGTTAAGGTCTGAGTTTCCATCAAGATAATTGTCTTTCACGAGTTTTATTTGCTTCTGAGTCAATTTATCAGCATCAAAATTTAAAATATTGGGTATAAAATCACTCTTTGCAAGCATTTTCCTCACTTCATTCCAGTCACTTGATTTCTCACCCAGCATTATGGCAACACATTCTAAAGTTAGTTTTACGTTTTGTGGCGGCCGGGCTAAATTTCTAACTTCATCAAGATCTCGCTTTTTGATGCTTCGAACACTAGCCTGTGCAGACAAAAGCGCCGGCTCAGCCCTATCTAAATCCCGCTGCGCCTCATCTCTCCTGGCATTTATTTCTACTTGCTGTTTCTCAACCTCAACGCTTATTTTCTGAGCTTCTAGTTTCCTCTTTTCAGCTTCATTTTGGTCTGCAACCATCTGCTGTAACTTTTTATTCGCCAATGCATCCTTCTCACGTAATTCTGTTGTTTTAGCACCCAATCCAGCCTTAAGTTCAGCGACATTTTCTTGTGTTTGGCGCAGCTTTTCCAATCCAGCATTGATATGAAGTTGCTCATCCTCAACGGATTCTCGGCTCTTACACAAGCATGAAACAAAGTTTTTTATCAAAGAAAGGTAGTCACGGGGAGACAAGTGCGTCCTACAGATACTGCTCTCTAGCGAACCTACTTCGCCCGCCGTGGCTTTCGTCAGTTCGTGCAATTCCACAAGAGCGGCTACTACAGCCTGTCTTACACCACCCATAGTTGAGCCTTCGAAAGCTGCGACAACTCGCTGCATAAGTGCTTCACCCTCTCCAATTCCCCATACCCCACCTGCAGCCTCAGCATCTCCTACATCAATCTGCAAGGTAAATTCTTTTCCTACTTCTCCCATGGCCTTACCGCTCCAAGTTCCAAACCAATCCACAACACAGCGATTGAAAAGCGCTGGACTTGTTGTTGATCTATTTTTCCACTCTCCGCCAGATGGATTCATAGTGAAAACAACATGTAAATTTCGCTGAACGATGCTAGTGAAGCGCCTGAACAGTTCTTCATCACTTTCTAATATTACTCCATCGCGAGCTGCACTGTCCCGGCATGCACTCATTAGTGCACTAAATTCGTCACCATCGAATAATCCTGGAACTTCTCCACTCGCCAGAAGCGCGTTCATGGCTTCAAGGAATCCAGATCCAAGCACGTTTGCTTCGTCAAAAATAAAACACACTTTTTCACCATCAACTCCTACTCGCCGCATCAAAGTCCGAAGATCTTCATTAAAATCTTCTATTCCATATCGCGAATGAGCCTTAATCTGAAAAATGCTAAGTCCATTCATCCAACTAACGAACTTAGAAAGAACTGTCTTTCCCGCACCTGAATCGCCAACCAACAAAAGGTGACCCATTGGTTGACGAAGCACACGATCTATTCGAAGAACATGCTCTAAAACCTCGTCAAAAACAACTAGAGGAACATCTAGTTCTTCCTCGTAAAATACTTTCAAGCGGGCACTTAAAAAATTCTTGAGTTCATCTCTCTCAACTTTCTTTGTTTCTTTACTCATCCATGTCGAATAAAACATTGGGCGTGCCAAGGCAACGCCAAAATCAACTCCAGCAAAGTGAGCCTTGGCGACTTCGTCTATTTTCTTTCCACACCATTTTCGATCCTCTTCTTCAATTAGTCGATCTCCGAATAATCGAAGCGCTTCATGAGCCCAAATCCGAACAAATTCCTCTCGTGAAAGACCTTGGTCAATATTCACAATTGCTTCGTAAATACCACGAACCCAGCGACTAAGTTCCCGAGGGGAGTAAAAGTATTGTGGTTGCATATCGGGGGTGAATTTTGCCTGATTTTCCAAATAAACTTCTACCATCGCGTTAGTAAGGGCTTCTGTTTCACCCTTAAGATTAGGGAATAATTTCATCATGCCGCCATTGAAGGTTCCGTAAATTTGGAGTAACGACTCTTTCGCAGGAAAGTCAATGAGTAGTAATGGAACGTGCCGTAAAAATCTATGTGACATAGGGAATCGCCCCGCATCCGTAGGGGGATTACAAGCCCCGACAAACTGGATCCGATTAATCGTTATCCAAACATTATCTTCTCTCCAAAATCCACCTTGTTCCACAAGTTGCCTCATGAACATGATAACTCTTTGAGTACCATAAGAATCCTGCGCTGGCAAATTGATTTCATCACAGAAAACAACAAGCCAGCTTTCTGACCCAAGACTCTCCACCGGCTGGAGTACGATATTTTTGCCACGTCGAACATATCCACAGTACTGCGAAAACGTCTTCAGAATAATTTCTGGGGTGGTCCGACTTGAAAAGTTTAGATTAGCCAAAACTATATTTTGCATCGATTGAAGGACAGATATAAGAGTCATGGTCTTGCCAGAACCGGGGGGTCCACAAAGAATTAAAGGCCGACGACTTGCCAACCAAGCTCCCAATACGTCAGAATGTCGTACTGTATCTGTTGTTGTTATGACAACATCAGTAGCAGAGACCCGATGACTTTCAATTTCCATTCTAGGCACATTGTCACTCCATAACTCATATTCTCCACTCTCGACGAGAACTCTATAATCAGATAAATTGCCTTCCTCGTTTGGCAGCATGACACCACTAGTGCGGAGTAACATATCACCAAAGTCTTTTCTTACCGACCACGAGGCACTTCCAGTGAAGGACCATACCAGAGAATGAAGCATCCATCTCTTGGCAAATTTTTCCATGTGCTCTCCAGTCATTGGGAAATCTGGATGATTTTCATCGTATTCGATTGCCATTTCTATGCCTTGTAATAGCAAAGAATGGAGAGTTTGAAGAAGTCGATCACGAGTAGGTTGCATTATATGAACTTTTGAAAGTGCATATTCCAGTGCATCAGACACTAAGGATGAAGTCCTACCATCGCCAATAACGAGAGGCTTGATTACAGCAATAAATCCGGTTTGGGCAGAGGGCAGTTTTTCTGAGCTATTCCTGTCACCTAGGAAGTCTGCGCGTTCCAATTTTCCGATTAAATGCAAGAGGCACATCTCTGTGGAAATCGTATCTTCGCTAAACCAAACCATACCACACCGAGATACTGTAGCTGGTGTTGCATGTTCTAGACTATCAACTTCAAGAATGATGAGAAAGTTCGATGGGATTCCAAGGCGCTCTCCGCTTGGCAGAGTTAGCAACTTGTTGTCATCAAGAACACTATTCAAGTTTTCCGCCCACTCTGGATCAACATCACCATCAAAAACGACCCAATGTCGCCTCTCTGATTCTCCTTTTTGATTATCTAGAACAGTTCTTAATATATTGGTGAATACTCCATCTGTCCATTCCATTGTGGTTCCATCAAGGGAACCATAAAGTGCTTCCTTATTCATTGCCTTTGGATCAATTACATACATATCTCCTTTTTTTCCATCGATCCGTTCTAAAGCCTTAAGTAGAGTTCTTGTCGCGGATGATTTTCCTGATCCCATTGGACCCACACACATTACGCCATGTCTCATTTCCATCACAGCCTTCAACTGGAGTATCTTTTGAATGAAAGTCTCTTCCGCTTGAAAGTCATGTTCTTGGCATACCTCAACGATTTCAGTGCGCAATTTTAAGTCTTCCATTTTCACTATTTCTGATCCTGGAAAGGTCTCCAAAAGTATCTCTTGGAAGATAGGTAAATCGGCTTTGATAAGTTTAGGTAGCACATTGTTACATGCTCCTTTGATTAAAACCTCTCTTTCAACGATAGCGAGCTCATCAGGTTCCATATTATTCAGAGATTCTAAAGCTTGACGCTTCAATCCTCCAGCACTAACGAGCAATGTTTTCAATGCTCGAAGGCCGAAGTCATAATGGCTCTGCTTAGACATGAGCATCTCACACTTTCTGAAAAGTTCGACAACCCTACCTGCCAAACTCTCCGCTGTGACGATCCCTTGACTAAATAACATAACTTGAGCAATTAAGTTTCTGTCAGGAATTTCCATAGCCACAGGTCGAAATAGACTCTTCAGGTTATCGGGCAAATTTGAACGACCTGCATACCCTGGATTCATCGTGACAAAAATACCCACATTGTCATGAAGGCGAACAGTTTTACCAACTAGTTCTATTGTAGACTGCCTTTCGAGCAGACCGCGCTGTATAGTTAGAATCTGCTGACTAACTGCACTCAAAATTCGTTCCTCTAGACGATTGAACTCATCAAAGCAACCCCAAGCACCTACTTGGCTGAGACCGCAAAATAAGCGTCCCATCGCTCCAAAATCAAAAGTTTCGTCGCAATTCATTACCTGAAAATTTACACCTGTTGAGTAACAAGAAAAGCCGCATTTCTTGAATCAGGAATCAAACTTACCAGAACAAAGCGACCTAGTTGAGCTCCAAGCGCCTTCACGCTTTCCGTCTTTCCTGTCCCTGCAGGTCCAAATGGATTTCCTCCCATGCGAAAATGAAGTGCCTGGGTCAACACTAACCAACATTTGTCCACCAAAGGTGTTTGGACAAGCCTCTCTCCTATTCCAAGGTATTCAAATCCATAATGAAATGTAGCATTCGATAAACTGATGCTAAGCTTTTCAGTAATTTTTTCAGCTGCAGGATTATAGTGATATCTCATGTGAGAAAGCCACCTAAAGTCCGATGGATCTGAAACTCCTTCATCGATCAAGCTTCTCGTGACATCGCGTTGGTGTACAAGCTCAGTAATAAGCTGTTCAAACTTTTTACGTGAGTCCATTGGGAGATCGAGTAATACATTTTGAGCCATAATATCTAGTTTGGCTTCCAATGAGTCAAGCACATTTTGAAGCGACATCCCATTAGCATCAGCGCCTTTAAGCGCGCGTTCGACACTCATGCTCCAGTTGACAAGAGTGGCTAAAATCATTATTTGAGCTGGAAATTTAGTCGCCCATTCAACAAAATTCATCTTTCCGTCATCAGTTTGGAGCGATAAATCTGTTGATTTATCTTCCGCAACAGCTTGCTCAAGTAACAGCGCCAAAGTGCTCTGCATTCGCTCTTCTAGCTGCTTCAACCAGTCTTTTACTCCCATTTGCTTTTTAACCTCAATAGGCGTGTGGAAAGGGACAACCTCGCCATCTTTGCTAACCATTGCATCAAAACGAGTCAACATATCTTCAGAAAGCCCTGTTGAGACTGATGTTGCACCTGCAATTCCAGCAAACATTTTAGCTACATGAGCGAGAACTTTTCCAGGCTCTTGAGAGTTTCCAATAATCTCAAGGAGGTCATCGTCTCCCAGGAAATAAAAGCGACTAAAGTCTCGCCGTTGTTTTTCTAAATATTCTCCTAATGCACGTTGAATAACACCCATTAGGTTTCCTAAGCGCTCGAGAGTTCTCTGTAAATTTTCAATATTTAGAGCTTCCATTGCAAAAGGGCGATTCGCTATCCTCCTCATCAGCTGTATGAATTCAGAATCAACGCTTTTAAAGCGAGACCATTCGGCTGGCAATTGAGCTTTTATATCAGAACTCCCAAAAAGAATACCCTCAAGATATACCCAGCGACGTTGGACATCTACCCAAGAATCGAACGCTGTGCGAAGCTTTGTGAGACGATCTTCCCAAAGCTTTCCTTCTTCTTGGAACTCGCGGACGGATCGATAGTAGGGTGAGCTACGCATTAATATCAACCCTCCCATATGATCATCCAGCGTCGCAAAAAGTTCGTCCCAACCTCGAATAAGGCGAACACGATTCTGGTATAATACAAGCTCCAGCTCCTGCTTCATCCATCGATCTCTCACTTGACCCAAGAAAACTTCCAAAGCCATTTCACCTTGCGCCACAGTCAATATTTCTTGCATATCTTTCTTCCTTGTTAGCACGCCGTGGTCCCATAATAGACCTACTGTGAGCTCCGAGAATGTGACACGGATACCAAGTCTCTGTAAAATGATCTTCCAGTGCCTTTCCTTAAGTGCTTCTGTTTTCAGATCAGACATAACGCTGTGACCAGCGACGTAATTCTTAACTGCATTATGGAGATGCATATATGCATCGTATTGTCTGATTTTATTGGGCAATGCTCGCATTTCAACCAGGAGGTCATCAAGTGATCGACGGACTTTTCTCATGACCGCTGAAGGGAATAAAGTTTCTTTTAGCTCTTCCAATACGTTGTAAGGCTTCGACATAGAATCCCAAACTTCGTTTAGGTCAGAGAGTTCCTCAAGAGCTTCGGATAGCGAATTTCCTTCGGCTGTGTGTTCCAGCGATAATGCATCTTTTGCTTTGACAAGCTTTTCCTGGTCAAGTTTTACCTTTTTGAGAGAAAATTCAAACTTAGATAAGAGTTCTAATGCATCGCTTGGCTTCATATTTCCTCTTAAGGGTTTATCTTGTTCCCAAGCATTTGCAAGATCGATTCCACGCTTATTGCATGCTTTGTCTTCCGCAATTACTCGAGCTTGTAACAACGGAACTTGTTGCTCCATGGCTCTAATTCGCTTGTCCAATATTTGCTCCAAATTTTCGAAGAGGCCTTTTAGTATACTTGTTTCAATCCAACCAGAATGGAACAAATGACGCTGTCGTTTTAAGATTAATTCAGATTCACCAAGCTTTTGCAGCTCTTTTGACCAGATTGAAAGTTTTTGTTTCGTTTCTTGAATGAATGTTACTCCTACAACAATATCATCAGTGTTTGAGGAACTATCCAATGATATTTGCTCAAGCTTATTTTTCGCATCTAAGATTTTTTGATGAGAATAAGAGATATTTTGAGCCAATACAGAAGCAAATGATGATTGAAGTTCTTTCTGCCAAGAATCATACTTCAGATTGATTTGTGCCTGAACCTTATTATACCTTACATTCACTGGACCAAATGTGGCGATGGTAGCCACTGAGTCTAGAGCAGCACGTGCTTCTGAGGCCTCGGACAAAAGTGACTGCCATTTATCAATATCTTCTCCTACTTGTGAGGCGACATCCGATACACGAGTATCCCATAAGGTTTGATATGCACACCATTGGGCCACGAAGTTTGACATTTCACGTATATGAAGCTCAGTGTTAGCATACGCTTCGCTCATATGCTGAACATCAACGCGATAAATTAAATCTGAAAACTTGTCTTCGGTTTCTTGTTGCCTAGATTGTCCTGTGCGGCTATCAAACACTTCAAAACGTCCACTTCTGGGACGTGGAAGATTACACACAATTCCTATAAAGTCATGTAGGCATCTCAAAAACTGGGATCGCACTATTGGAGAAGCGGGAACTGCAGTTATCTCCTGGTTACGGAGGACGATCTCCACTGAAATTGCAGGCACGTTGATTTTGGGAAGTGAGGCAAGACTTGCTGAGTCCTCTGATTCCTTCAACTCCTCTCCATCATCGATGTCCTTCTTATCATATTCAACTCTAAACTTATAATTCCATGCCTTAATTGCCTCTGCAAGTCGCCTTGCCAACACTTCACTCATTCTCTCGTCGACAACGTTCACCCAGGAATCTAAATCAGCATAACCGCTAAGTGACATTTGATCAATTGACTTCTGAATGCTTCTGAGGATGCCTTCAAACTTCATGCTGTCATAATCGACACGATCCAGTAAATCTAATGCAATGTCAACTTTATCACAAGCTCGTAGTAGCTGTTCGACGCGCTCCTCAAATTTGACCACTAACTCGGTCAAGTTTGTGACCCAAGTTGGCAACTCTCTGCTACCGAACCGCACACGACGTTTCTTCGATACTGCGGTCGAAGAAGACAACTTGACGTCAAACGACTCGGAAATACATTCACGAATCGCCAAGAGTTGAGGCATTACTAAGGGTTCCAACTCGGGTGTAATAAGAGTTCGAACAGCAGAGTATGATCTCAGTGCAGTCTTAATAGCCACTGCATGGGGGTATCGAGCTATAGATTCTTCGGACACCATCAAAAGTGTTCGTGGAATGTCTTTTTCGAAATCTAGCCATTTTAAGTGTCTTATTTCTCTAAACAAGAGCTCATTTTTTTCTTCGAAATTTGCTTTAGCGACAAGTTTTCCTTCTCTTCCTTCAGGAACAATCACAATGGGATAGGATTCGAGGCGAGAGTTGGAAGTATTAATTAACTCTTTTTCCCATTCTGTTATCCATGCTCGGAAGAAGGCTCGTGCATCTAACTTAGCCAAAAGTTCGTCACCAGAACGGCGAAGTTGACGACCTTCCAGCTGTTGACCCCAATTGGAACCCAGAACATCTCCCATTCGTTTCATAAGGGCCTGCACTTGACGCTCCATTTGCTTTGCCCACAATATCTTTCCTGCGACAGGTGGAATTCCACGTAACCGTGCGATTTTAGCGGCGCTAGAGGCTTCATACTTTTGTGTAAACTTTGCCTGCAACTTCTCGACAGCTTGCCCAACCGTTGAAATCAACTGCATTTGAAATTCCTTAACGGCGGCTCGCACCCGAGTTCTTGATAACAAAGGATTGAATTTTGCAAAAACACGGAACATATCTTCGGCATCCTTGCATGACATTAATTTATTTCGTAAAAGTGTTGCAAGTTCGGCTTCCAATGTATCTACCTTACGATCATATTCCTCCAAAGCACGTTCCAAAGCCATGGTGCCGCCAGAGGATATATCCAAGACATTTAATGACGCCAGAAGGTTACGCGGAGTCACTTCAACTTGTGCCAAAACATCGCCATCGCCTAATACCTCTTTCAAAACGGACCTAAGTTTTTCGTGATTAGCCCGGAATTCATGCAATAAATCAAGGCGTTCCTGGAGTGGCTTATGAAATAAAGTTATCGACTTGATGATTTCTGATGCACTCTTTCCCGATGCTGGCTTACGACGACGTCCTTGTTCAAGGAAAAACTCCGTAAACTGTTCATAACGATCATCGAACTGTACCAACACATCTTGGGAAGGGAATCTTACAGAAGTTTCATACTCCGAGAACTCCATGAAAAGAAAGGAAGAATTTTCCAAAACTGCAACCATGCGGTGTCGAAGAGTTAGAGTTGTTGCCTCTAATAATTTTGCACATCTTTCTAAGTCATAGTAACGAGACGATCTAATTTTGGGTAAATGGTCGAAAATTTGATTGACTGCGATTGAAATCTTATCCCAATCTCTCGCTGCCTCTAGTGAAGGCGCAGGATAATGACGTAGAAAGTGAGCGATATCGTTGGTCTGAGAAGTAGCACTATCCAAACCCGTGTTGTTATCCAATGCTATCGTTGCCAAGAAACGTTTTGCCGCCTTGAGTAAATTCAGGGTGAGTTCAACATCTGGTCGCGACAGTTCCTGCGGAATTTTCTGAAGAGCCTCTTCTAATTGTAACCAAAAGGACACTTCTTCCAGATCAGCAGAGTTGGAAGAATCGACACTGGGAAACATGGTAGTAGATGGCAAAACAGTGACTTTTCGAATCTGCACAATCCATTGCGACACTCCAGCTTGGATTTGGTTAAGGAAATCATCGTCATCTAACTTTTCTTCCAATCCAAGATCATCTAAGTTGGTAAGGGAGATCTTTTTCTCAATCGCTTCCAGAGCTTTCTTAGCCAAATATGGATCTGTGGCAAGGTGAACGATGGGAATTTGGCTTAGTGTCGAACGACGCACTTGACCTAGAGCAACATCAAGTTCACGAATCTTGTCTTCAAGCCCATGTATCAATTTGGAAGACTTTGACTCTTCTTCGTCAACGCACAACGCCTGGATGGCTGGACCAAAGCAATGACGTGTAAAAGTCTGCAGTGTATCAAGAGTACCACCAGAGTCATCCTTTTTCTCCTCTACTTCATCTTCGTTGGCTTCCTTACGATAAATACGTGGTGCAAGTGTCATACAGTGGAGACATTCTGTTCCTGTTTTACAAAAAGCGATCGCTCCCAGATGGTTCTGGGGTAGTGACTCTGTAGAGGCATGAGCCTTATCGTCTTCTGAAATCCACACAAAAAGGCGAACTTCACCCTCTAGGAACTTGTCGACCTCTGAGTCATCTTCTAAGGTGGAATCAAGATGAAGATCACAAGCCATTCTGAAGTAGAAAAGGTTACTATTTCGTTCCTAATTCCTAAATGGGTGTGCACCATAACGTCTGACATACCTAACATATTCCTTAGGACTCTTACGACGACTCATCTCAGAAGAACACCTGTGTCAGTTGGGAGATACAATAGATATTCTAAGCTTATTGCTTTATTTGATTCTTTCAGTAAGTTATGGATGAATAGATGCAGGTTGGCCAGCGGCAAACTTTGACGAGCCTTAGTCTAAGAAATTGTCAAATCCGTAACACTAGACGTACTTCCTTGTACGAATGCTCCAAATATTGAGGAATTTAGAGAGATCGATTTTTTTCTAGCAATGTAACTTCAAATTCCAAAAAAGTTGAATTCCGCGGAGATTTTCGTCAAATCCTTGCACGACATCAGATAATCATGCTTTCTTTCAAATACAAACGTCAATGGTTCCTCAATTATCAATAGTAAAACATTGGCTTCAAATATTGATTGATCGAATGCCTTGGAATTAGAGAAATGCTACAAAACTGTCAGAAAATGCGGGTTACCAACATTGCTCATCAAATCATCATTCTCTATCTTGTTTGCTCTCCTTACACAGAATGGTCAGATTTCCTTCAGCAGAAAATTGGGGTATATTGTTCATTCTAAGTTGAGCATCTTGCAATAAAGATCCTTTAAGAAACAATCCAATGAGCCAAGCGTATTCACCGTTGCTATAACAGCAAACAGTGTGTGAGTTATACAGGAGTTTCAAGTGAAGTAGAAACTCCAAATTTTGCTTGATCATGTCCAGAGGAATTCTGTCTCTAAAATAACGCCAACGTATGTCAGAATACAGTTGTAGACAAGTTCAGAACTATGATTGAGTTGAACAGCGTTCTGGATGAATTTGAGCATCACATGGTAAAGCATTGGATGAGAATACTTTTGACGTGAAGAAAAATATCTCTCAGGAAATTTTGTGAATGATTTAGAAGGCAATGATAGAGAAAATAGTTGTAGATTCAGAACAAGTTTGTTCTCCCAAATTACTTTAGCTTTTTATCATAAGACACCCCTGTGCTATCTTATTAGTCACAACAAGGCATTTATTGACAGAAAACCAATGCATTTCATCAGTGCAAAGCTGAGCTGTGGACGAATGGGAAATTTTTTATAGCATCTACTTGACGGATTTTGTTTGCAGACTGTTAATTTCAATTTTAAATAATTTTAACTTTACTTTTATTTTAACAAGGTAACCCATGATTTGTCTTGATGGA
Source organism: Fragilaria radians (assembly GCA_900642245.1). Classification (NCBI taxonomy): domain Eukaryota; phylum Bacillariophyta; class Fragilariophyceae; order Fragilariales; family Fragilariaceae; genus Fragilaria; species Fragilaria radians. The sequence continues at coordinate 238,860 of CAAAJI010000023.1, forward strand.
AGTGGCCTTCACCCCCTCAAAAAATTATGGAAAAGTGGTAGTGGGATACATGACATGTGTTGAAACCTTTATAGGCTGTGTGTTATGAGGAATGTAGGCGCACTTTACACTTGGTGAAGGTAAAGATATAACGAAGTCAAGGTTTGCCTCGTTCATTTTTACGTTTATGATACCATAAATTACGAGTTTCTCTATTGCAGATTGAAAATCAAACAAAAACCATCCTATAAAAGAATCTATAATTGGCATTTTAAGGCCGTTTGGAAGATAAATTGTATCCTAACAAGCTAGCAGCAGTAAGTTGCAATTTACCTCAATTTCGATGAAATGATGCAAAAAGAGATTGAAGATTTACTCATTGACGAGAGAGTCTAAACAAGTAAAGGATTTAATGATATGAAATGTATGCACATCATAAGAACGATTTTGGGATTCATTCGAGCTTCCAATGCGTTGTATGATGAGATGATGCATAAGTTAAGACTCTCATTGATTTCAGATGAATGGCCGAAAAGCGATCAGGTATGAGGCAAAGATAAGGTACGTTTACTTGAACTTTTGAGTATAATGTGAATATTTTCAATGGAGATTCATTTGTTTGTTGTGAAGTTACGCAAATCCTAGTTTTCTACCTCACACAGAACTTCGCCAACTCGAGCCTGAAATCCACATGCACGTCCTATACTAGCGTAATAGGAATCTTCCATATGATTGCTGAGAGCATATCCGCTTCCTAAGCTTTGAATCATTCGAAGCTCCCTTGATGCAAACTTTTGATCGATTCCAACAATGCTAGCCATATCTGCGACAGAAACAGATTGAAACCTATCGGAAACCTTAGATGCGAGCATCTTGAGACGTCCTGCGTAATCCTCCTGTTCCGATTCAAAGAATGACTCCTGCGTCGCATTCACAATATAAGACAAAAGAGATCCATTCGATAAAGGATTTCTCAATGGAGTGCCATCCCGCACTGGGCACTCTTCGTCGTCACTTTCACCCTCTATCCAACACTTGGGATTCACGATGACTTCACCATCCTCATTAGTTTGCATTTGCTCCTCTGCTACAAGAACAGTCGTAGCGCAGTGATCATATCCAATGTTTCCAAATGCCAGAGCATTAATCGTACGAGGATTTCGAGCGACTACATCATCACCATTAACGACTCTATAAGCTTCATCTATCCATCCTTTTCGCTGCAATTTTCCAAAGCGATCGGCAAGTTCGCGGTTGCCTACACGAGGGCTTCCGAAATTATACATATAGAGAGCCTTTGGCCTGGGAGGTGGAGGAGGCATTAAACTTTCACTTACTTTGTTGCCACCTAAAGTTGTGATAATGCTTTTCCACCAATCTTCTGAAGATTCTTGCTGAGGTAGAGCACGACCAGCGTCAATCCCAAACTCAGCAATGTCTAATGTGAACAAAGTTGCAAGAGCACCACCTAATGAATGCCCGGTAACATACATGGAATAATCGTCAATTGATTCACCAGGAGCTGGTATAGCCAATATCAACTCTTTGAGCCTTCGAGAGATAGAGTTCATAGATTTTCTAAATCCTGAATGAACTTTTGCAACACCTTCTAAAGTGACATCTTCTCCAGAGACCCAAGCATCTTGAGCAAGAGACAAGTCTGTAACAAGATCTTTGGGCACGCAGGTGCCACGGAATGAAACGACAATTACTTTTCTCTCCAGTGACCTGTACACAGAACAGCATCCACCCGTGGAATCGTGGTTTATGAAAAAGCATTGCTCTAGATCTTTCCCTGCAATGGACTTCGAGGCAATGATTTCAGATATTTCTTCCTCGCTACAGTCGCTATGGTCATTGCGAACTTCTCGGCTTAGAAATTTTAAGTACATTTCACCCCAATCAATACCTGGCATCCCGCCCTTCACAACGTATTGACTCCTCTTTGTCTCAACAGGAAGGATAGGTAAGTATTTTATGCTTAGTTGAATGCGGCCCCTTACTTCCCCCTCGTACAGGGCTCCAATTAGTGCCCCCGCGGCGGCGCCAACCGGTCCCGCAACCATAGCTCCGGCTGCAGCAGCCATAGTAACTTGTCCATTCTTATTTTCTATTCGAGGCTTTGAAGTTAGCTTGATTTCACCATTCCATTCTCCTACCAGAGAAGGCAAGTCCTCTGGACCTAAGTCTTCAATACTCTGAATTTCGCCTGTTTGGATCTTGGCAATGACTGCTTGCTTCAGCTTGTCCAATAGCTGCTTTCCTCTAAGTTTAGCGTCTGGTATGAGATTTTCAAGCTTTATATGAGCAGAACCGATCGGACTACCATCGCCTATTACGTCGTCGTCCATTACAGTTAGGACGAGAGTACTTGTTGATGGGTCTTGAATGTATAGATAGAAAGGAGGTTCATCTTCAGTGTAGATAGCTTGTCCTCCCTTCATCCATGAAGATCGAATATGATACGGTAACGATATTCCTTCCTTTCGTTTCGTAGCTTTGCTCTGATTTTCATTTATATTTGACCAAGCAGTCCTAGATCTTCCCACATGGGCAGCTCCCTGTAACCCCAACACACCTTCGTGGTAGGCCTCCTTTTCAAGCATTTTAACATCTTCTTTCCATTGGCCTTCAACTGCAGCAACTAGTAAGTATGCATCCACTCCACCACCTGTAACAAGCGACTCAGCCGTGTTGTCGTCATCAGGTAAATCATACATTTTTTGAACTTTTATTTCTACCAGGCCTTTATATAGATTTCGAGTATAAGATGGGCTAGCGAAAGCGACATTTAGTCCACTACTACCCTTCTCCCATCGGCTAGAGTTGGAAGGAGGCTCTACGTACGCATCAAAGGCTAAGCCAGCACAAAACAGTGCTTTTCTCATGTCAAATCTGGAATTCGAAGTCGATTCATCAACAATTTGCGATACTTCAACGTTTGTGCCATCTAGTTTGGATCGTAGTGACCTTTTAACGATAGATGAATGCGATATGGAAAACGGATATGAAGATTTCACAATTAGAAACCACGTGATAAGAACTTTTCTCATTTCCTTTCAAGTTTACGAAAATGGAATTCTTTGGAATACGGCTTCCAACAAATGAGAAATAAACTTACGTTCCAAAACTATTGCGTTGATGACGTAGCGAAGCATTTAGGCTGTCAACCTTACATCACCTTAACCAAGAGTTTAAAAAGGCTACCCCAGCAAAGCCTTAACTTAATACAAAGAGGCAATAATACTTAAAAACTTCACTTTATGTTTCCGATTACAGTTGCTAAAATTTCGTCGTGTACTTTCTTGTAAACTTGATAAATTTATTGTGAATAAAAATCTCTGGTAAAGACATCGTTTGGATAATTGCATCAAAGTAGTGAATGCGCAACGGATCTCACTTCATGATCAAAATCCGATACTGCCAGGAGAAGAAGGGGAAAGCCAAAGCAAAGGGTTCCGAATGAAATTGTTAAATAAATTTTCAATTTTTAGGTTATTCTAATGATCAGCCTTGCCCTTTAGTGGGAAACCTTTTCAAAAATTGCTGGGTAATTCCTTGAGCTTCAGCATACGGCAGACATGTTCACATAAATTGAGTTTCTATTGAAAATTAGGGTTTCGAGAGATTGTCCGTTGAAATATTGCCTACTAACGAGTAGTTTTGAACAGTACATTGGTTGTAAGGATATTCTAAGGAAACGACGCGGTCACTCCAACAGGTCTACGGTCATATCGCTTTCTTCTTCGCAGTACACTCTGTTATACAAAAGTTCGTTTATCGTAAGTATTTCATGCGTCTTCGCAACGAAAGCAGGTCGTCGATTGCTTCTGCTAAAAAAGAATGTTGTTGATAGATCGGGAGATGCACAGCAATGCGTTGATCTGATATGATGTAGATAGAATTTGTGATCACTTTGAGTTGAAATAGTTGTCATTCGTGAGATCTACATCAATACTGGTGATTTTTGCGTTGGTTAAATGTTGAATAAAAGCCATCTTACATTATTTCTCTTTGCCTCGTATACACTGTTAGAGAAAAGATGGCTGCCCGAGTGGATGAAGAATACGATTATCTTTTCAAGGTGGTTTTGATTGGTGATTCTGGAGTCGGCAAATCCAATTTGTTGTCCCGTTTCACAAGAAATGAATTCAATTTAGAGTCAAAATCTACAATTGGTGTTGAGTTTGCAACCAAATCTATCCAGGCAGAGGGAAAGACGATCAAAGCACAGATTTGGGATACTGCCGGTCAGGAGCGTTATCGTGCGATTACCTCGGCGTATTATCGGTAAGCAATTATATATGTCTTTTGGAGTCCATATCATTTCGTAACTCATTTCGTTACATAGAGGCGCTGTTGGGGCTCTCCTTGTCTATGATATTTCTAAACATGGCACTTTCGAAAACGTGGAGCGTTGGTTGAAAGAGCTTCGTGATCATGCCGAACCAAACATTGTCGTAATGTTGGTTGGTAACAAATCTGATCTCCGTCATTTGCGAGCTGTTGAAACAGACGAAGCAATGGCATTTTCCGAACAGCACAATCTAGCATTTATTGAAACATCAGCATTGGATTCGTCAGGGGTTGATACTGCGTTTCAGCGAATCTTGACAGAAATCTATCGATTGATGTCTCGCCGAAATATGGCAGCCGACGAAAACTCAACCCCGAACACCCTGTCGGCTGGGCAGAAAGTCAGTCTCAGCAAGGAACCTGAGAAAAAGAAAGGATGCTGCTAATTTCAGAGATTGTCTTGTCCTAGATAGCAGCCATGAAGGCATGATAATCGATTCTGGTCAAAAGAGATGTCGTAAACTTGAATATGTAAGGGATAGATGGAGAACGATCGTATAGTTTTTATAATATAGAGAGTTTCTTAGCCACTTCTCAGAACTGTAGAGGAATGGAATCTTCGTCTACTTTTGGAAAAATGGTTTGTGGGCTTTGAGCATTTCCGATGTGCGTTTTACTCCATGTATGTTCGTTTTGTTGAGACGTGAATACTTCGGACACTTCCCTGAACACTGTCATACTGGATTATCTCAATGCAATGATTCACAATTACAATGAGAATTGCTCATCATCTGAATATAATGGTATTCAATTGACCTATCAATATGGTTGGCATATCATGAAAATTGTCATGACCTCAGGTTTAAACAATTGCTTTGCTTCACTAAGTGCATCAAATTGGTGGCTTAGCAAATGGCAAATTTGCCATCCCAATCTTATCCTCGATTCAATCATGCAGGATGAAGAATAAAATCTAAATTTACAGATATTGGATACTTAGTTTACAATCAGATTTGTAAAATGAGTAGAATATGTTGAGTCAAATCTGTATATGAAGGTTAGAAATAATAAAAGGGAGTTATCCAGAATCAATTATCATATAAGCATAAAAAGACGCAAATAAAAATGAATTATCAGTCTTTGCTCTTTGAACTGAATATCAAACAAGATATGAGTGTTGACGTCTTTGCAGAAAACTAACATAGCAGGTTTCCAGTTTTTAAAAATTACAAATCAATTTCGAAGAAAGTTAACTTTCGTTGATATCATCATCATGTATAATCTCTGGCTTCGATAGAGGTCTTGGATCTTTCAAAGGACTAGTGTTTGAATTTCATGATAAGGTTGAACTCAAAGTTAATTATGATTCCGTTTTACGCACTGGTTCCCTAACAATTTCCCACTACAGTACTTGGTCGTTAAGAATAGAAAAACGGAAAGTTATGATTCCTTAGTTTAGGATATTTAATGATTGGTCCTTAATTATGTTGTGTGTGACTTATATAGCATATCATAGAATCGAATGATTGAAAATAAACTAATCCATTTCCGTATCTCTAGAAACAAGATTCAGAGTATTTGCCACGTAAGATAGTGCAATTCATCCACAAAATAGGCAAGGGTTATTCGTTAAAGGTTTGTTTAAGGTAGAATTTGTGCTCCATTTTATTTCATTTTCACCAATTTTACTTACAGAAATGGAGTTGGCTGGATTAGAGTCAGTGCTAACTAAGTTATCAAGTCTTTTGTTCCAAACTTTATAAACGGGCAAAAGCTAAAAAATGATTTTCATTACCCACGGACTGAAACGTGGCGACGGAGTCCTAGACTGAGAGAAAGTGGAGGTCATATGCAATATTTGAAGAATTAAGGACTGTTCTATGTCAGAACTAAGATTTAAAATAGGTTCTACTTTAAGTAAATCATAAAAAGCTACTTTTTAATCTTATCATGAAAGATTGGCGTCTTGACTTAATAATTCTTCATTATGATAATATTTATTCAGGTAAGTCTTTATTTATTGTCTTTTGGCTACGTCAGCTGTCTGTCAAATATCTTTTAACTATTCTTTATAAAGAGTTAAATATTTTTATGGTGTAAAAGTTTGTGAAACATATGTGATTTATCATCACCTAAATTTTAGAGACCTTTGATTGGTATCGTCTAAAAGTTATGAACGAAAAAAACAAATACTATTATGGTTATTTGTTCTTTTTAGATGTGAAAATATACCTGATATCTTTATAATCAAGATTAACATGAAATAGCAACACTGGGTGTCTCCAAATGTGGTTACAAAATAATATCTCTTAACGTTATCTCTTTTGTAGATTAATTCTATATGATTAACTTAAATCATTCAGTATTATCTTATACGATTGTTGAACATAGCACCCTTTTATTGGGTTTTTTTTCAGCCACCACATGGCAACGGTATCGTGATTTCTCCACAGCATCGGGCAAATTTCGAAATGTTAATGAGGACATGCATACTTGACCAATAAAGTCATAACTTTCATTCATTGAACAAATTTATGTTTGAAGAAACGCAATCTCATGTATTGACAGTTATGTGCTTATTTTTGTGCTGATTTTTGTAGAGACAAATAACATTCATAAAAGATCAGGCTAGCTACATGACTTCACCAAGTACAGAACTGTGATTATATATGTATGTCATGTTTGTTCAACGAGTTTTGACTCATGGATTCGTTACTGAGAGTAATTGCTCAAAAATATCTATTGCAACTGGAAACTTGCTAGGCTCTCGAATTTAGAAGGAGACACATTTAGGAAGAACGGAAGATGGATTAGAATTTGGCGTATCATCCTTGCAAGGTTGGCGAATGCATAGGGAAGATTTCCACATTTGCGAGCCCAATGTTTATGCCAAAGAGGGAAATTAAATTCTAGACCTTGCTGGCCATTCTTCGTTTGCTGTTTTTGTTGGTCACAGTGGCATATTTGGCGCTCAATATGCTGGCTTTAACTTATTGCGTGGTAAGCGACTGGATCTCCTAGAAACTGCTTTTGGAGATGCATTCATTGAACTTGATAGCGTGATTTACAAAAGCAAACAGGGTCAAATTCATCCTGACGCCAATAAACCATTCCACAGTTCAGAGGTTCTTCATGAATCCGTTGAGGATACGGCACAAAAGGATTCTAAGAATTTGTTGGATGATAGTTTTTGTGATTATATTTTAACGTACAATCAAATCTTAGCCCATCTTGAGAAGCGATACCAAGATGATATCAAGCGTGAATTTCATGGTGAAAAGTTTTGGACTTTCAAGGAAATCCTAGGTCATTGTAGAGTTGAAATACTATTAATGGTTCTTGTTAAACGGGAAGATACTTTCTGTACTCAGGAACCACAAAATATCATCGGAACAACAACATCATTAAATTGACTTCTCACGATTACACTGACTTTTCCACATCGTTCTTTTGACACTAAGTTAGAAAAGATATACAAATGACCCTATAACTATTGCTGATTGTGCCAAGAGAAATGATTTGATAGAAACTCCTGGATGGAAAACATTTTCAAGATATGCCAAAAAGGGAAAGAAGATCAATTTGAGTGCTATGAGGCATAGACCTGGTAAAGTATTCAAGTTTGGTATTGAGATTCCATATGACTTTGAAGATGCTGAACGCCTTGATAATGAGAATGGAAATAAGTTATGGAAAGATGCCCGTGACCTAGAGATGAAGCAACTCCTTGAAATAAGTCAATTCAATCCCTTGGTCTTGGAGCTCCTATCCCAGATGGCTATGAGAAAATCAAAGTGAAAATTGTTCAGGATTGCAAACATGATTATCAAAGATGTACAAGATATGTTGCTTGAGTTGATTTGACAAAGACTGTTGATCCTGAGTCAACATATTCTTCTGTTGTATCCCTGATGTCCCTCGTACTGCTATGTTTATTGGTGAATTAAATGGTTTTTCCATGTGTGTTAGTGATATTGGTCCTGTATACCTTTTTTCCAAAATTTGCGAGAAAATTGCTTTTGTTGCTAGACCTGAGTATGGAGAATTTGCTTGATAAGCCTTGCTTGTTATCAAAGCTTTGCAATTATTATAAATCTAACTTTCTTTCTGAAGAGTTTTCTCTAAAGTTCCCTAATCCAAACATCGTCAGTTTCATTAACAATAAATCATGTAATCACTCAATTCCTATCGTTAGGACTGTCATTCTAGATAATGTTGCATCGCTGGGAATTATTGAAGCCGGATAAACTGGTCCAGTGACATTTTCTGACCTTGTCGACAAACATTTCTGTGCACAGTGGAAAGATGTTAGTTGATTGCCAGGCATTTGCAGCTCAATCCTTAGTGTAAATACAGTATTCTTAGTTCAGAGTGGTCAATTTATAATTATTCTTGCAACTGACTCTTGTGCTCAATACAGAATGGAATTTAGCGACGCCTATTAGTTAAGTTTAATTTGGAATGTATAACGATTGTAGATGCACACAAGACATTGAGGGATAGTACAAGGTAAGCATTTGGGTAGAACTTAATGCACAATGCATGATGGATTGATAGTCATAAAAATGTATCGCACGGGATGAAATCAACAATACTCTTAAAATCATGGCAGGGAATTTTATTTGTAACTTGAATATCTTGGAATTGCCAGTTATCGTAACTGCCATCCCTTTCGCGCTGCTGTAGAGTTCGTTACAAATGAAAGCTAATGAGAAAAATCTTCGTAAATTGTTTCATATCCACATTATATGCACCTTTCTTGAAATCCCTTGTGTGGAAATGTTCTCGAAGTCTCAGTTTATTGGAAGCCAATTTAGAAACGTTAATGGCTACAAATTTTTTTAATGGATATACAAAGCCTGTTGAAAATTTACATTTTATCTCTAGACGTCTAGAGATCCTTACAAGGCGAAATGTTAAATGGTAAATGACACTGAGATGTCATAATTCGTCTAAATTATTTCTTAAGCAATCCTTGGCGTATGTTCGGGTCCGCGTAGAGTTGAAGTCCAAAATGAAAATCGCCAGTCCGTTTACGTGGGTGCCTAAGGATTGGCTCTACTGAGCCTGGAAGCTGTGCTGCATGCGGATGATTGGGTCCTGAGTAAATTTTCAACCTTGGTTCAATATATGTATTTCGCAAGCGAGTGCGAGACAGCATCCCAAGAATAGCTTTGCGCAAAATCTCTGTCGGGCGCCTTTCTAGCATGTCCTTTGCAGTTCGCTGCTTCAGTCCGCCGGGATACCCAGTGTGCCAACGGTAAAGCTTATCGTTCCATTTATTTCCAGTAAACGTAACCTTGTCAGCGTTAACGATCACGACAATGTCCCCACAATCTCCATTAGGCCTATACGTAGGCTTGTGCTTGCCTTTCAGCAACACTGCAACTTGAGTCGCCAGGCGTCCTACTGTCTGAGATGATGCATCAACAAGATGCCAAGCTCTCTGTACTGCCCTTCCTGGAAACGACATTGAGAAGTAAGATGGTTAACAATACATTAGCTGTAATACTAGTAATACTGAAGGAAATTCATTGTGTGGTCTGACAAGTGAAACCGAAACCTTAACATACGTTTTTCTCATGAAAATTGTGTCTAGGGTTTTGGCTTCCTTTGAAATGGATTCAATATGCCACGAAACAAAATACATTCTGATAACCAAGGATGATTGCTATATTCGCTTTCCACTATAAGTTAGAACAAAAGCGAAGGTGAAGAGAAGAGCCACCACAGATATACATGAATGTTATTGTCCACACGTAATATGCAAAAATATCAAAAGCCTAAGCAAAGCAAACCTGCTAAGGTATCTGCATTCCCATCCCATATATGTGACTGTCTCAAAGGTGGTCAATGTAAACTTACAATTTGTTTCGAAACGTTCTAGTGCTAGTGGTACTAAACGTCTTCATTGCTAGTACACAAATACATATCAAAGCCTATTTAATTCTCAAATCCAAGATTATTTTTGTTAAAAGAATTATCCTCTCATATGTCATGACATTCAACCCTATTCCAAAGAAGGTTTGCTTAACCCTCACTTGCAACTAGACTTAGCTATAAAATCTATTCAAAAGCAGCTATTGTTTATGTTTCCATACCTTGTGGGATCTCCATGAAGTGTAGGAGTCATAGACAATCGGAGATTGATGCAGTGACAGATCATCATAACTTTCGATTGAATGTGATGTTATGGATTTGAACTCCCCTCCTACCTTCTTTCTGATCGTTCATGTATAAGACTTAATATTCAAGCTGATAGTCTTGGCTTTGAGGTCCCAAACCATCATCAGCATAATTACAATGTAGAAGGCCACTTGTAATTGAGGTAAACTATTGCTCACATTGATGCCAGGGACTTACTTTCATTCTTGAAACACAGCATATTGTTAGATTTAACTCACATTTACTCTAATTTAATTGATGACCAACCGCACTTCTGATATACACAGGCTCACTCTAAACATGTCGCTCAAATATTACTGTATCGTGCCGGGAGTTCCAATACCACGCCTCTAAGCGCTTTCTGCTGGTTCGCAGACTCTACTAACTTATCTTTCCTATGTCTTTCATTGACTCTAAAAGTATGTTTCTCGATATTTGTCGTACATAGGACCTTTTATTTTATGCGTTATATGTGGAATATGATCTATGCATGTCCGATATCTTGGATACAATGATTGTGTAGCTCATTTAAAGTGCTTTTCTATATCCTGCTCATGAAATTAGCAATAAGAACTGCAGTATTGTCATCTCTGAAACCATTTATAAGCCAGTTGGGTCGCTCCTTTCAGCATTATCTATGATCTGAATCTTCTAATCATGTCAAAACATGTGTCCAACTCATAACTGATGAGCAAGTCTTCACATTCAATATCATTTTCCAAAATTCTTAAACCCCATTTCTAATCCTGGTTACATCAAAACTCCAATTTGGAATTTAGAATCACGGAATCCCACTTAGTATTTCAGAAATCATGCCAGATGAATTGAACAATGCATTTAATTGAACAACATGTGTGTTCGAAGCTTGGGGATATTAAAACTTGCGAAGATGGACTTGTAGTAACTGAGGGTTATGCCTGTGTCATAGATGGAGCAACGAGTGTTAGCGGAAGGAGATGGACTAGAGATTCCGTAACTAGTGGACAATGGGCTATGAAAGTGTTGCAAAAAGGAGTAAAGAAGCTGCGACATGATCTCAGTGCTAGGCAAATAATTGATGATCTCACTAAATGTATACATGACGCATATCGAGTTGAGGAAATTATCGAAATCATGAAGAAATCCCCAGAAGAAAGGGCATCGGCCTCGTTGATATTGTATTCAGAGCACCTACAACAAATTATTTCTGTTGGCGATTGCCAAGCAGCCTTCTTAGACAAAAACGGAAAAATATTTCGATGGATTCAATCGACAAAATATAACGATGATGTCATGTCCCAAGCTCGGTGTATGTACCTAGAGACGGAATTGGCTCGTGGCGTTCCATTGGAAACGCTCATAGAGTCTCCTGATTGTGGTAGAAACTTTATTCAGCCATTATTGAAAGGCCAGCGTCTGTTCCAAAATAATCCGAACGCACCTGATTTATATCAATACTGGGTTCTTGATGGTTTCTATGTAGCAGAGAAGGGAATCTGTGTCTATGATGTTCCCAGACGAGCAAAGCAGGTGATATTGGCATCAGATGGATACCCTCAAATTTTTACAAGTTTAGGGGAGTCAGAAACAGCGCTGCAAACTTTGATAAAAGATGATCCTCTTATGATGAAGCAATTCAAGAGCACCAAGGGAGTCGCATTAGGTGCCGTTTCATTTGATGATCGCGCCTATCTCAGAATTGAAGTGCAGAGCCTGAACTCAATACTTCAAAGAATGCTTTCAACTTTAGGCTTTCTCAAATCCATTGCGTTCTTGGTGAGGAGAAGCTTGAAAGTTTGAAGTCTTTGTAGAATATTTTGCAATTCTTCGTTTTATTCTTGTCGATTGTTCAATATGCTAGGGATATCCGGACGCTCACCAGATAGGACATGGGTTATTCTTCTTCATTATTGTATTCCCATTTCGATTTAGAAGAGAGGAGGTTATTAATTTCCACAAGGACTGATTAATCTTTCTTGTAAACCGAACATATAGATTTGAACACAATTAGCATTCATCCAATTGATTGCTTCATGCAGTGTTTGGAATCGAAATCTATGATTACAATATACGTAGACCAACACGAAACGGTTTCTTGTCACGTCAAACTCTGATTAACTTGTGTGATTACAATAAATGTAGACCAAACACGAAACCATTTCTTGTCAAACTCAGATTAACTTGTTAGTTTCCTGGATAACGCGAGAAAATTTACCTCAAAAGATTTCGGATTCAAGCACCATGAAACACCCAACTTTGTCATGGTATGACCATGATGAATATTTGGTTGTGGATACCAAAATCACCTCCCTTTGCTATCATTGACCAACTTGCATAAGAAAAGACTGAATTTTGCTGTGCATATTCCATGACAATAATAGAAGCTGTTATTGATAGGGTTGTTAAATGATCATAAATTGTATTCTATGCTGGTAAATTTTCTAGATTTTTCAAAGGTAAATTACTCCTCCATTAGAACTGCTCACTGCAAGTACAAATAATGTTTCATCCTGATTGGCATTAGAGACATGATATGAATTCTGTTATGGACTAGGGAAAGGCTTCACAGCTTTAAGGGATGATATCTAGGGTATTAAGATGGGTGATTTTCAGGGATTCATGACTTCGGCATTTCCAAACCTAATCTAAGATTATGGTTCAACATGGTGCTCTTCGGAAAACCGGTGACAGCAAACGTAATAAATGGACAAATCATAAATGAAGTACACTATCTATCTGTGCTTTAAATTTTAAAGAGAACTTGTATGAGTTTCAACGGAACATTCCAATATCAGCTTTTTGGCTCTCACGCTCCATCAAATCCAACGGCCTCAAAACGTTGGTTTTATTGGTTTCCACTACATAGCCATTCATGACCATTTCATCCAAGAGAAAGTGTACTTGTTCTAGCTGATACATGATATCCAGCTCGCAAATCGAACCAGCCCAACGATCCATAGTTTCCACCAATGTATGGATGAATTCCAACATGCCCAATTCGTTTTCATTATTATCGGCTCCGTCTCCAGCACCCAAGTCCGCTTTTGTTCCTATAATGAAGAATAGACTTGCGTATCTCCGATAAATGACTTTAAAGCCGCGGTATTCCAAAAATGAGCATTGCAATTCCGAGCGGCTTAAGCACTTTCGAATGATTTCGGATTCCAATGCTACGCGCTCTTCCATGGGTATCCAATCATAGTAGGACGACAATCTCGTTTGCCCTTGTTTATTTCTTAACATTCGAACGACACAAATAAATCATTAATCACATATTCTTCTTATGGTGTTTCAAGTTCTATTCGCAGTACAAAGTATCCACTTACACCATGAGAAGAAAGGCAATCATCGCAACGTGAAAAATGGATTTGTTACTCCGGCAGCGAAGTAAATTATCTCGGAACAACCCAAAATCTTAGTTCAATAGAGTTACGGGATTCGACAACGAGTCCTGTTTCTGTCGTGACAAAACCTTAGTGTAAGAATAATATTGATAAAAGTACAATGACGAAATCAATAAAATCCATAGAATGATGATGATTAGCAAGCTCTTGTGTTTGACCCAAAATACATTTTCAGAAGTAAAATGATTCGAAAAATCATTTGCTGAATAGGGAAGATTGTTTTGCTAGATGAAGTAACCTGCAAATCCCTTCATGGTAGTATATTCACTATGAATTTGCTTATGGGGGACAACAGTAACAATAAACACACACACAACAACATATTGAACAGTACGATGAATGCTGTTTAATCCAGTTACAAATTGGGCATTCGATTATGCAATTTCAAGACTGAATCATAACTGATTACGAAGCAATTTTTTCATTTGCCTACTAGTAGTTGGTGCTTGCTTTGCTCCGCAGAGTTAACTATTTTACAAAAGAGAATGCATCTTTGGCTTTTTATATTTTCAGCAACAATTATGACAAACAATTATGATTGTTATTTGTGAACCTAGAATTGCAGGTCCTACAATCTGATGTATGACACAGCACTACTTGACCTAACATGCCATTGGTGTGAACAGTTGCATTCAACATCACAGAACTTAAAGTAAATTATATCATTGATTTATCATTGGCATTAGGAAGGTGTAGAGATAGTAATTTCTTTTCTCCCTAGTAAAACTATAGTTAAAAGACATATTTTAGATTTTTCTTGCGCCATTGTTGTAGAAGTTACTGGTGCTGCTGCTATTGGAGCATCAAAGATTGTCGGTGAAAAAATCAAAATAAAGCTGTAGGTGCAAAGTCAATATTTTTTTTGTTACCTTTACAAAATGTATTCTTTACTTGTTTGACAGTTTATAAATGAGATAAATGAAGGATTAATACAATAAGAATCATCCCAAAGATACAACAATATCATTGATCCATATGATTAATGGCCTTTTAAGCTAGTTATAATTGGACTTAAGATTAAGAAGCACAACAGATCTTTTCCCTCAATTTAAAGAAATAGTGTTACTTCTTTT
>CAAAJI010000023.1:261083-297663 GCA_900642245.1 Fragilaria radians
AGTCTATAATTTATCTGTATCTAATTTCTATATCTCACCGTAGAGCAGTGTCACGGATCCAGTTGCTCAAGGTCATAGAAGACTTTGAATTTCTATGATCTTGATGCTGCTGCTATTTATGCATAAATGAGACAAATATTGCTCATTGCACTTTAGTGGCTGATTTGATCCACAAGAATTTCTTGAAAAAAGATTGAAGCAACAAAATTTAGAAACAAACAACCGCAGTAAAGGCCTGGATGCTATCAAGGAACATTGTTAATCACATTGCGACAGATTAATGATCAGTCTCAAATGTGGCGATAGATTTGTGACCTTCTAGAACAAGCAAGCCGTCCCCTAAACCCTTAGCAGCGTCATCACAACAAAAAGCATAGGGTTATAACGTAAACCGACGTTCGCGCCCAATATCGAATCTTGGTTACGCTACCATAGTCAATAGTGTACCAACTACCTCTAGATGTTACTACTGCACCAAATTCATTGCAAACTAATTTCACAATGGTCAGTGATCCGGCGCAACCTACATCGCATTTGAAACGCAAAGTTGAATCATGTGGCAACTTTCCTAGAATCGGAAGTCAATTTGGCGATTACTTTTGTTTGGGAAGATTAGGAAAAGGAACGTTTTGTAGCATTCACAAATGTTGTGCTCTACAGTATGGCAGAATTCCACAAGATGTTCGATTGGTGGCTGCTAAAGTTGAATTGAGTCAATTTTCTAATTCTGGGGTTTTGGACGGCGAAGCTTCCATGCTGAGCTATTTAGATCAATCCTTGCCTCCTGATACTGTTCCTCGTTATTTGGGACATTTTGTTTCAACAAGTGAGCAAGGAAATAGCAATGCCATGATTGCAATGGAATTTCTGGAGGGAGATGATATGCATCAACTGAGGGAGGAATCCGGAAATCGCAGGCTTTCTGTCAGTGATGCTGTATTTTTCACAGCCGATGTGCTGATACCTCTATTGCAACGTATGCATCAATTTGCTGGTGTCGTTCATCGTGATGTCAAGCCTAGTAATTGCGTTCGACGTTTCGAAAAGGAATTTCGTCTTGTAGATTTTGGTTTGTCCAAAACTGTAATTGTTCCGAAAGATTCTCCGCATGCAGATCGCCCATTTAATGAAACTCATGCATTCCGTAAAGAACGCGAAAAGGCTGATTTCAGGGGAACTAGCATGTACGCATCACTTCGTGTCCATCAACAAAAAGACTACTCGTTCCGAGATGACATGTGGAGCGTTATGTATGTATTTTGTGATTTAGTATCGGGAGGGTTACCATGGATGTCTTATGCAGCCAACAGAGATCGAGATGCATGTGGGGATATCAAAGCTGATATCTTTCAAAACCGAAAAGCGTCTGACCTTTTAAAAGGGGAATCATATCACTTGATAAATTATAAGCGAAGTAAACTTCAAAAAGAAGGTACTACGACAAGTCTTCCAGATCTGCCTGATCCTTTGGAACTGAGTCAAGATTCAACCAAAATAGAATCCCTTCAACAGGCCTTTGATCATTTAGGTTCATTAGGATTTGCAGATTCACCCGATTATGAGCTGCTTCAATCCTGCATTCGATCGTTTCTACAGGGCGCGACGTACGATACTGGAGTATTGAAGTTGAAATACCAAAAAGCATCACGCGGTTTTTCGCCGACGTCTTTTGATTCCAGCTCTGCGGATTCTGTATCCCCAGATTGGGATTATGAAGACTCTAAAGATCCTATGAATGATAGGAATCTTTGGCGTGAGGTCCAGCGTCAATTAGACATAGAGAAAGCTGAATCGCAAGTGAATGGACAGAACCAAAGCCACAATATTGGTCATTCAACTGAGTTCTCTTGCCTTCCTATAGAAATGCAATTTCGGATAGCCCAAATGAATTACCACTCGGATCATGCCGACGATACGCCGCATCATATTGCATTGCGCGATTTTATGAAAGCCTCCATTCCTCTGGTGTATGGAGAGTGGGATTCAAGTAAATACGAAAAGGGCAATCACAGCAATGATAGATTCCGAAGAGACTTGTATTTAAAAGTGGTCGACATGTGCCTTCGTTGCGCCTCACGGTTCCAATACTTTTCTAACAAATCTTGTTATTATGAGAAAGAACAAGATGGTACTTACAAAAAACGACGTATTTTGTGCACCCTTGGAAGCAGTGCCATGACTGCAGTGTCGAAGGTTATTATTGGACTTCGAAGCGCTAGAGTCAAAGAAAGTGGCAAACCAATAGCACCTCCTGCTGCTTTGACGTTCAGTTCTGGTCCTTGACAGGCTCCAAAAAATAATAAAGTTTTAATCTGTTCGATAATCATGATTATTTCAGATTCACTGCTACCTGTCATTCAAGTAAGAGTGTTTAATTATTGTCTCTATGTTACTGAATAATTGTTCATCAAAATAACTAGCTTCCATCTCAAGTGATCGATTCATCTCACCTGCCCTAAAATAAGCCAAAGAATTTTTTCTTTAACTTCTCTTCATCTTTTTCTAGTTCCGCTAAAAGCCGATCTTTCTTAGCTTGTGCGGCCATCCGTGCTTCGTTGGCAGCTTGGACTTGTTTAGCAGTCATTGCAGCCTTACGTTTACCTTCCCCGGGACTTTCCAGGGCTAGCTTCACAGTTGATCCCGAACGAACACGAATCGCTGCCAAGACCCGAGTCAAGCCTACACCTCTTGTGGACCACATCTCATTTCCAAATGTTGCACTACACATCGTTACAACATCACCCTCTCGAACCTATGTATTACATTTTGAGAAACAAAATGATGTATTCAAATAGAAAAAGACCAAGATATGATAAGAAGTGTGAGTTGGAAGGATAGAAAAAGAATTGGTTATATTCATGACTGGAAAGCAACTAATCCTGGTTTATAAGTCGTTCAGGAAATATAACGTACCATACCCGTACGCGCAGCGTTACCTCTTGGTGCAATCGTCTGTACGAAGACATTTCCTTGCCCATCATCCGCCAACACCAGTCCTAATGGCTTTTGTAATTCGACTACACGATCATCTGATCCTGCGGATCGGGATTGTCGAGCAAATTTTTGGAATTCCATGTCAGCATCTACGTTTTTTGCCATAGTCAATCCAAAGTTGGACATCTTCGCTGTGGAGAACCCCACCGATGGGGATGGTGAAACAGTCACAAATGCATTTGATTGATAAGCGCATAAGACGAAATATAAGAAAAGGAAATAACTACGTTGTGAAATGATGAAGGACATGGTGCAAGACTAATAAATATTGATTTTGTATTTTTTATCAAATAGTTCTCGTCTTGACATACTAACTCAAAACGTTACTATGTAGACTGGGTAATCTGACTTGTTCTGTGATGACGGGATTGCAACACGCATGTATGTCAGTGAATACCGAACCCATATTCCTGATTACTGTGCCAACCTTACTCGATTGATGTCGTGACTTTTCTGCCAGTAAACAAACTACACATTTTCCTAGGATACCCACTAATTTTTGAAGACATACCCATGCTACACCTGGTGACAATGCATTCAAGAGGCGTGATCTGGTTTGGAACGCTTTATCAAGATTGGATTTCAAAAGAAACACACCAATTAATGAGGATGCGGACATACAAATATGTAGGCAATAAATTCAATTTGTATAAATATCGCTGAAGGCAGATAAAGATACCAGAAAGAAGATTTATTGACAACTTCGATTTTGAGAAAGCCGAATTAAACCTTGAGCATCAAGGCCTGTTGAGAAGTATTAGATAGAGAGGGATTTCTCATTAGTCAATAGAAATCTTGATGATTGCTTCAGCTGTAAAATCGTTGAACAGAAGAAAAAGGCAAAACGTTTTGGAGAAGAAGTCTAGGATAAGAAAGTTTAATACTGCAGGATCTCCAAAGTTACTTTGTGCTTCCGAATGATAAAAACAAAGGTTTGACCCTGGAAAACAGTGATGAAGTAGCTCGGGAGTCAGAATTTTCTTTATGTGATAGTGAAGAACAGTAAGGATGTTGCTCGTAAGTATAAATGTTAGCTTATTTGGTAAAGTATTGAAGACCTGATAACAGAAATGCTGTTAGAGAATTATGATAGTGCATGGATGATATGACAATTAGTACCTTCCTTGAATTGCTGCGGGGCATTGCATTTGTTGT
The DNA here is from genome assembly GCA_900642245.1 of Fragilaria radians. Classification (NCBI taxonomy): domain Eukaryota; phylum Bacillariophyta; class Fragilariophyceae; order Fragilariales; family Fragilariaceae; genus Fragilaria; species Fragilaria radians. The sequence goes on from CAAAJI010000023.1 coordinate 265,233, forward strand.
TGACATCAAGCATTCTATTTTGAAACTGAATTTGAATCTTGAAAATGAAGTTTGGAATTCGAAGTTTTTTGAGATAGTGACCGGACTGAGGATTCAGAAACAAGGACCAATGTAACATGATACATAGATTTCTTAATATCTGGAGGGCTAAAAGTGTGACACTTTTGAGCTGTGAGGCAAAGTACATTGCTACATTGGAGGCAACAACGGAAATCAAGTTGATCCTTCATTAGGACTTGAGATTAAGCGTCCCATAGTGGTAAAACTGGTAACGTCGGTGTTTTTATTTGTGAAAAATCAATGAATTGTGAACAGACCAGACAAGTTGACACAATACATGAATTCATTCAAGAAAATTGTGTAGATCAATTCAACAAATTGTTGTCAATATGGATCTGGAGATATACAAGAAGCATGAAAAGGAGTTTTGTGGATAATGCTGAAAGGAAGGGTGTTGAGGATATCCCATACATTCATTCCAGATTAGACTATATGCTGAGATAACATGATAAGGTTTGTGAGTTTGAAAATTTGTGAACCATCAACTCAGACTTCCAACAATTTGTCAGAAGCTGTATTATGATATTGTATCCTTTAACTCTTCATAGATTGATTTGTGCTACTTTCTTGTATCTTTTCACTATAGGGTTACAATCAGCATTGAAAAAGCTGATTCCTTTGGTCGTTCCCATACCGTCAATGCAGAATTAAAATCTCTCAGTTAATCTCTGTATCATACAGACTCTTGTTGCTGCTATAGTCATAGCATGAGACTTGATTTGCTCAAAGCTGACTTGCATAAAGTGAAATGATGATTTATGTTTTTTACTTAAATTGATCTCATCCTCGCTACATCACCCTCTTGTGAAGGTCTAGTGTCACTCCTTCAGGCACGTGTGTGCACTTTCTGGTGAATCTTGATTAGGATATGAGTTCATTCTCTCAATATCCTCGTTAAAGCTATCTTTAGCTTTGAATTAGCTTTAATATAAATAAAAGTGGATAGTTAATGACTTTACTACCCAAACCCAGATGTGTAAATATATAGAATATTTAGATTCTTTATATTCACTTGTACTAACAGTCTTGGCTTTCCAACACTGATACACAAATCCATCTCTTAGTCTAATCTATTAATGTCAGTCTGGATATTGTTCATTTCACATAAAATTATAAAATAATGCATTTCTTTTTAGTGTATACTTTAAGGTATGGCACCATTATCTCCAACCTAAATGTCATCTGTTATGTAGGAACAATTTGAGATCAAAAAAGGGGGAAACGAGTTAGCACCCCCTCAATTCCTGGTCTTAAAGCATGTACACTATTTTGAAAATTCACTTTCATTGCTTTAAAGCATTTTGCTCGAAAATAACATGGTGCTAAATGTTTTTTGTACCACAATCACTCTATCTTTCTTGATCCCTCTTTAGCTTATACAGCACTGACTTCTGACAAAGCATCCCGAAGTGACAGCATACCCCTTTTAGCTGTTCGAGGGCTTCATCTTTTTCGCAATTCAATCTCACAAGACTTGTATTGTGTTCCTTGTGCATGTCGCCTATTCCAAAAAGATTTGCTTCACTTCCAACCTTTTCCTCATCATTTTAGCTCATATCCGTTTGTAAGGGTTTTTTCATAGCGCAATTAATGCATTCATTATTTGTTCTCTTGGATCATAGTGCTTCTAACTTCGTTTTCGCTTTTTTTACGCTACTGATCTTCCCATTGATTGAGAATATCAATTGTAAGAACACTAACCCATTCAATTCATACCATTAAAAGTTAGGATCCACGTCACTTCTACTTCTCTACTGATGGCTTTATCTGTCTGATGTAACTTTTTTATCACTGAATCCTTAATACCCTTGAGATTTTGCCCTTCAGTAAAGTTTAGAACTCAAGTTTAATTACATTCATATTTTCAGCTCAACATATCAATTCAAAATAGGATCGTGGATAAGCCTAAATAAGATGAGAAGTTATCATCAAGAAAATGTATAGAACGGTTTCGTGAAGACTTCTTGTTTATTTACAAATCTAAATGCCTTTTGGCCAAAAGTAATTCTGGGCAATTACTGCTAGAAGGAATGAAGCTTTCTCAATCATTCTTTAATTTTATGTCCTCATTGTATGCTTAATAAAGTAACGTATACAAGTGATTCAATAATCTTGCAAGTTAGATATTTGGAAAGTAGAAATCCACGTAAAACAAGAAACTGCTTTCGGTCGAAGTGCCAAAAAGCAGTTTGCCGTCTATTGTTGATGATTGCCTTAAACAATGCCAAAAACTCAATTTTTGCTTACAAAGTATACTAACAGTCAAATAGACATGAAATGAAGAGATTATTCATATAGTTAGTCAACAGCAGCAGAAAAAGAGGAAAGATAATAATAAGACTGGAAATCAATCTCTAGAAGCAATATTACACTTCTAAATTCAATCGTTCGCAAATAAACCTTACCAATAAAAATGGTACAAAAGGAGTTGTAAGTGACTAAGAAAACTCACTCGACTAAAAGTTGGGAACAAAAGGAAGGTTCACATGGATTATTCAATTGTAAGTGCCCAACATATTGATCCCTAGCGATCCTTTGACTCCGACAGAGGTTTTCAGCAATTTTCTATTTTTCACTTTTCAAGAAGTTAGCATTGTGTTAGAAACTAATTCAGGCAGAGGAGAAATGAAGGCAAAAAACAATCCAAAGTTTTTGAAAGAAATGACTCTGGCTGAAAGATTTGCAAAATAATTGAGTCAATGTACCAGGGAAAGTGCAGATGCCTCGCTAGAGCAGGTATCGTCGAAAGAAAAATCAAAACATGGATGTCTGATGTGAACTAGGAACAGTAGTACCCTTAACCTTAATGGAATCTGTTTTCCTCATTTTGAATCCCATTTCTTCTTTCCATGACAATTCTTGGCAGAGTCGTTTCTCCGATCGTCGATGTCATTGACGTGGATGACATTGTCCAGAGAATTGATGTTAACAACTTACTAGATAGAGTTGATTGGAACAAGGTTCTTGATTCTGTTGACGTGGATCGCGTTTTGGAGCGCGTAGACGTGAATAACCTACTGCGGAAAGTGGATGTGAAGGAATTGGTGGAGCGAGCTGAGATTCCATCGATCGTTGCTCGAAGTACAACTGGACTTTTCTCTCCCATCATTGACACGTTTCGATCGCAAGTGGTGGTAGTTGATCAGGCGTTTCATTACACAGGATGCAGTTCAGACCGAAAAGTCCCTCCAGCCCCAGGATTGCCATTTGAGATCCCACCCCGATTTCCAAAAGGAGTCGGTAACATTGCGGTGGCTGTGCAGGAACGCTATGCGGGAATCGTATCGCGTGCACTGGCATTTCTTTTGGATCAGGCAATCATCACAATTCTCTTCTTCCTTGTTTTGACAATTGTGAAGCAAGGCGCTGTCATTGCTTCTCTTAATGCCATATCAGTTACTTATGATGCTAGATGGAGAATTTTGATAATATTTTATACATGGCAATTCATTTACTATGCTTCTGCATTGGCAGCTACAAGCAAAACTATAGGAAAAGTCATTTTGGGATTGAAAGTTGTGAACAGTGACAACGGTCTTCCAGTTAGTGGAAAAAGGGCAATTCTCAGAACACTCCTTTTGAATGCGAGTCTTTGGAGTGTTGTAGGCGTTTTCATCGGAATTTTTCGGAAAGATAGGAAAGAACTACATGACATAGTGGCTGGAACAGGGGTTGTGTATGATTGGGATGCAAGGATGGCAAGATATCGTCAGGAAAAGATGGAGGAGTATCAGGTTTTAATTACTGAGCGAAGCATGGAAACTTCAAACTCTGGATCTCTTTATCAGAATGGGGATAAAGAACGTTATCGAAGGCGCTACCCGTGGATAAAAGCGTCTCGTAAACCGAGACATGAATCCTTACGGTTAAAATCAGAGATAATGCATTTATAACATCACCTCATTATCTCTCATCTCTTCATCCATACAATCAGATCTAGGCATTACATGCCAATCATCACCCCACTTTGACGGATGTCCAAATTTTTCAAATGTTTCTGTTTCAAGAAAGCCTTTTCGCTCATGTCGCACTCTCATGTACCTCAAAAACTTTGTCGGCTTTGATTGAAGAGCCTGGATGTGAACCTCTTTCATAGTGAAAATATGCTTTAACTTCTTTATCAAGCGATTAATCCCATGAACACCAAACGCCTCTGACTTTACACGGTCGCCAGGAAACATATGAAATTTTATGGCATAATCAGGGATTTGATACATCCAGTGAAAAATAGAGTTTCCAGCGTCATGTGTTACTAAAAATTCATTACATTGTTTGACCAGTCCACCAGCTCGGAACCCTGGGGTGACAAGTTCCAGTGCTGCTCGACTGTAAATTACAGGCTGGCCCCATGGATATCGAAACTCATCTTTCGAGCTGCATTTATATGCCCCGTTGGTTCCCTTATAACCCCATTCTCCCAAGAACTTGGCTGTCACACCTCCTGATGTTACAATATACGGAACAGCTGGATCCACGTTTAGAAATTCGGTCAAATAACGCATCAAGTCATCAATTTTAAAATACATGTCATCATCCGCGAAAATCGTCCACTCGTAGTCTTTAGGTAGTCCCAATAGTCCCTTTTCTTGTTTACAACACGGACTTTCACCGAATTTCCCTTCAGGGCAATCAACCCATATGGGATAAAACTGACTGCAATTCCGCTCTAAACACATGTTGGCATATTCCTTCTTCCATTGATGAGTTAAGACTATGTATAGAGGATCCGTTTGATTCTTCCACCATGTTTCAAGAGAAGGAAAAAGTAAATTGTCGAAACGTTCTGTTGTATTTAAGTGGGTAAACATAACGATTGCTAGACCAGTTGACTGTGGGAGCTGTTGGTTTGTTGAATGATTTTGTAAATTTATAGTCATATTTCCATGATGGCGATAGCGTAACTCCGAATCAATACGAAAGTTAGAGAACTTGCGCTCTGGAAGTACAAGATCTTTCGATTCTACTTTTGAAGGAAGATTGAAATGGACCAATCGCGAAATAATTATGATAAAAATAATGATTCTTATGCATGCTTGGTTGAAAGACTTGGAAAGTCTTATCCTGATCAAAGATCCAGAGGTTGCCATGAAGGCGCTCTGAAAAAAGTTCATTTTCTCCTCCCGCTGTCCTCATGGAACATTTCTTAACTAAGGTTTTTCTATTTTTTTCTTTGGAATGCAGGACAGTAAATTCATTTAATTTAAATGAATACTGACCACTGGTTTTGGAGAGAGGGTTAAAATCCATTCAAATTTTTACTATACTGTGTAGCTTCAATTCATCAATATTGAGTACCAAAACTCCATAGGATAATAAATTCTACAATTACAAAGTATAGCTAAAAATGGAGAGTGATGAATAAGTGTTAGTAGGACAAGAGTCAGCAGAAAAAAACAGATACGGCTGTAGTGATTACAGAAAATTGAGCCTTTCTCGGTTGTCCCTTTCTAAGAATACTAGTAGACAATGATTTTAGACCTTAAAATTATCTGCAAATGAGACACCAACACGAGTTGAAAATATTCTAGTTCCATTACAACAGATGCACGATATACACATGCAATCTGATTTGAAGTCATCAAGATATGCGATAATCTTAACAAAATGGAACATCAGCAATTACTACAAGCACTCCAAAAATAAATATCTTTTTTTATGGAACATGTATGCCTACAATTGATGGACAATGGCTGCAAGCCAGTCAAATTAGCGTTCAAATAGTGCTCCTAGATCAGGGGAATAGCAACGGCACAGAGACTGCAAGATTGGTGGACAGTTGAGTCCTAGCTGAATACTAGACTATAAATTGGCTACTGCAGCAATTGTAATTGCAAATGAATAAACAGCAATATGAGCTGCGTTGGATATCAGAAACCGAACTTATTATGCTTATTTTTAATACAAAGGATTGGCAACATGACCCATTTCATTGGAAAAACCTTTCCTTTTCCAATACGGACTACTACCACATTAAACTAGATGCTGATGCGCAAAGCTATGCACAACTAGATTTCTTTGAAGTAAGGTAAAACTGGATGCCCTTACCAATGGAAATCCTGATGTTTTTCAAAATGTTATGTCCAAACTTGTCAAAGATTTGGAATTTGTAAAGACCTTTCCTAAAGATTTGTAAATGTTATCAGACAAAGCTTCAAGTATTATCAACTTGAGTTAGAAATGCTTCTAGCAAGGCAGTTATTCCTTGGTATGAGAGTCAATATATCAAAGCTATAAGCTCTTTGCAGAACAAATAGAATATCTCGGATATGGATTCCCAGACAAGATATTCTAAGTCCAGAAAGGAACTAAGCCAGTTTATTGACATTGTAAACTACTATCTCAACATGTACTACAGAAGTGGGCCCCTAGCCACTAGTTTTCACATCAGGTAAAGTCAAAGGCATTTAACTCATCCAAATAATTAAGAAAAGTACTGGAACTGATATACTTCATCATACCCAGGTTTCCATTCATATCCTTTTCTTTGCGTAAGTCCAACAAGATATTCAACTATAGAGGAGAGTTACTCTTGACTGATAGGGTGTTCAACCCTGAAAGTTTCAGACCGTGTTTTATGTTGGCTTTTATTACTCTTTGAAAGAATTGAAGTAGCATTTGAATGTCTCCCACGAAAAAATGTGTTGTTGTGGAATACCTCATTCCGCTTAGACATTGATTATCTGAAGATTGAAGAAGAAGGAGAAGAATTGATACTCCTCTCAGAACCACAGAAAAGTAACGTGAAATTCTCCATGCATATTGATCTGATCATCAAAGAGTAGGCAAGAGACAAAGGATTACCTCAACCTCATTACTATATGCAAGTTATTGAAAGATATGAATCTTCTTTGATATAAAGATAAAGAACATTCCCCTGTCATTAAGTCATTGCACCAAGAAAATATACTTCTTCCAGGAAAGATGTACACCAAAAAGTCTATAATAGAGCTTGATCTCAAACAAGAATTTGAACATCTATGCCCCCCTTGTTGATTTTGTCAATTGATCAAAAAGGAGTATTGACTGCACCCTGCCAGAATAACCGCTAGGTTATGCTCTGTGAGAATCCAGTAGGGTTTTCTACCACATAGGCACCATCCACAGCACTCTCTCCGCTTGCACTCACTGTGATATATCCAACCATAGGATAGTATGAAAATGTTGAAGCCACAAATAAGTTGGAAACTTCCATCCAAAGCCTGTTTCAGAATATCTAGCTGGTGCAATATCCTTGTCCTCAGTTTATTGTCTTTTACAATGGGAGCAAATTCAAGCTTGATGTCAAATACACAAAGTTGTGAAAGATATGCTCGGATAACTTGACTTCGAAAGGGAAAATTTATAAGAAGAATTTTCGTTTGACTATTTGCTTTAACTTAATTTATAAGGCTACCTTTAAAGGAAATTGGAATCAGATATAAACTGCACAAAATTAGTAACTCCATCGAATAAGAAAATACATTTTGAAATCCCTTTGCATAAAGGGTTGGACCGGGAATATCAACAACCCGTATTTGACTAATATCCAGCTACAAATATGAAAAAGAGTGGTAAAATTTGAAAAAGGAATTGTGCCGGAGATAGTGAGTATCCGCCGGATTTCTCCCTATGTATCAACACTCAAAAATTGGTATGGCCTTTCTGGCAAACCACATATCTATAAAAAGATAATTCTTTATTGTTAAATTCGTTTAAAGGTTTCGAGCAATAACCAGCCTATTATTAAACTTATATACTTCGAAATGTATTTGTGTACTGGTATCTGAGATATCCCTTACACTTCGTACAAGTGAAAACAGAGAATAAGGATTCTCTATGTATTTTAATATCTATTATCGGAGGGACTGTGTAGGCTTAATTGTCCATTTCATTCACATATAATAGCAAATTTCCATCAGAGAAATTTTCGTTATGGTTCAAGATTGCTCGTGAATGGAAACTGAATATCATCTTTTCCAGGACCTCTAAAACAATTTGGAAAAGTCATTATCATTCAAATTCTTTCCATGTTGTGCTGCAATCTTCGAGAACAACGTTTCAAATTATGTTGTCTCAGCATGTAGAAGCCATTGGGCTTTATCAATATGCAGACCTTACAAGGATGATTCTGCTTTAGTTTAATAACAAATCGATTTATCGTAATTTGTAACACGATTTAGGGTCACAAAATTGTTTTGAATTTGTTCCAAATATTGTACAGATTTAGAATCATTACACATGATTTCCCATTAAAAGCAAATGTTAAAAAAATTGTCCAGCAAAGTATTATCTTTCATTCATCCAAGATTGTAAAGGGAGAATTGTATATAAACATTAGATTCATATAATCATTTGATGTTGAAATTGACGTATTCATCATTTTCAATTAGGTTTTCTAGAGACTTTATCATATGACAACTATTTTAAGTATGGGGTATGAGTGAATCTTACAAAATTCCATCTTAAAGCCAAACTGGAACATACCAACAAATCGCTGATTATTTCTGACGTTATAGTATCTCGTATGCTTAACTAGAAAACTCTATAAAAATCTTAAAACATCTTGAGATTATATCGATTGCTGCAAATCATGGCTACCCAAGTTGTTCCACCAAGAACCGTACCAAGCAATGGTATTACCCGAACTTCTGTTCCGATGACAGCCGAGAAGCCGATATGGGATTTGGAACTTTATCATTTAGAATCTTGGCTACGTTCCATGAACGTCTTCATTCCGAAAGGTTCGTCGACAGTCATGTGTGTTTTTTAAGGAACGTCATGGGAATTTCTCTGACCTCCATTACATGCATTTTTCTGTCTTTTGACTGACAGCACAAGCTATGTCGAATGAAGAACGAGCACAAAAAGCTGCCATCGGTAATACGTTAATGCAGAATCTTTCCATGACCCTGAAATCATTATTAACACAATCGACTAAAGTTACCTCGACGGAACCGCCAACCAAACGCGTAAAAACGGAGATTAATGACGAACCACCAGAAGTTCATGATCCATACGGCATCTGGGTTGGTCAAAATGAGGAGCCACCTTCCAAAGAAGGAGCGATTGTAGTACAATTAACAACTGCTGGTTGGATAAATGCATTAGCGGGACTTACTGGAGGAGTTGTAAGCGCCAAACTAATACTGAAAAATCCTCAGATACCTACCTTTGATACTTTCCTTCCATCGGCTGCCAATGTTTCTGTTCAAGAGCTCAGAAATTATGCGCAGACGCTTCATCGGGTTGTTCAGACTCGTTTGGAAACAGATTTCCTATGGAGTACACCATCTCGCATTATCGATATGTTAGCATCCGATCTTGCACCACACGAATTCAGCGCGGTTCGTCGACGTGTCCATGAAACTGTCATTGAAGGACGGGGAAGGAATCCTGGAGCACTCGATGAAGGAGATGACATACCAGTGGCTTCTCGAGTCGATGAGCATGATATCGAACGTGTAAGTAGAAGAGACGTAGTGTATTCTATTGTACATGCAGCAATTAGAATTGCAGTCGCTCACATTCATCTCATTGAACTAGGATAAAAAATGCAAAGTCTGTGGTAATCAAGATCAGGCCGAGTTTACGTTGGATCGGAAGAATGGTGACATCATATGTACTGCCTGTGGAACTGTCGCCATGGAGTCCTTAATGCATGAAGGATCACAGTTCCGAAAGTTTGAAGGTGAAGTGGATCGAAATCATCATGGCGATGCACCTAACAAGTTATTCTCCAACGCACACAATATGGCCACAACACTAGGTGGCATACAGATGACATCATCAGCAGGCGGTCCAGGATTTGGCTCACAGAAGAAGGGAATCGAGCAAGTTCTCCGAAACGCTCATGCCTATACGGAGCTTAACATATCTCAATTTGGTAAGGGTGAACGTAAGACTCGAGTGGGATACAAGGATCGACAAAAGAAAGATGCCTTTGTTCAAATGACTCATGTCGGAGATGCTCTTCATTTGCATGAGGCTGTAGTGCAACGAGCCAAAGAAATTTTTGCTGGCTTTCGCGACGATCGTGAATTGGTGCAATCGTTTAAGCCTGTAATATGCGCTTGCTTGGTCATTGCCTTTGAAGAATTGTCCAAGAGTGGGATGCAGCTAATGAAGCAGAGGCAGCAACAAGACGCCGAAGCACGATTAAGTCAACGAGCAAATAAGCGAAATGAGCTTCATAACGCAAGCATGGCAGGAAAAGGGGGTATTGTTTTGGATATGAGGAAGGTGAAAGCAGAAAAGACAGATGACGTAGAAGTTTCTGCTCTAGAAAAGAAACAGGCGTCTCGTTGGGATTTAGATGATTGTCGATCGTGGATGTTGGAAGCATCTAGAAGAATAGTGCAAGTATGGTTGGAGGAACGTAAAGAAGGCAAAGTTGCCATACCTTTGGGAACACAAGAAGAAATTGAAGGAAAATTAGTGGAGCATTCGCTTAACCTTTGTGATCAACTGGAAGCAGAGCTCAAGCAAAAGATAAAGGACGTTGAGGCAAGAAAGCCTATCACTCCACGAGTAAAGGATATGGCTAATCTAAGTATTCGATGGCAACATGGGCATGAAAGAGGGTCTGGGGGGAAAGGTGGTGTTGGCAACTCCGGGAGAGCAGTGAATGGTGTCAAACCAGGGGAACAAACTGAGCGGACTGCTGGTCAAATCCTTATTCTCAAAACAGCCAAGAAATTGGGGAGTATGGTGAATGATCCATTAGTGGGAGAAGCCTTCCATAGAGAGCTGAGATCATTACTTGCCCGGCAGGAGTCTAGAAAAACCAAAGTGTTTAGGGAAGAAGTAGCACGTCAACGATTCAATCAAATGCAACGAAAATCCTATTTACAGATAAGAACAGATGTGAAGAGTTGAAGTAAAGAAATGTAAATTAACAACATGTTCTCAGAAAGGTCAAATTTTTCTTGTAGAAACTACCTTGCCAGAAATAGCAAGCAATAATGAAGTGAGAAAGTAATCCAGCAGTACTATCTGAACAGTAAAATATAAAGAATGGTGGTGCTGCTGGAGAGTCAATGTTATTATCAAAAGTTAGACATAATGTTGTCGTTCGTGGAAAGTCAATGCTATTGCTCTATTCACTTTAGTTCTGTGCATTCTTTGTTTGCACGAGAATTTAAAATTCAAGACAAATGAAGCATCAAAACAGTAACTGTAATCCTAGAAATGTAACAAGAGTGTTGATCCATATTGTGAAAATGCCGTTTAAAGAAGTTATAAAGTAGACTTTAGATTTTGCAATTTACTAAAGACATGAAAGATCATTTATCGATTCAACATGTACACTCATTCATACTTTTCAAAAATTTGAATTAAGTATGGATTACCGACCAAACACAGGTGGACAAATTGAAGTTTTTTGGCTTGTACGCCAGAATAGGCCAACAGCCACTTTGTATGTGAAAATTCTTTGTACCAGGAACTTCATTGATAGTAGGAATACGACAGACGAAAAAGTGGAGTACATGACGAGATGAATGATGTATGAGAACTGAATTTCATTAAGTTGATGGGGAATGAACGTGAATGAAAAATTGAAATTTGATCAGGAAGTATGATGTGAATGGAGGAGCTGTGGTGAACGCAGAAGTGATCAAGCAGTCTAGAATGTAATCATAATTCCCAAAATTTGATACACACGAAGCAACTAGCTTTCCCTAGCAACACCACTTAATTATTCAAAGAAGGAGATTAATTAATTATAGGTTTTCCCTAGCACCATTACTTAATTATGCAAAGAAATGTATTTACTAAAAATAGGTCGATAGTACAATCCTTATCTTTATTTAACTAGTTCCGTTGCTTTATACACACAGCGATCTACGCACCATCTCACTACTTTCACAATGATTAAAAAGTGTTTCGATCAATTAAGTCAATTATTCTCGAGCTGGTCTTTGAATAATCTTCAATGAGTACAAAGGGCTTGATTATCAATGCTCTCCCAATATCAGCCACATTTAATTTTGTTTTCAGTGTCCTGCATCAACATTCACATCTATCAAAAGCATATTCCTTTCCCTACTTGGCAAACGCAACAGCGATACGTCACGCTGGTGGCATGCGTGTGAGATTTAACGTCAATTTGCCTTCCGATGATTCTTCATGTTCCTTGGGATTGATTCACACCTAAAAGTTCCAGCTAGGCGATTTTTGACATTCACTCGTTATTGATTCCTATCGTTCTTTTGTGGTGGCACATGCATTCGATTTATTTAAGAACTAGGAATTGATTTGAGAATTCGAATTTCCAGGAACATCAAGAATAGTATCACAACAAAATTCTTATAAAAACTAAAGTTACGGGAAAATCAATATGGACAATAATACTAAGGCTTCTCAGCCTAACCTGATCGATCGTGGTACAGCATCTATGATTCTGCGAAGGATGAAGCGTAAGATGTTCCTCGACGCAGTCCAGAGCAATGAGGGAAGTCTTCGAAGCATTCTCGGGACTGCCTCTCAAGATTCGAACGACTCTACTACGTTGGATGTCAGCGTTTCATCATTTAGTTCGGATACAAGCTTTCAGTCGTCAGTAAACTTTAAAGGATGAAACGAGAATGAAATATGATTAAAAAGAACTGCATTTTGAATGAAAAATACACATTCCTCTGAATTACACGTTAATGCACATGTGCGGACTCGTTTCTACGGCTTTCAGACGTCAATAGATGTCTTCCATAGAACAAAGCATAAAGCGGGTGAGCTCGTTCCAGAATTCCATTTCATTTGATAAATTAAATTTGAGTTATCTCGTTTTGCGAAAATGCAAATAGACTGTAAATTCACGACAATTACGTTATCTCACGGCAACTAGGCAAAGTGTGAATACCAAATTTGAAAGACACAAAATTAGGACCTTTCTCTTATGGTACACTTTCAATCTACGAATCTAGTTCAAGTCAATGATATTACTCCGCAAAATAACAAAACTAAATCCAAGCCGAAAAAGAGAGCTAAGTTACATTTAGACTGGCCTCGACATATGATATCAATATCATAAGAAAACATGTAGGAGATTCTATACAACAAACATGACATAATATTACTTCATTTCTTGATTTACTTGCGCGCCATAGAATTTGAGCGATTTTTAACACATCAATATAAATAGATTTCACACTTGAATATACTCTTTCGATTAATTTGTAACTGGCTTTCTGTTATGCTTCATATGCGCTTGCACTAGTGTATTTGCAGCCAAGGCTGCCAATAGACTAAGCTCACCCGCCATAACAGCGGCAGCAACAACATTTGCAAGTTGGCGGGCGTTATCACCTGGATTAATACCTCCCCCTTGGACACCAATCACTTTCAGGCAAGAAGCTTGGGCTGGCAAAGATGTACCACCACCAACAGTGCCAACTTCAATGGATGGCATTGTACAAGATATCCATAGGTCACCATCATCAGTTTCTTCAAGCAATGTTATGCAATTGCTTGACTCTACGTTTTGGGCGGGGTCTTGTCCTGTAGCTAAAAACACTGCGGTTACAATGTTGCTCGCGTGAGCATTAAATCCCCCAATTGTATTTGCCATTGCAGAGCCGATTAGATTTTTATGCAGATTAGTGTCGACAATCGCTTTGACAGAGGTTTTGAGAGTATTTTTTACCACCTTTGCTGGAATCGTGGCCTCAACAACTACACTTTTTCCTCTACCTTCAATCCAGTTAGTTGCTGCAGCCTTTTTATCCGTGCACATGTTGCCACTTAGCGCAACTAGTTGAAGCGAAGGAAACCTTCTGCTCAAAAATTCTACGACTGCCAAGGAACCCTTAGAGACCATATTCATTCCCATAGCATCACCCGAGAAACATATCAATCTCAAATATATGTTTCGACCTGCAACTGTAGGCTGACAATTTGTCAATTTACCGAAACTAGTAGTAGATTCAAAGACAGCCTTAAGCTGCAAGAAATTCTCTGGCACCTCGCACCATAACTTAAGAGCAGCAGCTTGGGCAGCACTTTCCATACGAAGGCAAGGAGCGCGTGTAATTCCATCTCGCAAAACGAAAGCTGACGCTCCAGATCCTTCTGAAATAGCTTTTGCACCGCGCTGAGTGGAAGCCACCAAGCATCCCTCCGTTGTCGCCATCGGGACAAAAACTGACTCTCCATTTAAAGTTAAAGGTCCTACAATTCCAACAGGAAGGGGCACGTAGCCAACAACTATCTCACAGTTAGCTCCATATACACGAGTATAGTCCAGCGATGGCGCGTAAGGTAGTTTTTCCAAAGAACCCAGCTTTCCAAAGGAAGCAAATCTCTCTTCCATGACCATTCGACGCACTTCAACAGCTCTAAATGGTGTCAATTTCTTCTCAAGTTCGTGATCTTTTATTTTGTTCTGTAAAACAAGCTGGGATACCTCGTTGTCTGACAGACTAGCCATATTCTCAATTTCAGCTGATAAAATAAATGAAGGTGCATCTGAGCAAATAGGAGTAGAATCCGCAGGAGGGAGTATTACTTTATCCTTTTTTGAATCAGAAGTTACACTTGATACTACCTTCTCACTTTAGTCAATACTTCGGTGAGTTCATGATGATCAAAAGTGGCCCTATCAAAGTCAAAAATTGACATTAATCGTACCTAGATGTTGGTGCAGCCAGTTCGTCAATGTCCACAAAAGATATACCAAAGAAGCCGAAAAAGTAACAAAGAAATAGAGACCAACCGATCAAAAACCTCAAGAGGTAACCAGAATCTTGAAGGTAAGCTTGGGCATTCCAGGTAAAATGAGCTACAGATGCCAAGAATGCCGCCACAGTGAAGTAATTCAACCATTTCAAAACAAACCATTTCGGCTGAGGGCCGGAAGGTGGCTCCTTCTTTTGCATAGGAAGTGATATAGGTGTTGCACAAACCTCTTCCTGAACACCTCCAGATCCCAGCAGCGAAAAAGAGATCACAACAGTGACTGCTACAATTAACGCATATAAGTGAGTAGATGGAAGGGAATCAAGGACTGAGAGGAAAGCATCCAACCTCATCCCAATCGTCTGTGTCGACATATGTTTTGGGGTAATGTAAGGAGAATCAATCCAAACACTATTTTTCGAATGCACGACGTGGTTCGTATCACGATTACGTTAATGTTTGGGGGGAAGGGCAAAACGCATAAAGTCATTGGTTCCATTTCAACATGCTAAAGAAATATCAATACCAACACTTTCTACTGGACCAAAGAGCCTCCATGTAAGAAAAAAAAACGCAACGGTTGTTTCAATTTGATTTTTTGATTTCGAAACACATAGATTTGCATCCCTAACCTTAATTTTGAAAAGTTGATGTCAATTCAAACGGTATTTTTTCAAATTCCGATTCCCAATATGGATACAGGGCCAACTTCATGCAACCAGAAATTGCTTGCAATCCTCTATTCTGCTCAGAATTTGGAAAGTCATACGCTGTCGCAAGACATTGATTGGAATTGAATTATTGTCCCTAGCAAGAAGGACAGAAGTAAATTTGCAACAAAATTTCTTCAAGAAATAAACAAGATATTTAGTATTTCTATAATTATCTCTGGTCTCTAAATTGTTGAGATATTTAGCATTTTCATGGATGCATTTTAGTGACACTAAACAGAAATCCAGCAAATCACTAGCTTGCATGGTGTGAGTAGTATTCATTATGGTCTGTTGATTCTGCTACTACAAAACTGTAACAGAAATTCTCATCAAGAAATCATAGCAGTAATGCTCTCTTTCTTTGGCATTTCGAAATGGTTGTAAAATGTAACTAGTTCTATTCGTTACGCCTAGTTGTGATGCATTAAGCCCCAATCCTCTCTGGTGATAGCCAAATCAGCAAATCCAAGAGAGCAAGACTGTATCGTGTTGTCTATCATATGCATATTGCATCAAGTGGCTTTCTGATTTCTAAGTTAGACAATAACCCATGTTTGCCAATTTTGAATGTTGCATCCAAAATGGTCAACCACACTTAAATTATGTAGATTTGTACTTCTTTCGAGTTTCTGCTTAGCAAATGAACCATAATTCTTCTTTGGAGAATATCTCAAACATTCAGACCAGGTCAAGATCATCAAGATCTTAGATCATGCCAAGATTCCAGAATACGATGAACCCAGGGTAGCTGCAAGTACTTCAGGTGTTTGAAAAAGTCCAGCGCATCAAAACATGCCTGCACTACACCTAGGAACTAAAAAGGATACTTGTGGTAGTGTACGACTAGAAAATCATTTATCAGTCGTACCACTTTTGAAAGTAAATCCACTCAATTAAAAGCCTAGCTTTAATATGCTACCTTTTAATTATTAATCTTCTGGGAGTAGGTTTAAAGAAGTGCAAGCTGGTACTTAACTAGGAGCCACACTCATTACAGGTCTTAATATTTTCTATCAACCTCACTTTGAAGCTTTGTCAGATTTACCCCCAACCGACATAGTTTTGTCCAACTCCTATTTTGAATAATCATGTTGTATCTCTATTCAACATCATTATTTCTAACTCCCTTCCTTTATGATTATCAAATAGCTCCGCGATTTGATTTTATATCTTGAGCTAAAATAATACTCTTTGATTGAGCGTAAAATGCCCAAGATCCAAATTTATTATAACGCTCTTCCTTTGAGATAGCTGTCTTGAAACATCCAAAATTGAATTGTTTCTAACCATCCATGCTATTGCGCAAGAGTTCCATGAATACTATGCCAACAATGTCAAATTGGTTCTTAATCATCATTTTATTGTATAGCTTGATATATCTAAGCTTAAGGATGGCCTCAATCTTTTTTACTAGTTGAATATCTTTTCTGTTAATCTAATAACCCAGATACTTGATTTGTTCTAAGCTAGGCTTAGATGCATTGACTTTCGTACCGGCAGGCGAAAGGATTGGAAGAGCCGTTTCCAATATAAGTAAATAAATTTTGAAGGATTTACTTGTTAATATCAAATCATCAGGGCAGGTCCACATATTTGGTAAGATTGGACATGACGTTTTGAAAGCATATCAGGGGCAATTTGATCCCCATGGATTGATGATTTTAGCCGTATTTCCCATGGGAATACAACATTTGAGCATCAGCGTCTAGATTGATATGATAGTAACTCAAATTTAGATCCTGTGCATTTGCAAAGGTAAACACTTCCATGGAACGGATCACGTCCCAATCTTTGGTATTGGAAATGGGCGACCCGACAACTTGAGTGATCTGAAATCGGAAACAAATCGTATTCTTGCAAGTTGCGGTTAAGGTCATTCAACCTCTCTACAACTTGATGTACACCAGTAGTAAGTCCCATAAACAGACCCCTCCTTATGTAATTGAAGAGAGTACCTAAACCTCTCATCAAAATGAACAATCATATAATGTCGGTGGATTGGCTGAGGATAAATGTAGGATATCCAGGAAGAGGGTATTGTCTGTGTTGTACTTCGTGAAAGAAATAATTCGGCAAATTATCCAGCTTAAGCAAAGGGAGATAAATCAGGATTTCTAGTTTCAAAAGTAGGTATCAACAAGAAAATGTCATGCATAAAGAAATCATGTAGGCAATCGTGGGAGTTTACTACACAATCTAAGGCACAGAACATATTTTATTAACATTTCTTATATGAATGGTCAAGACAACATTGGATGAAAACAGGTTTAGGGGGGGGGGGGTCCTTGATCAACAAATTGAATTTGATTTACCTTTTTTATATGAATAATTTTCATTAATCAAGTGTTTAAATGACGCTAGTTGCTTATGTGAATGGTTTCCAAGAAAAGTGTTACAATTTTTGCTTAATAATTATGGTTCAAGATACTTTGCAGTATTTGAATGCAAGATCAAAGTATAGAAATAATTTAGATGGTATCATGATTTCCCATTGCGTTCTCTCAACACAGAGCAAAGTGATGCGTGCAATCTTATGCTGTATCGTAAGTGTATATCAAAACTTAATAGTTCTGAGCAATAATCAGCCAATAAATAGATCATAAGACAATGAGATGCATTTTTGTGTGGGTATCAAAGATGTCCCTTACGTATAGTATAGGTAAACATGAAATATGTATGTTTTTATAAGTCTTTTCTTGGAGAGCATCACTTGAACTCTCCAGTTGATTCCTTTACAAATTTGGAAAAAATGCATTAGGCAGATTAATAGATCGTAAATATTTGTTTTTCAATGGAAGTTTTCTGAAATAACTTTGAAGACAACCGTATCAATTTTGGCAAAGTTATAGTGAACATTCTTTGTTATTCCTACATTAGCTGAATACAAGTTTTTTCTCCATTTTTCTCATCGAAGTGGAAAGAAATTTCTAGGCATATTGATGAGTTCCCATGGAACAAAGTCTAATTGCTCCTTATATAAAATAACTTTAGTTCTGAATTGGATTATCCGAAGGTATCAAAGCAAAAACACACCTAATAGAAGAAGGTCAACGAGATTTCGGGCCTAACGTATGATGCATCATCCCTGTTTTTTTTCAACAGTTAAGTGAAGGCGGACAGACGAGTCTTGATTTTATTAGCAATGCTACAATTTGGGAACGATATGCCCCAGAGCGTGATTGACAAAATTCTCCATGCGATTCGGAATCAGCCAAAATCCCCAAATGGGGTTTCAAAGGTTGCTATTGCCAAGTATCTCAAATCTGAGCTGGGTTACGAGAATTTAGTAGCGCTGACAAGAGCATTGAAAAAAGGTGTTGAAAATGGTACCTTAGAGAAGCGAGGACAGTCATTTAGAGTTGCTTCCGACCCTCAAGAAATAACTGAACCAGAAACTGAAATTGAAGTTAATGATGTACTCGTGGGTCAAGGCGATATTTTGTCAATGATCGGCGACTCCATCACTGTGAAATACGTCGGGAAACTCGAAGACGGTACAATCTTTGATGCCGAAAAATCATTTGAGTTCACTTTAGGAGTTGGTGATGTCATAAAAGGTTGGGATCAGGGGTTATTGGGTATGAAGGTCGGTGGTAAACGAAAGTTGGTTGTCCCTCCCAAACTTGGATATGGAAAAAGAGGCTGTGGGCCTGACATTCCGCCGAATTCAACGCTTAATTTTGAAGTTGAAGTTATAAAGATAAAGAGACTTGACCACGATTAAAATCTCATGTGCTCCTGCTATGCACCGAGAGTGTACATCCATATGTTAATGCTAATGGAAATGACCTGTTAATAAACTGAAAATGCTATGAATTGGTCAAAATAGGGTTTTATAGAAAAGACTGGGGGTGGGTGTATGAGTGCTCATTATTTCGGAAATTGTCGTACCCAGGTATGGGTTTGGTGGCTCCGTTATAGTCAGATGTAATATCATCAATCCAACATGTCATCGCTGAATTTGAACTTTGACTTCAGGCACTTCGCAGTGTCTGAAGGGAAGCATCAAACTCACACCGAGTACACTATTCTATTAGGCGGTGACGTAAAGTGGTCTGACATTGTATCTAATAAATAAAACAGCGATAACCTTTTTCTTCACCCCCGGAAGTTGAACTCCATGAATCCAAATGGACGATAAACATAACATTCCAAAGAAACGAGTAACTTTGAAACGAGTACAGTATGATCGAATCAGGAGAAAAACTTGATATTCTTCTCTCCGTCATGACGGTAATTCGACGGATCAATGTATTTTCCTCCACAGGATACTTCGTCTTCATGATGCTAATGCTTCCATCAACTTCGGAGGCACTCTTAGGCACCACTGCTCCAAGACTTGGAACTCGAGGGAACACTTTCATTCCTTCATCACAATTCTTCATGGTTAATCCTGGTGTTAAAGCCCCGCCTGATATCGAGCGCGAGGTCTCTCGTCTTGGTAAAAGTGGTCGAACAGATGAAGCAATTTCCTTGTACTACGCAGCATCAAGACCGACAATAAGGTTACTAAATGGTGCGATCGATGCCTGCTCTAGAGCTCGACCGCCGAGGTTAGAGCAGGCCTTTGAACTTTTGACAGACGGAGTTGATAACAAAAGTCTGCATCCAAATGTTTTTACATTTGGATCACTTATTAGCGCCTGCGCTAGAGCCCGAAACGCTGATCTCGCAATGAAAGTACTCCGTTCTATGGAGGTAAGTTGTCGAAGCATCCAAATCTTCACTTATGAATTTCTATTTTTCACGCGTCTTCATAAAGGAAGAATATGGTGTGCAGCCGAATGCTGTTGTTTATTCCACAGTCATATCAGCATGTTCACGTGAAGCCACTGCGACGCCTAATCTATACAAAGTTGCTTTAAATTTGTTGACGGAAGTAGAATCGAAAGAGTTAAACATGTCTGTCGTTGGCTACAACACTGCTCTAAGTGCTTGTTCTAATGCCGGAAAATGGGACGCTGCAATTAAGCTTTTGGAGAAAATGGAGACTCGAGGAATCGTTGACGTAGTATCTTATGGTACTGTCATGGCTGCATGTGAGAAGGGAGAACAATGGAGTCTTGTTTTGCATTACGCTGATACTATGATTTCGAAAGGTTTCTCCCTGGACGGACTAGCTGTCACATCTGCGCTTCATGCCTGTCAGCAAAAAGGGATGGCGTTAGATGCTCTACGTTATTTGGATCTGTTGAAGGCTTCACCCAAAATGTCGCGAAGGAAAACAGCAGGATGGGAGCGAAGTGGCACAAGAGAGCCTTTAGAAGGGCCTGATAATGTTGCGTATCGTTTGGCTATCTCTGCATGTGCAAGAGGAGGGGAATGGAGAAAAGGTATCAATTTACTTTCAGAAATGAAAACCGTAACTGGAAGTGTTGACGTCATCGCGTACACTTCGGCTATTACTGGTTGCGAATATGCCGGAGAGTGGAAAGCAGCATTCTCTGTCCTCGAAATGATGAGAAGAGATGGTGTAGAACCAAATGAGGTAACTATAGCTGCTGCCATCGGTGCCTGTGCTACTGCTTGTGCTAGAGGATTGGATGTGGATTTGGCACTAAGTAAGGGATTACAGCTTTTGCAAGTAACCAAGAAAGATCCCAATGTAGTAAAGCCTAACATAGAAATATACAATGCAGCAATTCGTGCATGTGCTGAAGCCAAAAAGCCTGATCTGGCGTTCAAAATCTTTGAAGATGCCAAAAAGCAAGGGCTGCTTCCAACTGTTGTCACTTTTGGAAGTTTAATGACTGCTTGCGAAAGAGCACCTAGTGCAGCTCACATGGACAAAGCATTTCAATTAATGAAAGATTCTCAGCTTGAGCCGAATGAAATTATCTATGGAGCTGCCATTAGCTGCATGCGGAAAACATCGCAAGCTGAACGTGCTTTTCTGGTTTTAAAAAATATGATAAGGGGAAACCTGCAACCCAATGTCGTGACCTTTAATACTGTGTTGGTTACACTGTCAGAAAGCAGAAGAATGAGCTTGGAGGATCTAATTACTGTTTACAAAATGATGTTGTCATCAGAGACATCCAAACCGAATAGACAAACCTACAGCATACTAATTCGAGCCTTCTGTATGAATAAGAAGCCTCAAGGTGCTGAAGCTTTCTTGAAGCGTATGCGACAAAATGGGATCAAACCAGATGTAGACTTATATACTATGACGGTGTCCGCCTACGAAAAATCTCGTCAGCCTATTAGAGCTGTAAGGCTTATGGAAACCATGGAGGAAGTCGGAATCGATTTTTACAGCGTAAAGGTATTGAACAATGCTTTCAAGAATGCTCTCAAGCTTGTAAATGTTGTTGGGAAAAGCTTGGGAGAGAGTGAAAGCGATGAGGAGTGGACGCGTTTAATTTAGCGATTGTAATTCATTGCTTTCTTTAGTACATCCGAGAATCGATATCTCGCCTCTCTATGTGCCCTGCGATGCCCAAAAAGGATTGAACCATCACGAAAAATCCCTGTAAAAAGGTATAGAAGTTCTCAGAAAAACCGATCAATCAAAGTAATATAAAATTACATTGCTTGCTGAGTAATGGTCAGTTGCATCCAATATCTGAAAGGATGAAAGTGAGTAGCGTCTTTGTACATAGAACTAATATTGTGGTGAATTTGAATTTACTTTGGCGATCAACAATGTCCAAGACTGTGTCAGTTGTTGTTTGAAAAAAAATGAAAGAATTTGTCTAGGTTGGCGGATAATTTATATTTGTTGAATAACCAATCCAATTCTTAACATTATTTCATGGCACATGCGAGCCTATGTTGTATACATTGACATAAAGACAACTTAAAAAATCAAAATGACATCCATGGCTTGATCTAAAACTACGACAATTATCCTCTGCAACAACAGGGTGAACTGTATCTAGAAAAGTTCACCCGATTCTGCCGTTTCATCTCTATCGACCGCATTTGAAATCGATAGAGGATGGGTGATTAACAGGAAGAGTTTAGTTCAAAATATGAAGTTACAATTTAGTTTGCAATACTCATGAAACTCATTTTTGGTTTGAACTCGTACATGGAGTTGAAGAGTAAATGATGTTAGGATGAAGCGCATTCAGGATATCGCATCCTGTCTACAAGGAACTTTGTCCTATGGCAGAACGAGGATAAGCCATCAAGGACAAGATTAAAAAGTAGACAACATTTCGCCAACAAACCTGTGAAATTAGTAGATTTATTTCTAAGTTGTGCCTTAGGTTCATTTCTAGATTGTTAACTTGCTATTTTCTTACGTATCCGCAATGGAAACTGCGTGCACTGCGGGATTTTACTACGACCTTACATTTTGTAAGGTTCGTTAGAGTATTGGTATACGCTAATGTGAGCATGTGAAACAGAATAATTCATCATCCACTAGGTCAGTCTACTTGTAGATGAGATTACTGCAGAATCAAGATATTTAATTGAATCTCCGTTCATTATTTCAACTTTCATGCTAGTTGATTAACATTATGGACTAATTCCTAGATTATAGAATCTTTGCTTGGTTTCAACTTAAATTTGCAAATGACAAAACAACAGGCAATATTATACTCATCAGATCGTAAATACACAAGACACATACATTCCAATTATATCCCTTATATTAGAAAAAAGAAAGCTAAGAGATAAACCAGCAACTTTCATCATTACAATTGTTACTTCTAATAATAAACCATAAGCCCTAGAACAAAGCAAAAGAGGAAAATAGAATTTGTCAACGGGAGAGCCCTGCGTGCCATCTCTGTGACGAACTTCAATTTCCTTTCCAAGCTTGACATTAGGAAAATAATTACTTGGGACTATTATTTAAATGAATCAGGCAAGAGTCTAAAATCATTATGAGATGAAAATGGGAAATATCTAGTGAGAGGAATTGGCCCTGATTTTCTACGAGAGATCCATTTCATGGGGAGGGGGGGCATCCCGATGGCAATTCTCAAGCACGTCATGATGCAACCACACCGGAACATTTCTAATTGCGATAAGCCAGAAAAGCTTAATCCTCGATGTCTATTGTACCCCATGAGATAATAAAAAAAATGGTGAGCGCGAAATACCCTTAAGGCAGACCTCAAAGAGGCACTCAATCAAATCTTTAGGAACATGCAACCTTTATCAGGAGGACTAAAAAGCAAAGAATTTGTATAGTAGTACGGCATATCTATCAGAAACTTGATGTACACTTCTTAACTGCCGAAAATGCAAGTTATCCATCTGGAAAAATAATAGTACTGGATTAATGCAGCAAGCAGGAGAGCCCCCGCGTTCTAAAAGGGCCAGTAGGTACTAATAGCTGCTGACTATTGCCAACTAAATAAGCACTTACAGCGATAATCATTGCAAAACAGTGAATATACTGAACATATATCAAAGTCCTTGAATGCTTTGGCATTTTGCAACCTGCAATATATGTGAGCATAGGATGGATATAGTCAATAGTGCGAAAATATCAAAAATACTACACAAGCATGTTTTTCTCTGACATATGCTACGGCGCATACTAACCTTAAAAACTATATCTTCATTCAAATTGACAGAGACATTAATACAATGGTCACTATTTCTCGAAGATTGAAATTAACCTGATATATTTAGAAGAATAATAGAATACCTTTAGTGACGGACTCTCAGACCTTTACTTCGAGAGAGTGGATAAAGAAGACAAATGACATGGGGAAGAGCCAATAACTGGCATCTCTTGAGCAATTATGCGAAAAAGGAGATAAAAAGACCTGTTTCCAATGTTTCCAGCCCTCATTGTAAAACATCAGGGAAATGTACGATGATAAAAAGAAAAAGTTGAAAGAAAACATCACCAATAGACTTTCAACTAAAAATAAAGAAGGTGTCACACTCATTGTCTGATATGACAAATTTTCACATCGATAGCTCTACAAGACAGAATCGTAAAGTTCTCTTATCAAAATTCCAAAAATCGACATTAAAACCATGGCTGTGGTTAAAAAAATAAGTAAAAAAATTAAATCTTTGGAAAATATGAAATAGTCAAACTCCAGCGAAAATACTATTGACTTCCTCATACAATAAAAACACCCGAATTGATCCTTTGACTAGGACAATTGTCATTACGAGCCCCAAAAGTCCTCAAGTCATTAAGATACTTAACAATACTTGACCCAACTACATTTTGACTCAAATTATCTTTATGCAAAGTTTCTACAAGTCATAACCATGAATCAAATGGAATTGCTTGTATGATTGAATCGATTTTTCGGCTATCATATTGAGATTATCTGAGCTCTAAAATCAGATTTTGATAAGGATTACCCATAGCTACCCTTCAGGAATTGCGTAGAAACTACCAAACTCTCACTACAGACCCCGCCAAGCACGTCTGGTGTTTGGCCAGGACATACTCCTAAATACTTAATTCAAAGCGGATTAGGTTTTAATCAAGGCGCAAAGGCAATAACCCACAATAAAAATGCGAAACAAATGTACTATACTTACGTCACAGGTGACAAAGCAATATTCCTCTTCTGATGATAAAAAGGAAATGTTCCATGTCATCTGATAGCAATTCCCTATCTTTTCCTGATTGTAAATGTTACAGTGATGATATTCTTCTCTCCTCTGATCAATTTTCTTAATAACAATCTTGCTTGACTCAATGCGGCTTCTTAATGGAGTTGAGAACACACTTACCAAGGTTAGAAAAACGAACGCGTTTTTCTAACCAAATCATTGGATCCAAAAAAGTAAGTTTGTGCACCTTTATGGAGGATAGCCATGCTATTTGCCTGATGCAGATTAATTGATGTGACTATTCCGGTTCAGGACATATGGCAGTCCTCAACATTTTGTGACCTATGTCAAAATCTCTAGAAAAATAGTGCTAGTCCTTCACCGCGAGTTGACGTTCATCATCTAACATAAAATTCCGAAAATATTTTAAGCCGTGAAGAGAGTGTACGTCACGAATGTGGAGAAGGAAAAAACACAAGTAATCAGATTAGGAATTCCTATACAAGTAGTGTTTATCGGTGGACACTCCTGATTCAATCTCTGGATTTGTGGCATATTGAGTTTCAAAGGTAATCATTATGTCGCAACAAGTTCGTGGCTCAATAACAAAAGACTTTTACAAGGTGTTACAAGTGACAAGGTAAGGCATGGAAGTTTATCCACGGACGAAAACATTGTTGCTGATGATTACAACTTCAGACATTCATCAGTGAAGGAAATCAAAGATGCTTACAGACGGCTAGCTATGACGTTACATCCCGATCGGACTGAGGGAAATCCAGATGCAGCAGAGAAGTTTAAAGAGGTAGTAGAGGCATATGACACGTTATCGAATCCATCGAAACGAAATGCCTATGATCAATTGGTCTTTGAGCAACGTCCTCCTCGAAGGCCCCCACCTCCCAATTACAGAAAAGTCTACGCACCAAGGCCGCCACCTAACTTTAATCCTTTTGATCCAAAGAGGCACATGGACATGCATTACGGTGATGGAATTCAGAAGGAATACATGGAACAATTCCTAAAACGAGCCAAAGAGGCCAGTGGGAAAAAGGAATACCAAAGCCCCATTGGACCAGGATTTACATTTAATCCTAAAGAAGATCACTATCCCTTTTCCAGAAATACGTCAAAGGATAACCATGATGACAAACTAAAATACACAGTTAATTACGGTGAAGTACACTTTCACGATGTTGGAAATGCAGCTGATATGGCGAAGAATCATATACGGTTTAAAGATCAAGTACGCCATAATCTACACGAAAGACGAAGACACCGAATTTCAAAATCTCAGAGGGAAACCAATGTAAATAGAAGTTGTACAATTATGTAAACTATAGCGAAAAATGCTTTCTGCCAATTCAATCAAAAAAGAATTTGAACTTTCATAAATAAAATTTGCTTAGTCAAGGCAAAAGAAGCATAGTCATCTGGCTTGTGGCGGAAGAAGCAATGTAGCTTGACCAGATTCTTCCCTTCCAAAAAGTAAACCTCTGTAACCCTTGATTACAATCAACGGAGTCAACAACGCGAGTGCAATTGTGAACCACCCCATGTATTCCGCTGCATCTGCATAATCAGCTCGACGAAATTGTAGGCCGAGGATGATAGCACCAACATTCCCTCCGGCACCCACAATACCAGCAACGGATCCAGTATTCATGCCATCTACGTAGGGAACAATTGAGTAGCATGCCCCTATCGAAATTTGCACAACAATTGAAAAAATCACCATCATGATCACGCTCGACTTAAAAGAGGTTAGGTTCGACCAATAGATCGCGAAAAGGCCTTGAATAAACATGCTAGTCATTTGGGTCCATAATCGACCTTTCATGGACATGCGCTTAAACATTTCATCACTAATGTAACCTCCAACTCCTCGAGCGAAAACAGCGGAAAGTCCATAGAGGCATGCTACAGCACCCGAAGATGCTGTCGATTGACTGAATCGATCATGATAATATATAGCTGCACCGTTGCTCATCGTCAGGTCGACTCCACCAGAACCAGCGAATCTTTTTGCTACCCATGAGACGCTCTAATTAAATCAAAAGGAATGACAAACGGCTGCTTTGAATACTTACTGAAGAAATAAAATCCAAGAGTTCAGATTGAGAGCTCCAGAACGGAATGAATCCATGGCGCTCCTTTCCATCATTAGTCCAGCCTTTTTGACCACACTATGATTTCCGAGTGGGCAATCTTCCGAGTAAAGAAAGAAGAAGACTGCAGTCATGAAGGCCATTAGACCCGGTAGTATTAGAGCGAGGCGCCATGCTAGATCCGCATTGTTTCCTGTGAGAAGCAAACAGAAGCTGAATAATATACTACCAACAAAAAGTTGCACGAGCCCACTTCCCGTAGCTCCTAAGCCACT
Organism: Fragilaria radians; assembly: GCA_900642245.1. Taxonomy (NCBI): domain Eukaryota; phylum Bacillariophyta; class Fragilariophyceae; order Fragilariales; family Fragilariaceae; genus Fragilaria; species Fragilaria radians. Next base: position 292,527 of record CAAAJI010000023.1, read on the forward strand.
ACTCATAGCCATTGCAGTTCCTGATATTTCTCTAACAAAATGACAAGATATCCAATATTGACAAGGAACTGAATTATCTAACGAACCAATAATCAATCTTACAAAAAGTAATCCATTTAGAGATGTCACAAGGCCTGTTAATGCGCATGGCACAGCCATTAGAGCCAATAACAAAGTAGCCATGAAACGACCACCATATTTATCACTGAAGGATCCTAACATAAATAATAATGGCACCCCTCCTATCGAGGACCATATATTTGATGTCCATATTTCGGATTTGGCAAGATTTAAGGAAATTTTAATTTCAGGAAGCAGAGGGGCTATTGCAAATTGAACAAAGGTTGAGACAAAATTGCATATCCAAGATCCATGAAAGGCTCTCATGTGCGGCCTTTCAAAAGATAATAAGCGTAACTCAGTCCCTCGAAAACCTCGGTCCTCGTCGAAGGGTAATGTGAAGGCATCGGCCTTCTGCACTAATACCTCATATGAAAAGTCATCGTCACTGTCAGAATCATATTTTTCTGACCTAGGTATATCCCGAGGATTTCGGATAAGCGGCGATGCCACGGATCCGTAGGATAATTTCATGGAAACTTGGATGAACTCACAGCTTCGACGTAATTACATGCTTGTACATACTTCCCACTAAAAAGTGGAAGTGTCAATGTGTCAAGTTTCCGAAACCAGTAGCTAGTATTCTGTGGCGAAAACAGGATTATAAAAACATCAATCTATACCTCCTCCAAAAACGATGAGATAAATGCTCCTAATCCATTATCTTTTCTTCACACCCTGCACCACTTGATCACAAGGTTGCATTTTAACCTTGGTTTAATATTTGAAGGGGTAATCTGGTGTATTCTTGTCAGTTTTTACAAATTCTTTGTTAAATTGAATTGTTTCTTTGACAAAGGTGTAGACAGTGATAATGTCTAGATGAGTACTGGTGCTTCAAGAAACGCTTGGATTCCAGGCTAATATTCAATTCGAATTCAACTTTATGACTTTTACGTATTAAGCAAGGCTTGTTCCCTTTGGAAAACAATCCCAGTCACCTTTGAATACTATTTTTTTCAAGTTTACCTCTACAAAACAAAGCAAAAGGAGCTACGTTGTAGATGCCGCTTACAGACCATGCTGTAGCTTATGAAAGTAGTCAAAGCTACAAGAGTCTTCTTTATTTTCATTTTCCATGTGAAAAATGTTTTTGCTTATTGGAATCCCTGCTGGAAATAAAAAAGGTCTAGTTTGGTGCACTATGCCACCGATCAGGCCTGTAGAAGTATCCTAAAGTGGTTTAGTGTAGAAGTATGGTTTGGTTTATTAGAAGATGTTTAGTTCTTGAAGGTAACTGTTTCATTCTTGTCTTTGACTATTGAAATTTTCCTTGAATCTTGCGTGTACTTTGCACTTAGCAACAAGTAACATTTTTGGTAGCCAGTATTAGTCATACTGCTAACCTTAAAACTTGACTAATCTTGAGCAGCCTAAAGTTTAGTTAGACTGTTGATTAATTGGTGATAGACGTCTTTGTTTGCTAAAACGGATTAAGTAAACATTATTTGTTTACTTAAGTATTTCCTAAAAGATAGTTTAAGGTTATAGGTTCATAACCGCACTAAAGTTATTTCATTCTCTTCTTAGAAGTCCACATATTGCATAGAAACTGCTGGCCTAGGAAAGCTAAAAGCCTTTTGGAGAAGTACAAGGTGCTTCATCCGGATAACAACATTGTAAATATACAGCTGAAACCTTGGAAAATAACAAATTTTGTCTTGAATATAGCGATAAGTGGATAAATGTAATAATAAATTTCGAAAAACTATGCTTTTGTTGCTTTTATACCTTAAAAGGCTTGAACTTACTGATTCTTCTTAATAGCATCCATTACTCAAATGCAACTTCTAATTTTAACGCGTTTTAAAATGCTTCTACGATGTAAAGGATATGGAACTTAGTGAAGATGATAAGATTTTCCGGAAACTCCAAGGATTGGGAGCGCTGGTTCAAGACTTTCCTGGCAAAGGACAAGCTCAGCTAGTGGAAGGAACGGGATTGGCGAAAGTAAGAACAGATGAAAAACGCTGAAGATATGAAAGACGAAAATAATGTAAGCTTCGAAAAATACATAATTTGATATGATATCCATCAGGAAAAAGTTCTGACCACTTTCCAGAACGTGATGAATGGTTGATATGACTCAAGCAGCTCGCAAGATATGACCCAAACATGAAGAATATGTTTCAGTAGGAGCGGCAGAAATAATTTGCAAACGAAAGCTCTTCATATTAGAAGCAGATGCTTTTCCGGCTGTATTTCCTTGACTGAAACTCTAAAACTATCAATGTCACCTCTACTGCTTTCTATTGACTTGTCCTGACTTGAAAAAAGGAAAGAGGAAGCTGAAAGGAAAACCCAGTTTCCACAACATGTTCATGCACAAAATCAAATCACCATAAGCTACCAGATTAAATCAAAAGTACTTCAAGATGCAGCTCAAAAATAACCTTATTGTATAGCCTATGAACAAACAAACTTGTTTAATTTGCTCTGGATATATATGCGTTATAACGAGACACCTCTTCCCGCTTGGAACTATGATCTGGACAGGGAATACTGGTCATCATTTCAAGATTCTAAACACAAGAACGATTTCATGCTCAAATCAGTAGTTAATAAATCAATAAAGTCAATATTAAAATCATAAAAAATTATCTCACAGGACGTACATTTACAAGAGACTGATCTAGTAGAAAGAAACGAATATTCTTACTCCAAGGTTTCAGTTATACTCTTTATATAGTTTAGATCAATTAATGAGGAGACTAAGTCGCAGATTAATGATTCAGCAAGACCAGAATTGCTTCTAGCTGTAATAACTTATAATTGGAGAGAGTCGAAATTATTTCAACGTTGACTTACGATTATTTACGAAGAGGACTACTTAACACTTTTTAACGAAAGGTTATTTTTTCCACTTCTTTTAGGTTTAGTTGTCATTTGGTTCATTGCTATTCTCTTGGATTTCAGGTTGAGATAATTGGGAATGAGGGATATCAATAATTTAAGTGATTTAAACTTTACTGGCAAGAAGGATGAATGGACCACTTGGAGTAAGATGCTTCTGGACAGGGCAAGCACTCTGAAACTAAGGGTCTAAGAGCCGAGAAAATAGCTGTATCAGTTTCTAACTCATCTCGTAAGCAACCATACCAGATAATACGGTCTTCAAACGGCCTTGTTGAAGAAAAGAATTGGAAACAAAGCTAATCAGCTGAAATCGATGAAACGCACGAGGGAGTTTATCTACGCTGCGTGGAATGTCAAGTTAGAATCCAACAGATAAATTGAAGATGCAGAGGCTCAAGCTCTCTTTATGTCACAACCTACGGGAAAGTATTGCAACAGTGGGAAGCTATGATAGATCAGTGTTAGCTCAGAATTTATCAGGAAAGGCAAGGAGATACGGCTTCACCCATTGTTGGCGATTATTGTTAGAAGTCTGGCCATACCAAGGCTCACTGTTTTCAACTACTTTGATGGAATTAATCCATCCAATTCAGGTGATACTACACAAGAGATTGCACAAGCTTCAGCTGATGCGGTCTCCACTTTGATGTCAAATTCAGACTTTTCGGACAATATTTGGAATAGAGATTGGGGAGCTTCATGATACGACTACAATAGAGACAAAGGACTCTTTTAAATTAAGGTTATTTCAGAGAAGGTATCAGTTAGCAATGGGATGACCATATAATCCACCAAAATAGGGTCATTAAGGCTTGCTATGGTGTCCTATATTCTATGATCATAGAAGATTATACTTTAAGATTATACAATGATACTATTCAAATTTCTCTAAAATTTAGGTGTCCATTTTCCAATCTTTTATAAGGAGAAAACAAGAGCAGTTTTCTCATAATTTTCTTAAAATAGGAAATATGTTTCATTTGTATTCAACATAAAGCATATGGAACAGGGAGAAGTGACATCAATTCAAATCATACTTCAAGAATTAAAATTTGTCCCTGAACTTTGGATTGATTTCCTTAGCGTCAAAAAGGCTCTCAATAACGGCTTTGGAATTGAAATTGATGACATGATCATTCAACTATCAAAGGTGAAAACAAGTTAGACTTTGGTCAGGTCTACAACACTCATTACGGTTTTGTGTCTAGAACCAGACGCAAATTCAGTCCGATACAAACATGGTGGACAAGACTTAGATCAAATTAGAAGTCAACAAGCTACGCAAAGCTTTGAGACACTGTGGAGAAGGCAATCTGGACGCAACAGCAAGAACTTATGATTACAAGCTACTTGAAAAATTTGTATTGTCAAGATTGTACGATTGGGAAGGCAAAGTAGAAAAATGTCAATACATATTTGTCCATAGGAAACGAGACTCAATGAGAGAGACTATACAATGACATCATCTCAATCAAAAGAGGAAGCTTTGGATGCTCAAGGTTTGGGGCATTGCTTATTGATGGCTTCACTGACTATTGCTTGAATCTTTTTATTCAACAGAAGAGCTCCTTGTAGAAAGGCTTACAGGTCTTATTATGTATTTGAAAAATCAAAGGATTAAATGAACTTTTTAAGATGCGACGACACAGGCGAAAACAAGGCTTGAGAAGACCTTTGAAGAGATAAAGGACTGGGAGACAAATTTCAGTATTCTGGTCTAAGAATATCTCAGAGAGATGGGAGAGTGGAACTGAAGTTCCAAACACTTTATGGTCAAATCCGGCCGATGCTAAATAATTTTAAAAACCTTGTACGGGACAATATCCAATTACAAATATGTAAAACAATGCTCGGATTCCATTTTTCGGAAGCGAATCATATTCGTAAGAGAAAATTCCGACAGATTGCCCAATTTGTTAGAGCCTCAGGGTTAAGTATATTCTTGGGGGATTGATATACCATAATCTTATGGAACTAATGATTATTGGATTGAAAAGAATTAGTAACTGTATAGGCTATTCGTTGTATTTCTGTAGCTGCACGAGAGGCATCCCTTATTTCTTGTAGGACTGCCTACTGAGAATAAAGTTATTCTTTGTATTGACACATCTATTCACAGAAACTAAGGGATTAACTGTCCACGTAAATTGTCCTACTGCAC
>CAAAJI010000023.1:298062-310107 GCA_900642245.1 Fragilaria radians
AATTTCTAGTGAATCTGGAGTGCACTTTGGCACTTGTAAATAAGCCCTATTTTTGATAGGCCGTTTTAACCGCACTGTTAGTTTAACCAACTATGGGTTTAGTTAGTGCGTTAAATAATTGATGTTGGACCTTATTGTCTAACCCAACTGTTTAAGTAAACATATTTCAGTCACCTTAAGTAATGCTTAAGTTAAACTATTCTTAGGTTAGTGGGTTCAAACCTCACTAATATGTTTCCTTTTATTCTTTGCAGGCCGCATATTGCACTACAAGTATTTCATTATCCTTATTTTTTCATGACAAATATTTGCCCATGAATAAAAGTGTGTGCATATTGCCACTTTTGCACTTTTTGTTGTTCCAGAAAATAACAAAGAGGAAGATCACCTGAGAAAAAATTAGAATCCTGAGAAACGAAACTAGAAACCCACAAAGCGATTGCAAAATAAGTGGTCTTGTAAGATTTAAACTTTCTTTAGCCCAGGATATAGCCATTAAGTGGGATTACTATATCTCTATCCTCAATTAAGATTGAGAAGAGTCGCTATGCGGAAGTTTTATTATTGTACCTTTTGGCAGGAAATGGATTGTTGCAAGGTACAAAGGTGTGATTGACGTAACTTTTTTTTGCTGGGATGTTGGATGACTTTGAACTAGGAAAAGAAGTATAGTTGTAAGTTACCAAAAGGCTGCTTGAGAGAAACATGGAAGCATAGCAGAGTTGGTAAATCCAGAAACAAAGCTGGTATCCGAAAAAACCTTCAAGGGCACTCATTCATTGTAATACGGTGTGTCTCACTTACGTATGCGAGACGTGTTTGAAACATTTAGGGACAACGGCATTTGGAATCTCCGTCCATTGTCAATCGTGACATTTAGGTGTCAAGTTCATGTCACAAAACACATTGTCACAACATTTTTTATCCATTGCTCTCTTAATATCAAGAGCGAAAGATTCCTTTCTATTAGACCATGAAATCCCTAGAAGTCTCGTATCCCGGACTTGCCCTCGTGATTTTGACGCCAATAATGAGCTCTTTTGTGTACGGGGTCGATATTGGTTTGACCTCATTTGTAGTAAGCATGTTACGAGATCCCAACAACGAAGATGCAGACGCATGGTGGGGCTCTATGGCTTCGGATCATGTGGGGCAGGGGATTTTTCTTTCTAGCATGTCACTGGGAGCGTTGATCGGATCACATACGCTTCTTGTGTATCTAGCTCACTTCATAAGCCGGCGCACTGAAATCCGCATTGCACTGTGCCTTTTCTTCATTGGTAATATCTTCAACTTTTCTTCTGGAACGATTCTACAAAGGTGTCCTAAGTGGATTGGATTTTCATGTCTTTTGCTGGGTCGTCTTCTCTTTGGATTCGGCGTCGGCTTTGTACAGCATTCTTCTTGCATTTACATGAGTGAAATGTGCCCAGCAAATATTCGAGGTACTGTTGTCGCATCAAAAGAAGCATCCATAGTATTCGGAATTATCGCTGGATATACTATTGGAGATATATTATCTGAGAATCCCTTGGAATGGGCCAGTGAGTAATTTTTATCAATCAGGGAAAATGTCATAATTACTCCTCATCGATCCCTTTCTTTGATTTTAGATCTTTATCTGAGCTCGGTATTTTTAACAATTCCCTTATTAGCCATGTCTTCAATAATGCCGCGTTCTTCAAGATGGCTTCTCGCGAATGGTGAAGTCAATGAAGCAAAGCAGTCCCTTCAATTCATATACAAGGAAGATGTTCAGGAGATTTTCGATTTCCTTCAAAAGGAAGTAACAAAGACAATCAATTGTCCAGGGAAACAGAGAAAGAAGTCGAATTCTTTTTTCAAAATTTATCTTGTCTCTCCTAAGGCTATCACTGCAAGCGTTGGCCTAGTTGTACTCCAACAATTCTCGGGTCAGCCTTCTCTAATAAGCTATGTTACAATTCTTTTCACTTCGGTTGGCCTAAGTGGTGATTTTAGTGTATGGACTGCAATACTGATGGCTTTCGCTGCGTTATTCACAGTTTGCATGGTTGATCGTCTAGGAAGGAAAATTCTTCTTAAAACTGGATGCTTCTTGATGTTCGCTTCTTTAGTGGCATTAAGCCTTTCATTTCGGAACTTTCAGGCAAATGAAACTGATCCATCTCCCTATTTCCCCCCCTCACAGCAAGTTGTCGTTGTATTATCTTTGCTCATCTACATAGCCAGCTACCAACTATGTTTTGGTCCTCTCACATGGCTGATTGTCAGTGAAGTTTTCCCCGTTGACATTCGTGGCGAAGCAACAGCATTTCTGGTGGAACTGAACTACTGTCTGAACTTTCTTGTTCAGTTCTTGGTACCATGTGTTCAAGTTAATATAGGATGGAGTACGACTTTCTCATTTTTTGCCTTTATTTCGTTGTTTGCACTTTTTTTCATAAATTCATACGTGCCGGAGACAAAAGGATTGACCCTGGAGGATATTGAAAAAGATCTTCAGGAAAAAAGTGTAAAATCAAGATCTGAAAGCGAAAAATCTCTTTTACGCATGAGAGTTCGTTCTTTCGACAGTTTTAAGACTTTCGAGCACATTGATAATATATCGAGCGCTCTATGCCCATAAAATTTGTTTTAAATAAACTTAGAAAATTCGTATTCACTACTTAAAATTTAACTTGAAGGATGGATAAAGTTGGCTTAACTTTCCAAAGATGTAATAAAGGTCTCCTTGTTGAGATCTCTGATTTCGCTCTCCCAACCTAGTTCTTTGGCTATTCGAATCATTGTACTATCACAGTCACCCAGGATGACAGCGTCTTTGCCAGAGCCTGTAGAAAAGTCGCCCACTGTTTCACGATTGATTAGAACACGTCTACAATCTACAAAGGACGGAATGTTGCTCACAGGAGCTACATGTAGGCTGGTTCCAATGACAACGAGCAAATCAATTTCCTCTACATCTTTCGATAAAAGATGAAAAAAGCGCTCTGGCAAGCCTTCCCCGAAAAAAACAATATCAGGCTTTACAAAGCCATTGCATTTTGGTGCATCACACTTAGGAACCTCGTTGGTGTTCAAAATGATTTCTTTACACTTGATGCCATCCATTGGCTTGCTGCATGTAATGCACGAAGCAGAGCGAAAATGCCCGTGACATTCCATTACTTTTTCTTCTGGTACCGATGCTAATAATTCTAAACCGTCAAAGTTCTGAGTGTAGTTTCGAAGCAACTTATCCTTTCTGGCCAATACTGCAACAAAAGAATGTGTGAAAGTTGGTGAGTGTCTCAATCCTGGCCAAATCTTCTTTGCCAGCGTAAGAAATGGGTGTGGCCTTCGAACATAAAAATCTACGTCAAAAATGGCCTCAGGATATGGTAAGTGGTATTCTTGGAGATTGTCGTATAGGCCCGTTCCAGGTGTCCTGAAATCTGGAATTCCAGCTCCACAAGAGACACCAGCACCAGAAATTATAACTATATTCTTACTTTCACGAATCCAATTGGCAACTTTCTTCACTTCTTCATCGTCCTGATTTGAATCGGAACTAATCTCATGATCCTTACTGTTCTTTTCCTTCAAATCTAAATTTCCAATTGCACCCACCAAATCATCCACTCCCTTATTATCACTCATAACTATTCCTGAAGTGACACTCGACACTTTTAAAATGTAAGATTTCCAGCATGAATTCAATGTGAGTAGTCGATAAGTGGTGATGATAACCTGTGAGCTTTTCTAGTATGTTTCTCACCGTTTGATCTGAAGAAGAGGAATTCAAAAGTTGCTTCTTTCCGTCAAAGTTACTTTGTTGCTATTGGGACGTGAAATGCCGTTTGTGGTAAGTTTCAACGAAACATCCTAGTCTAGTAACGCGAATATGCAGCTAACGCTATATGAATTATACTACCTTTAAAAATGAGTGACGTCATCATTTATAGTTGTTTTCAATTGGCGTTACGTAAAGGTGATATCATAGTCGACAAAAAGTAAAAAACACCAAAAATACGACTAGCTCTTGAAAATGAAAAGAAGTGATAACAACAATGGATGATGATTACAACGCACTTGAGTATCTAATTGGGTCATGAAAGATTAACGCTCGTGCCTTTTACAAGTAGAACAAAAGTAGGTCAGAAGATAAAGGAAGACAATTAAGGCCTAGCTTTTTCTTTAAACAAAGAATCAAATATCTGGGCTTACGTGTTGATAAGTCTCTGATTAAAAGTGAAGTAGGTAACAGGGATATCGTTAAACATGAACTGCATGAAGCTAGAAAAAATTTATTGAGATTAAGTTTCCTTGAAGAGATATCAGCATCGGCATAATAAGAAAGTCCTATATGAAGAATTGCCAAGCCTCAAAATATATTTACAATCCATTGACATATCCCACATAGTTTGAGAAATTTTGGCAAGGAATGGGTTAAGAACACTACAAAGGATTTCTAGATGTAGAGCTTTAGCTGGATACCCCTGATCAAGAATTTCGAGTACCGGCATTTCTAGTGTTACTAACTCTGATAGCTGCTTGGAATTTATTTGAATATTCCACCTTGGATGGCCCGATTTAAACAAACGAAACCAGGAGGCCCGCGTCGACTTTCACGAGGTTCTGATAATGATAGAAATCTCGCACTGTCGCTTGAAGATGCTGCTCGAAGAAGCTTGCCCAAAACCGTCGTGCGTCCCAAAAGGAGAAGGAGACCTGGTAAGTGTGTTTGTAACTGTTTTATGAGGCAATGCAGTCCAAGTGATCTTATCCAAAATCCATTGCGGTAGGAGAGCTAGCGCTAAGAGAAATCCGAATGTACCAAGGTAGCACTGACCTTTTAATTCGAAGGCTACCTTTTGCTCGCCTTGTGAGGGAGATTCAAATGTCGATGAGCCGAGTTGCATTTCGATGGCAAGGTACGGCAATTCTTGCGTTACAAGAAGCCGCTGAAGCACATTTGGTTGCACTATTCTCGGACGCAGTTCTTTGCGCGATTCATGGGAAAAGAGTCACTATAATGCCCAAAGATATGCAGCTAGCTCGACGGATTAGAGGTGTCCACAGAGAGTGATACATCTCTACATCGCAAAGACACAGCTTTTCCATAACTATATCCTCGGAAGCTCTTGAATACTATCGCAGTTCTCTATTATACGGGCTTATCGTTTAGTTGTTTAATTAACCCTTATTTACCACTTTTCCAACTTAGTCAGATACTTCGTCATCATTAGAATACCTTCGCTTTCTTGATGCCATTTTACTTTCCTTTCCTACTCTTGAAGATATATCATCAAAAACTTTATGGTTCACCACGATGTATTGAGTAATTTGATAAAGTTCTCTCATGATGTCATATTTGTTAACTTCTACGAGAGAGTCTGATTTCCAATCCATCGCTTCGACAGGTCGAACATATTCTGAATTCAAAGCGGCGAAAGCTTTGGATTGCGAAGTCGCTGGCCGCCAGAGAACTGAAATAATCTCAGGAGAAAATTCGTTATAGAGAAACATAGCGAACCTTCCTAACCGTTGGCGAAGAAATTCAACTGCAAACTTGATCGGCTTCCATTCGTGCTTTCGTGATGTGTCAGTAAAAAAATCTTTGCGTTTAAGAATTGACTTGTCGCAATGACTTACCATTACATATTGACTCTGGGGATTGATCAAATTTCGATACAACTTACGGCGGAGATCTTTCGGTCCATCGTATATTCGAACCGCGCTTCTCATATACAACGTTTGTAAGCCGCCATCGAGCGAAAGACCAAACATTGGTTCATTGCCAGTGGAAGACAAAGAAGTATCTGTTATAAATTTTTTGTTTACGCGTAAAAGCATGCCATATGACTTTAGAGACGACTCTGTCTCCTTGAAAACACAAGTCCAATTTTTGGACTTGCCGTCCATCAGACAATCTAACAAGTAGTGATATGATCGTTTCGCAAGTGCCACGGCTCTGAAAAGTGTCACTCGTTCTGGAATATCTTGAGTGTATGTCGGGCACCAAGAAACGGCTCTCTCCTCCGCAGTCTTTGACATACGATCCATGACATTAGAAGTGCCTGCTTCTTCGCTTAAACCATTTTTACAGTCATACGGTGTGATGATATACATTACAGGTCCCTTGCCGAAATCAATCCCTCTATCGTTACTGAAGCGCCGATGGATATTTTTATGATCTTCATCTGATAAATGTCCTTGTGGATCTACAATTAAAGGGGCCCTGAAGGATAAACGTTAACATAGTATCAAGGAATGTTAATCAGTTGATATTCGTGAGACTTACCTAACCCAATCATGAACGGATAGCAATCTCAACAAGCGGAGGAAGCCAGACACGACAGTTCCGGGAGGATCAAGAGTGCTAGCCTTATCAGAGTATACTTTTGCTACCATTAGCTCAACAGCTTCGAAAGGTATGAGGCCTGAGAGCATGTGTCCCGCCATCCATATGTTGAATAAGCGCACGACATGTCCTGATGAGGGGTGTGATGTATGAATTGCATGAACAATCGAGTGATGAGATGCAGCTCTAATATGCTGCCTCGTTAAAGATTTGAGAATTGATTTCGCTTGCTCGCTAGGGCTGACTAGATTTCCAAGAAGGTACAGCTCGGGATCAGCACGTACTATAATTCTCCAAGAATAGCCGCGATAGCCAATCAGCAAGCCGAAAGGAGTAACAACACAAGGGCCTTCGAAGCCATCGATACTCTTTTTCCTTTTCATCGCCTCTATCCCTTCAATAAGTTGAAAAAGCATGGCAGTCTTGGCCGCACCGATAGCTTTCACATCCGTTGGCCACTTTGATGACCTTCCGAACCTGATTTGGATTGTGATGGGATCGTATGGAATAACTCCCGAAGAAATCCCTTTTCGAATTATATCTGCACCTAAAGAGGGATGAGGTATCGGGGGGAAGGTGCATGAATATCGAAGGGCAGGTGACAAAGGCTCTACTGCATCGATTTGAAGAGGAAGGCCAAGAGCAGAACCTTTCTCAATTGAGTTAATTATTTCACTGTTAGCTCTCAGGAAATCAGCTAATGAATCGAAAGCATCCATTATGCTTCGATGAGCTGCATTAGAACTTGCCATCAATTTCTGCAAAGGATCTAGCGTAGAGAGGCGAACACCTTCAACCATAGACATCATGTCGCGAAGAATAAATTCGTCAGGCAGCTCAGTTTCTTTAAGAAAATGAAGTGTGAGTATGTGCTGAATTATGCGCTCCACGATGCCTCCTTGTGTTTTTTCATCTCCATCGAAAATGATGAATTTGTTATTCAAAGAAGGTTTTGGAGGATTCCAAACAACGGCATGGACGATTTCTCCATCTTTAAATCGACGTATTTCAGCAGCTTCACCCCAAAGTTCCAAGAAGGATTTTACGCCGTCGGAATTGTCAGCTGGTGGGCCGCGGTCTACGGCTCTGTGACAAGTATCTGGATTTATCTTCAAGCCCACCACTATTTTGTTCGTTCCGAGGGGGCAGAGATATGATTGAGGAGTTATTGCACAGTAGCTCATGTCGTATGTTGGGATTTGATCAGAGTTACCGTCGTGAACATTATGATGGTTCCCGGTGGTTAGAAATCGTATATCTACAATTCTGTCTCCCAAGGCTTTCTTCAATGTCCAGTAAAGGCCTCGGGTTATGCATTCTACCTCACCTAGATCGTGCACAGAACTTCCCCAAAGCTTTGATCGCTTCCAACAGATATGGTCAATACTAATGTGAAAGTAAGAGTCCAAACAAGTCCAAAATCGAAAAGTGTTCATAAATATTGTTGAGAAGGAACGAGAAGAAGTCAAAGATTCAAGTGTGTGTTTCGCTTGATAAGTAACAGAACTGCAGAAGGAAGGAGATAAACCACCAAGAAGGTTCCCTGACATGGAACTATTTAATAGAATTGCTGGACTTGATGAAAAAGCCCTATGGCATTGCAACAAAGTCGCTGGATCACATTGCGGATTTAATCGAGATTGATTAACCTGAGCAGCATAAGCTTTGTTATTCTGACAAGCTGATATGGTTTGAGCCTCATTTTTATCGTTTTCTGGCAATACAAATTCTTTACTTGTCAACTCCTCTGCCAGGAATCTTATGTAGACAGTAAAGGCTTGGAGAGGTGCCATACGAGATGCAATACGCTTGGTACGGAAAAGATAAGATAAGATTACTGCGATTTGAGTTTCATCAAAAGTATCGTGACCTCTCAAAAATCCGTGCTGTAGACACCATATTTTGGATAAGATGAAGGTATCCTTAAAATGCGGAAATTCGGTCATATCATGTGCAATCATTTGCGGAAAAAGAATTGAAAATGCATCTCGGGCCAGCATATAGTTATAATAAGGCGATGGTAAGTGACCTTTGATATTTGAACGATTTGGAAACATTCTTGCTGGTGGAATCCAATCTAATGACTCCATGGCCATCAAAATTTGAACAGTGAACTTGGAAGGTGGGTCTTTCTTTGAATTCCTCTCCTTTGTGGATGCCCTGGTCACAGGCGGGGTAAGAATCAAAGATGGCGTGTACTTATTTCCATTATAGTACCTCCACTGAACCTTTCCAACGTACTGTCGATGTTTTTTCCCCGAAAGATACGATGCGATTTTCCAAAGTACCAAATTTCTTTTCTTTGCGTGGGTAAAAATGAGATGAGAGTCTATGAAGTGAAAATATTCGAAGATAAGTAATGATACTCACATCTAAATAGCGATGATTCGAGTAGTCTTTTGTATGCCAGTATGAGTCCGGGATAACTATGGCACAGTCTAGACAGGGGATGACATTCGCATTCCCTGACTTTTTTGTGAGTCCATTGAATCCGTATGCTCCTGCGTTCAAAAGTTTGAGACCTAATGGCATCTGTATTAACGAAAATTTTCCTGATCTCAGTATGAACGGGCAGCCCTCTTTGCTTATTTCAGTTTCAGGAATATTGGTAACGATATTTGAGAGCAAAGTTACGTAGTCGCTGGCGGCCTTCGACCACGATACATCCTGAAAATTCAGACGGCACTCGTCTAAGAGCTCTTCGATTTCTAGCTTCAAAACATTTGATTTATGGATTTCTACTAATGGATTCTCCACGGCTTCTAAGAATGATGCATCAGCTTGGATTTCATCTTTTTTCATGGTTCTTACGAAATGTGAAATCAAAATCACTGGTTCACATTAAGTTGTACTTCAATAATGTTCGAGTACAGTACCTTCGATAATTCAGAATTTCGTTAACATTAACTTTTTCTGAGAAAAAAAATGTAAAAATTAACAAGTTAATTCTGAAGATTCACGCTTTTTTAACTATCTTTTTTGAAATCATGCTGAAAGAAGTGAAGGTGTCATATTGGGCTAAACTTGGCTGAAAAACCGCTCAATAACGTTGTTAACTAGTCATTGGAATCATTTTGAGGTCAACCAATGTTCGCCGTGTTGGTGCTTCCATCAATGCGCTGATTCTATAATCACCATCTTTGCTTTCTTCAACATTTCTCATTGTTGAAACCACTTGAGCTTCAAAACACTTCAGTCAATGCCTATCATTTTTGGCTAACACTTCTTCATTTAAAGATTTCGCTATGGATGATCCCAATTCAGGACTACTGACCATCTCCGATTTAGGGGGAAAATGTATTGCAAAATGATCACCATAATCACGGAATAGCTTTTCAAAAAGATATCGGGTATCACCTAGACTGAGTTGGTCATCGTTGTGTTAACCTAAGATGTCTTAATTGAAGCAACAACTTGACAACCGACGGGTGAGTCTGTGTCAGCTAATATATTTAAAGCATCTTTAAACTAAATAAATCGAGAGAGCATTCTTAATTTGCCGTTCCATTGCGTCAAATTGGACTTAATCGAGCTTATCCTTTAATTGCTTTCAATTTTGACATTAAAGAACTCAACAATTGGATTACTCTTTACTTACCCAGTGGATCAATTTTAGTAGTGTTGTCATCTTCATGTCTTAAGCCCATATATGTTAGTGCTGACACATTGAGTCTATGGCTGTTGCAGCCTATGAAAGGATTTTTTTAATCTCTAGAGAGTTTTACATTTGTAGACAATTATTGCCAAAAAAAGTCATGCATTTGCCACTGGGAGTGAGATAGCAACTCCTCTAGATACAAGAAGTGTTGCGCGGCTGTAGGATCCGCTCGGCTTTGAAAACCAAAAAGTACTCTTCCCACCCTTGGGGACACCAGATCCCACAGCACACACTGATAGATAGTGAACTCAATATTCACTCTATCCATCAAATGTAATCCCAATTTTTAGACAGCATTTTTGTAATCTCCCCTTCCAAAGCTTAAAGCACCTTTGTCTTTTGATCTTTCAAGTTCTGGTTGAAATAGGTTTCAACTCATTCTTTGTGCGGAGATGAACATGATATTTCTCTGTGAAATCCATTTCATGGATCTCCAGATTGAATCCAGTGAAAGGTGTTAGTTACCTCATTGATTATAAGTAGAGTCTGGCTTGAAGTAGCTATCTTTTGATACTGGCTACTATGCTTGCGTTCTAAATGATGAATTCCCAATGGAAAACCAGACCCTTTAGAAATTGTTTTCATGGTTTCAGCATCATGAGTCTTGTCGTCAACCCATTCAGGGTAACAGAGTTTGCACATCATTTTTTCTTGTTTCCGTTGATTGGATCCTGTTAACGACAAATAGGATGCTTATTTGTCGTTACGACACTTACTTTGCTGCAGGTTGTTTGTGCCATTACCCATTGTGAACTGTAAATTTATGGCATTTTCCCCTGACTCATTCAAAAGCAAGTTTATCCCTGATTGACTTCTTTGTTGCTCCTATTGGTCTTCCACGTTTTTTTTCAATCAATTATGATTCTTCAACGTGTGCGAAGGGATTATCAAAAGCTTTAGCAATTTGAGTAAGAAAACTTGAAGAGGCTCCCTTTAAAAGAGCACTCGTTAGCTTTTGAATCAATTCTTTTCTCGCACTAAGTTCAGCGGTTTCAATTGAACGAAGTTGAAATGACTCAAATGTGGAATTTAAGTCTAAATGCCATTGAAAAATGCACTGAAGCCGATTGAAAATTATTTTTCTGTCTCAACAATTCTGCAACCACAAGTCAGCATGGCAATCCATAGGCTCATATGAACATGTTTGTGCATACTGATGCATCAATGTTTGAGCAGATGGCAAGCTGAGATTCTCTCAAGATTTGTTCTAGAGCAAACTGTGACACCTTAAACAAGGTATGCTGAAAACATTCAAGTTAATGTTGGTGAGGGACCCCATAAGTTCCTCTGATTCAATATGAGACATTTTTTAACATCCAGTAACTCTAGTCTGCCCAATTGAAGGTACGTTTCAAAACAACTACCTTCTACTTTTGATGCGATAGTACTGCTAAAGTGAGAAAATTGGTTAACGAAGCATCCAAGAAACATTTCTTTGCGTGGTATCCGATTAAGTGCTTCCAGATGTTTATCACACCTTGAAGTTAATCGTTTTTCATATCTCTGTCTTACAATTTACTGGACACGACATCATTCCAATTGGCTATAAAGATCTCCCACAAATACGAGTTGTGCAGTTACCCTCAGTTTGTCGTTGGTATGCCACACACACAACACAATTTTACATTGCGAGAAAAAAAGTGATGCTATTCATTTATGCACGCTTCCTGTTGGTACATATTACCTTTCGTGCCACAGATATGACGACAGAAGGGCTCTTAGTGATATTAACTCTCTACCCATCTTATGCTTCGTATCATCTCACATAATGTGATGGAATCTAAAATCTGATTTGTATTTCGATCGAAACCCTTGTGTATCCTTATCTTTTTGCAATCATGGAGAAATGGATCTTGCCTATGGGTAAAGCTGGCAATACATTTTTCTGTTGGGATTAATCAAAACTTAATTATGTTTAACCAGCACTCATTGACATGTTTCTCCGAGTTAAGGATCAAGTTAATCATGCGATTCTCCGAGGCATTTCGAAGGAACTCTACGAAACAGAGCATTGCGAAATTCCATCCGTAATTTTTATTTTTCTTGTCCATCCAACGCTGCC
>CAAAJI010000023.1:339346-350001 GCA_900642245.1 Fragilaria radians
TTGTGACTTGGCCATAGTGCGACTTTAGAGTTTGAAAGATGCCACGTCAAAACGGTATGGCCGATAGGGATCCATGCCCTTGGAGAATCTTTGACGATTTGGGTGGAGCGTTTTGCATGGGTGCAATTGGAGGTGGTATATGGCACACAATAAAGGGTGCAAGGCTTGCTCCTGTTGGATCTCGGATAAATGGTTCAATCACTGCTGTCCGAGCACGCTCCCCAGTCTTAGGAGGACAATTTGCCGTATGGGGTGGCATTTTTGCATGCTGTGATTGTTCCATATCGTACATGCGACAGAAGGTAAGTCAAATACTTCAACAGCAAATTATAACAATGTCCAATTTCTCAAAAACGTGCAGGAAGATCCATGGAACTCAATAATAAGTGGAGCAGCTACGGGTGGTATTCTAGCAGTTCGAGCAGGTCCCCGTGCAATTGCAAGCTCCGCAGCAGTGGGAGGTATTCTACTGGCTCTGATCGAAGGTATGGGTATCATGTTCACAAAGCTAATGGCACCTCCGGTTCCAACCAGAGATGACTACGAACGTGCCATGCAACAGGATGCAACTGCCCCTCCTACCACTGGAGGTTTTGATATCATGGGAAGTCTTAAAGGAGGGAAAGCATCGCCATCAACCACATCACCTCCATTTCATGATCCCATGTCTTCGGACACATCTTTTACATCCGAGCAAACCGCTGACGAATCCTCGACTAATTCTTGGTTTTCCTTTGGTCCGAGATGATTTTTGATCCCTGATTCGTACCCACTTCCATTTTCCTTGATCACCCACTCTTGAAAGCGCTCCAATGTTATCAAATATGAAGACTTAGTTTTCTATTATAGCAAAGGACGGATTATCGAAGAAAAAATAATTGAAGTATACTATTTCTTTTCTCTAATACGAGTAAAGATTTTCAGTGAACAAAAGTTAAGAAATATTAGCCAATATGGTTACGCAATAGAATGAAACTCATGGTAATCAAAGGCGAGAGGGATACACCTTGACATGACTTTAATCTTTGCGTAATTTTGTATGTTACATTGAAACTCATGTGCTTTTACCCATAGTTCGAGCCTAGAAGATATTGGCTTAATCCACCATTACCGCAACCAAGTTTTTAGTGGCAAGTTTTGAAAAGCATGTCATCGATATCCTATCGAATGGCAGAATTTGTTTATGCGACTAAGCCATTATTGATGAACAAAAAAATTTCATTTCTCATGCCCTACTTCCCATGAAGATAGTAGTTGGAACTATTCAGAAAAGGAATATTACATTGTTTACCAGTAGTCACGTAAGGACACCCCTTAGTAACTCAAGCAAATATATTGATATATTCATTATACAGTTACCTCGAGTTACGGCTAAGAGCTATAGATCGTGGTCAAGGGCAGCTCACTTCCAATATGCGATGGTTTGTCAACCAACATACACTGACGACCGCTCACTTTGTTCTTCTGGATTACTCCGATTTAAAGTTAAGGTAGGACACTGAATTCTAATAGAATTTTTCAAAAATGTCAATATTGTCTACTATAATTGCGTCATTCCAGTTTGCAGGTTTGGACTGGTCCGAAACCTTAACAGTCGCGTCATTATCTTTTTATTCAAGATCTTTTCACAATTAGCAGGTCAGTCAATGATTCAGAGTATAAATATTGTTATAACTTGAATCATGGTATGGTATAAAATACACTAAGTCTACATCCAAGTATATGAACTTGATGGAGTCATTATTATGTTGCTCTACATCCTCTGAATTCATATATATCATGTGGATATTAATCAAGAAAATTGCCTTCCAACAAAGAGATGGACATCTTAGTCGTGAAAAATCCTTCTGCGGCATCAGCTATTCAATGTCATCAGCAAATCAATCACCTACCTGGTCCTTCTCCTATGAGTTCTCATCCTTTTAGTGCTGAAGCAGCTGAAATACTTAGAATCAATTTTCCAACATGCATAAAAAGTTCTGATTAGATGTGATCAACTTTGTCAACCTATCTTAAATCCAGTTTGGAATGAAACAGAATGGGAGGGCATTAACATGAAGCACATTTTAATCCAACAGCTTGACAAGCAAACTCATTGTTGTCTTTCAGATTCATTTATAGCTCACAATTAGTCTGAACATAGTCCTCTCTGCATTGAAAGAATACCACTCTGCAATTTCATTTAGAGGGGGAGTGTAACATAATGCAAATGATGGAGATGATGGTAGCATGAGTCAATTTTTTTTGGCGAAAATAGCTAGCTCTTATTGGGGCGGGCCTTTTTATATCATTCTACTGGTGCTCCAATAATCACCAATGTTAAAGATTTAGTACGTTGAAGATGTATACGTATGAATGTACATCAATATGTTGGTGAGACATTTCTTGATGATAACAAAAATATGATAATGCAATTACAATGAAGCCTCCAAAAATGCAACCTTTTCTATCAGTAAACGGGATGATTCCTATTGTGAATAAAGTAAAATCCATCATATCATAGTAAGGCTAGCTCACAATGTTAAGTCGCTGACAAAATTCAAGGTAGACAATACTTGAAATAGTGTTCTCCTGGAGAAAAAGGAATTAAACCTCGCACTTGTCCAATAAGAGAAAGTATCCCGCTTCTTCAGTGTGCAAGCATGTTTCAAGATGTGTTATTATTTTTGTGAGTATCCTAAGTTCAATAGTCAGCGAGTAAATTCCAGTAGTACCCTCATTTCCGTACCAACTTCGAAAAAGTTTCTCACATATAAAATCAGACGTTCTCTGTATCAGTAAGCGGATATGCATATAAGGTTTTCGTCGCAGGCAAATCTTGCAAAAATCTCGCCATTCCCTTTATTTTGGCGACTCAAAATGTTGGAAGCCTCGATTCTTGGTACGCTCTCACCCGCATAGTGGTTTATTTGCCGAAGATAAAGAATATCGATTTATAAATCCTTTCAGATCATTTCCATTATTAGGAAGGATAGTCGTTTAGTTGAAATCAATTTAAATCTAGAGAGAAAACGAATTTAGAAGTTTCAGAGTTAGATATGGAAGAGGGAAGTTTAGTACACCGCCAACATCTTGAAATGAAAGGATTCAACTCATTGAAACAAGGTCCTCCATCTCGAGACAGAGTCTCTGCCGCCATTGCTTTGGTTCGTGCAAGGCAGGCAGCGCGTTCACGCAACGGGAAGAGTAATGAAAACTCGCCACAAGCTTCACCTGTAGCTAAGAAAGATTGCGCTGTGACGTTTGCTTCGCCAGTTGTCACAGAGATGAATGTAGGCAATGAATCTCCAAGAGGAAAAGAACCGAACTCTACAGGTGCATTACGAGACAGACCGCGAGTATCTCCAAGATCACGCAAACATCCTTTGCCTCCAAGTAGCAAAAGCAATCAATCGCCAAGATTAGGCAATACAGATCTTGTGGAAACCCCCCCTAAAGAAAAAGTGTACTTGTCTGGCATTGATTCTAAAGGTAAAGCTGCATACATCCCTGATGAAACTAGCAAAGAGTCTAATAATTTACGGATAGTATCCACCTACGAAGTAGGTATCCACGACACCACAAGTCCTACTCAAACAAGATCTCCTCTATCTCCAAAGTCATCAAACAGACACTTTTTCCCTCCAGATAATGAATTCCAAGACATCGACCATCCCGAAGGTGACCTAATCCCTTTCCCAACTTCGAATAAGGGAAGCGATCCGCCAGATGGTGATGTGAAGCAGCACATTAAACCCCTCAGTGTAGCGACCTCAGCAATATCCAATTTGCACTCTCCGAAGAGCCCAAATAAATTGAGGTCTCCTCTTTCTCCAAAGTCACGTTTTAGATTTCTTAGAGTAGGAAAAGAAGCTATGAATTCATCTTCTCCAAAGGATTCCACTTCCAAATCACAGCAAAATGTTAATGTGGTATCTGATTCATTAGAGGAATCCAGTGGCCACCAATCGGAGGTCTCAAGAACAATGGCCACAGATCAACTTAATAACCAGGAAAATTCTCCCATTGATGATCACCTGCTCGGTAAATCTCGTCAAATTGATCCGAGCTCAAGAGCTAATTTAAATGCCGAAATGTCGTCACAGATATGTTTGCATACCTCGAAATCATCAAGTGACATAATTTACGACGAAGTACGTGATTCCAAAGATTCAGAAGAAATCTCTGTTGATTCACAGACTCTCAAAGATGTTGGTACGTTCATTGATGCTATACACAATAAAAAATCTTCTTCTCCGCAAGATGTCTCCTATCACCCTGTAGCAGATGCTAAAAATCAGGAAGTAAATCATCTTTCCCAATATGCATCGGTTGGATCAAGTGATTCTGAAAGTGGACCAATCATTCCTCCTGCAACACTTGCGGACATTGGGGCCTATATCGATGCAGTTGTAAAACATAAGGAATTCCCGACTCGGTCTATGTCATCTGACGAAAGTGATGAAGTCCCAGATAAAACCAAGAATGAGATTGGAGCCTTTATTGATGCGTTACATCACAAGTGCCGAGAAGTAAGGGAACCTAACGAGATAACTTACGTATCAAGTAGTGACGATAGCTTGCTGTTGAACGATGGTAGAACTCTAGAGAACATGTACCTGGAAAATGAAGTACAGAGCAATGCATTAAGGTTGGAAGATGAAGTGCTGCAGCTATTAGATGAAGTGCTTGGTGACGGTGAAATATCTCCTTTAAGTAAAACTAACGCCAGCTATGACCCAAAGCCTGCATTAGCTAGAGTTTCATCTCCCGCCATAGGTATGGCAGGAGAGGGATTTATTTCCTTAAAAGAAGAATCGACACATATCCATACGGACCTAGAGATTTCATCCGGATTAAATAACCATATCTCTAATTTGGATGAAATCAAAAGCCTCGATGCTAATGAGGAAAGCCTGATATCACGGAAAATGCTTTCAACCGAAGAGAGTGATCCGAAAAATCTAAAAGAATTGAAAGCCATTGAGGCGACCCAGAATGTTCTTGATAATGAAAAAAGTGATAATCTTGATACTGCAAGTTTGGTGTACATATCAACTAATACTTCCAGAGTCTCTACAACCTCTGACTTTGTTTTGTTGGAATCAGAAGAATTTTTTGATGAATCTTTAAAATCACAAGC
The DNA here is from genome assembly GCA_900642245.1 of Fragilaria radians. NCBI lineage: Eukaryota > Bacillariophyta > Fragilariophyceae > Fragilariales > Fragilariaceae > Fragilaria > Fragilaria radians. Next base: position 344,469 of record CAAAJI010000023.1, read on the forward strand.
TGTCGAAGGTAATCCCGAAGTTAGTAAGCCCTTAGCTACTGCCCTACCAACAGTCGATCAGTTGTCAAGTGAAACACATGAAATATTGGATTCTAACCTTGAAGAACATGGCATTGAAAATGAGAGGGGAACGATTGAGAAACTGGTAAACCCAACACTATCCCTGAAACCAAGCGAAATGCTGAATATGAATTATTTCAAAGACAACATTTCAAGTAAAACACATGAAGTAGTAGTATCAACCCTTGGAAACTATGAGAATGAGAAATCGATGGGGACGCTTGAGGCACTCTTTCACACAACAGCAGCAAATAATCACATTGATGATACAGGTGACGTCTTTTCTGTGCCAGAAGTTGAAAAATTAATTGAAAATGAGACGACAATGCTTGAAATCTCTACAAATCTTGCTATGTCTCGAGATCTCCTCCCACTTACGGAAGAACCCTTTGGCGATCAGTTGAATGTGTATGATACGGATAGGAATTCTTTAAGGGCAGACGAAACTTTGGGCAGTGACCTTACTTCCAAGCCGCACAATCAAAATGATTCAAGCGGTTGGAATTTAATCGAGTTTTTCGAAGATAACACTGAATTAGAGAACAATGATGTACAAGCTCAATCAACCCTAAATGAAGATATTGAAGTCATTAATAAAGATACAGAAGTGAACGATGTTGAAGCAGAATCCTATTCTTTTCTGCCTGATAACGTGAAAGTACAAAGAGAATCTCTAGCAGCTCACAACTATCAATATCATGGTCATGATGAAATAAATGTTGAAGCCGTTGCTACTCATTCTGTTGAAGCCTTAGAAGAATCTTTCTCTCCAATGCAACCAAATGTCAACACAACGGTTTTGGACGCTTTGCAAGATGCGCGCATCGCTGGTCATGATGATGTAGAAGGTGACGACTTAGCCAGCGCTTCATTTGAAGTAGATGCATCAGATCTCATTGATACATTTCTTGCGGGCTCTGTAGCGCATAGCACCTCCATTGTGCATTTGAATCACCATCAAAAGAATCTTGGCCAAAACGGTGAACAAGGTGGGATCAGTGGGGACGGTGCAAGAATATCCTTGAATTCGAAGTTAAGTGAAACCTTATTATTAGAGGATATGAAGGATGAAGCTCAAGCGGTGAGATCTTTTCTTTCCAGAATTTCACCAATTCTTTCTTGCAACATGGCACCACTGATGAAGGAAGCCCATATCGGGAGCGAAGCTGCACGAGTTGGACTCTCAAAGGAGGCAACAGACGCTATCTTGACTCATGTAATGGGATTGAATACCCGTATCTCTGATCTGCATACTGCTGATAGCTTTGAATTAGATCAAATTCTCGATGATGAACGGTTCAAGTGTATCGAAGAAGTAGATCAATCGGAAAATATCGCTGCCTTCTTATCAAGAATGAAAGCCCTTGAAGCAGGAGGTCATTTCAGTGAAATACAGTGTCATGATATTGCAGCGGATGAAGCTGTAGAGGTTGATTTTGAACTAGGATTTATAAAGCGGACGTTGAAGGATGGTGTTAATGACGAAGGTCCTTGGTGGAATGAAGACAGGGAACAAGATGAAGGAATTCATGGTACTTCCATGCGAAAAGACAACCTAGGGTCTGACTTCGAGAAGGCAGATTTCACGAGTCAAAACCCTGGTTCTCCCCAAAAGTCTGGACTTCCCAGATCACCTGTAAGAAAAAGACCAGTTGACACCGAAGTATTGAAATTGCAGAACCAAAAAGCACAACTTTCTAGCAAACAAAGTTTGGAATTGGCAAACTCTTACATTCTTCACTCTCTCTCCGTTGAGGATCTGCCTCATAGTCTCAGTGTCACCAAAGCTCCTTCGTTAATGGAAGAAATTGAGAGAAAATTTGAAGAAAAGGAGAGAAAACTTATCCTTTCGAATAATATCAAGCAGTCAAAATGGATAAGTCCATGGGAGAAAAGATGGGTATCACAAGATAGGGGCCTTCGTGAATCATGCTATGTGGTGGGAAAATTTCAATCCTCGAGAGCGCCTCGACTTGATGTCTTTGCTTCTGTTACAAAGCTATCTCAATGGACAACGTGTCCTGATCGACATGTTAGAAGAGTTCCCGTTTCTCAGCATTGGAGGATGGCATATAAGGAAAGAACAAGAAATCATACGGGATTTGCTGACATTGATGTGTTTTCTCTGTATGAAGCATCAATTGTCGTTGCAGAGAATCACCAATTTGATGATGAACCTTGGGAATATCGAAATGTTAAGCAGCGTTTTCTTCATGAAAAAAGTATTTCATTATCAAGAAATTGGTTTGGTACGCTCCTGCGAAAACGAGGAAATGATCGATACAGAGAACCTGTAAGTATCCCTAAGTCGATGGAGATGCCGATGGAAAATCTTCCAGGTGAAGGTGAATGGCTCCAAGAATGGTATACAACTTGGCAGCAACGTCTTGTGGATTCAAAGGCAGGGAAGTCACAGCCTGATGACGAATCTGAGTCTGATAGCTATGACTCGGATGACAGCGAAACTTGCAATACTTACACGGTTTACACAGAGGGCGATGATGCAACAGGTTATGACGACGATACAGCAACTTATAGTAGAAGTGTATATACAGGAGTTTCGGGAAGTGTTTTCACATCAAAGAGATCTCAATATAGCAAGTTCTCTAGACGTTCGTCCCGCGGTGGTGGTGTTGAGGATTCTTGGGACGATCCACCAGAGTGTGGAACTCTTCAAAATGTGAAACAGAGAATCGGCGAAAGACTTAGTCTTGTTCATTATCAGCATCTAAGCTGTCTAAGCCAAAGTAGGTGGCGAAAGAGATATTTTCCACGTGGTACTTTCCCCTACAAATAAACAAGGCTTGAGGAACCTAACACAAGTCTATTGTCTTCTACTTCTTTGATGTCCAAAAGTTAAGAAAAAACAAGTAAGGAGGAAATTAGTTATTCGTAAAATTAACAGATGCACTTGTTGTAATATATGATCATGAACTTTTAGACATTTAATAATTCCATTAACGAAAGAACTGTAACAGAAACGGATACAAACACATTTTTCCATTTATCATCGCAAATCAGGTAATATGTAATGAAGTGTGTAACATTCTTAGTTACAGGGTAGGGTTACTTGACGAAACAAACACAGTTTGCTAAGGAAATAAATCACTTATATTTTCATTTATATGTGAAAGTGATAGAATACTGAATCGAGAAGCTTACAAAATCTGGTTTTTAGTCATGATTAGAAATGGAAAGTACCCAAACCAAAAACAATTTCAAGAATTGTATTTTCAATTTTCATTCCTATTTAAATTCCATGACAGATTAGTTCCAGGTCTATTAATCAATCTAAATGGTATTTTTTGAAATCTTTTAGCGAATTCAAAATAGATCTTCTAACATAAACAATCATTTGGCATCATGTGGCTTTTGCTCAAAACTTTGAGTCGATAGAATTGAAGTTGGAAAGACCAATAAAAATACGGCAGATAACTTCGTACCATTTTCTTGCAAACAATAAACATATTGACATAAGATAACATTTTCTCACAGAGATAGATAGGCAAAGACAAGAAGCAAAATTGAACAATTACGACACAGCTAAGGAGATCTCCAGCATGAAATTTTGAAAACTGATTATGTTAAAACAAAGAAAAAGTAAACATAAATTTCCAAAGTAAGTGAAAGATAAAAACGTGAGAATAGAATTCTAACAAAAACAAGGAAAACTCCGAATTGTAAAAGTATCAAAGGATCGGGTTAAACTGTGCGAACCAAAATGGATGCTTAAATCGGAAGAAACATGAGTTATTTCTCCACGTAGCATTAAATTCGCGCCTGGTTGAAAATATGATCTTTGAATATAAAAAGGACAGGCTGGAATCGGGGAAATTTGGTGGGATTTGTCTTTTAGCAATGGTCAAACGAGACATATTAGGTTTATTTGTTTGCATATATATGAAGTTATACAATAGTTAAGCAAACTAATTAGTGAATTGTTGAATTTACCTAGTAATCACAGACTCAATCTTACTTCCTCTTTGTTATAACCAAGTCACCAATCAGAAACTACGTCTGTCACTTAGACCCCTAACAGATCAAGGTGGTAGCTTGCTTACCTATGCCCATGTAAACAGTTGCCGTCAAATTTGTTGAGAATGTATTATAGATTTGCTAAGGATTCATGAGGAATCACACTAGTACACACGCTTTGTTCCTTCAGTGTTCTTTAGCTAAGTGTATACTAGTGGCGTTCTTCTCTACCGTTTTCAAACAGCATCTTTTGTTGACGCTTTGAAATTAAGACTATATATTAATGGAAGAGTTCCTCCAGTTGAGCATTGGCGCAGGACTACTATAGGCCTTGATTTAAAAAAAAGTGCTATTTACTGACAACTACAAATATCTGGAATGGTACTACTCCCTAGAATCAGGAAAATTAAGTAGTGCAATAACAATTACATATCGTTGATGGCATCAAGAATGTAGATTCCATTCTATGATGGAGTCGTGATGCGCCTTGCTGTTGACACCCCTTTGAAGTGACACCTCCCATTTTTTCCAAAATCAAAAAGAAGAAAATTGCTCATAGTTTCGATTTCCAAGTTTCACTAACTTCGCGACACAATGGTGAATACATCGAACGACAGCAATGCTAACAGCACTCCATTCGCTACCAGTTCCGCATCTTCAGGGGGGAAGATTGGAGCTCGAATGATTGGATCTACCATTGCAGTTCCATCCTGTAGACACGATTGCCAAACGACTCATGACGAATGAAGCTCGGCTGGTTGTAGCTGGATCTGTTTCTTTGACGGCATCCAATTTCAATAACGCTGTATTCCGTGATGCCGCTCAGGCAAGCGTCCCTTCTAAGATCGGGGCCATATTGGAAGAAAGACATCTCCATATGTTGAGATCTATTCAATATGCTTTACTATATAATCTTAAAGTATTTTCTTCACGGATTTTAGTACGCTACCAAAAATTGAAATTTGCTTCGAATTTCGTAGATTTTTATAAGTTGATATCCCATAGGCATACATGTATCTCCGCTAGTATTTGAAAGTGCAATTGTGATTGCCTTAGTGATACCATATCGTACTCATTTAAAAGGGAGAAATCATTCCTTTCATGTTGAGATTGTCCGTGCAGTAGATTGAATCATTCTTTTGGAGTCTATCTGTAAAATTACCTAGTGTTGTTAATAAATATTAATGTAGATAGATGGTGAAGATATCAGCAAAAATATTAGCAAATCTAAAACAACAACAACTGAAATTAATTGTCAGCACTTTTTCCGTTCGCAAATTTTGGATGAAGTCTCTTAAATTTAGGTGACAATAAATCACATGTGCTTCACGAACTTTAAAAAAATTAAGATTTTTAGTTGAAATTATTTCATAATGAGATTTTAGTCAGTCAAGACTCCAATCTTGTTTACGATTAGAAAACAAGGGTGCTTCCTTAGAATATGGCATTCTATATGTCTATCTCAATCTCGCATAGAGCAGATAATAGTTTTCTGATA
>CAAAJI010000023.1:381590-394833 GCA_900642245.1 Fragilaria radians
CTTGTTATTTCTGGCTTTGAATAGTTCAAATCAGCCTGTGGCTGGATCTACCCCAGCAAGTTCAAGTGCAAAGAGTGTCTTGAATGGAGTGTAATGTAAAAGTACTCACCACATCCCAACAGACCATGTCACAGGGGTCAGCCTCCAGTCTTTTAGGAAGCCGGGACCTACTTTGCTTGTGTTCATTTTAATTTGTTGACAAGTATGGCAAAAAGAACAATTGTTTCAAAGTCTTCCCTATCATGCCATGGTGTGACAGATGGCTATTTATAGCAATTCCCTCCTCAATGTAGTAATGGATTTTAACTTTGTGGCAAAAAGCCTTTTTCTTTCAATATTGTTGCCTAGAGTAATGATTTTGAGATAATTCTTTGTCTCCAAAGCGGGGTCAACACGTTGAAGAATAAGGCGGTAGGCATTGGGAACTAGATTTTAACATGTCCTGACTCAAAGAGACACCACTATGCGTCTATTGAGGCAATATGAGTCAACCATCATGTCATATTTCTTTTTGTGTGCTCAAATCAATACATGATAAAATGAGCATAATTGATTACAGCTCATATGAATAATTGTCGAAAATGTAATTCTCTTTCCCACAGCACAGGCATTTACAGGTAGACGGACTTTTTGAATAATGAAAAATATTCATGGTCATATTCTGAAATGAATGAACATATGTCCTAATAAAGTTTACTAATATCATAACAGGAAACTTCAACTTCATATTTACCTCACACACAGTAAAATCAGTGTAACTTAAGAGCTAGAAAATATTAGTAGGATATTATTAGTAACAAGTAACAAATCTATTTCTCTCGCAACAAATCAATGTGCTCTTTTTATCTAATGATCACTATCTCGCCCTTGTTTCTCTTATGGAGCAGGATATGTTGAAATATATGTTACCATAGAACACAGTCTAATGCCTTTGTGGTCTGCTGACACTAAACTTTGATGATATGGCAAGATATCATTTGTATATTATGTCGGTTTTACTGATTGAAGAAATTATCTTTGGTGATGTTAAGTTGTACAACTAATAATTGAAAAGGTAAATCATGACATGGATCACATCAAATCTCTAAACGCATAGACATGGAACTTGCTTACTATTTAACTTATATCTCTCCATTTTCGTTAATAGTCGCAAATGCTGGAGAAGCCCACATAAAATTGTAGACTTTTCCCAGGACTCCAATTTCCATTAGCCTTGCATTCTCTCTGCGTAGTTGCATCTAGGAGCATTAAATGGACTTGCACGACTTGATTTGAATCTTTCTCCATCACATGCATTAGTTTCCTTGGTGGTTCGAGGTATGACTTTTTTGAGTAATGGAAGCAACTACAAGTTAACGATAATGATTTTTATTAATCCGTATCTAATTACAAAATATGTGAATTCGAGTTGTGTATGGGTATAATTCTGTAAATTTGGGATATATAATTTCGAGCGAGGTATGAAACGTTAAAAATGCGTGCTTCAATCTGCGTCGAGCCATCATTTTAAAAACTTCCGTTGGCCAGGAAGTAGGGATCTTAATTTTGTCAACAACGAATAAAATGCATACGATAAGTGCAAGGGATTTTAGGTCTTTAAAACGCTTGGAATTTTAGAATACATCTAGTACATTCGTGTCTTTGCCATGAGTAATACCTCTGATGTTCAAGGTGAGATTACTCTGTCAGAAACGTCGAAGTCAAGAAGTGCGAGGGATCCTCCTGAAAGACGAGACCCTCGAGAGTTGGTAGCAAACGGAAGTCCAACATTAACCGGCAACTTTCTTTCCTCTGAGCAAAGAGACGTGTTGGAGAATTTTGTGAGCGGAGACGAGTTCGTTTGCAGCTATGATAAAGATCCATCGCACTTATACACACTCCTAGAATCTTCGAATTGGAATATGGCGAGTATCAGATGTAGAACACATCCAAATGAAGTGAGAACTTGGGTTGTTCGCCGGGACGCAGAGACTCGGGTGATGAGATGGGCTCTACTCCCGATTCACTCAGCTGTAATATTCCAATCGCCATCATCACTAGTGGAAGAAATTCTCCAAGCGTACCCTTGTGGTATCTCCCGTCGAGATGATCAGGGTATGATGCCCTTACACCTCGCTTTCCGTCACAAAAATACAGATGAAAATCTTCTTATCACTCTTTTGAAACAATATCCTAGTGCAATAACATCAACAGACATCAGAGGAAGAACTCCACTGGATCTTGGTCGAGGTGGAACCTACTCTGCGAATTTGATAAAGGCCTATGCCGATTGTTGCGTGACGTTGAGCAAACAGTCACAGGAACAAGATACCGCAAAGTCTATTTTTATTGCAACGAAAGAATACGAAACCAGTTTAATTGCTGTAAAGAGCGATTATGCGACACAAATACAACGTTTGAATGACCATTTTGAGAAAAGGATACAAATGCTAGAATCTACACACAGGGCTGAAATTCAAAAGCTCAAAGAAAATGCTAACCTTGAGAAGGCAAAGCTAATGAAACTGCATCATGAAGACATCAAATGCCTTCATGAAGTTGTTGCATCAACGCAAGACAATGAAAAGTGTAATCAGCGGGAAGAATTGCGTTGTGAGGTTGAGAAGCTTCAAGCCGATGTTAAAACCTTGGTTGTGAATAATGAGAGGTTGCAAGCTTCTTTGAACATTAAACAAGCTACCTTTTCTGCGGCGGAAATGCAGATTAGTGCAATCATGAGTGAACAGGAAGTATTAAAATCCTTCATTGTACAACAACAACAAGAATTAGAAGCTTCGAAGGAAATGCGTTTGCAACTTCTCAAAACATTGCTACAACAGGAAAACGACGATACACCAAGTTTTTCTAAAAACTTCAAATCCATTGAAGACGCTATTCATACTTCTAGCCTGCAAATCGAAAAGTTGTCCAAGTGCTTTCTAAATAGTGATGAAAGAAAACATGATATCATGCAGTACGAATCATTCGCCCATATTGAACCTCAACCTGGGGATGATATTTCAGCTATTACTGAACACTCCAATTTGTGATAGGATTTGCTGCATGAACTGGAAATTGATTCCAAGAAAAAGTGTTATCTTTTTGATTTTTGCATGTAGTCGAATAAGTATTAATTTAGAATGAAGAGAAATTATGTGTCAGAATATTGAAGAATCTGGAACCTCACTTTTTGCTGATAGAAAAGAAAAAGTAGAGAATATGACTTTGCTCACATTGTAGGAAACTTAAATCTACAGAACATTTTCATTTTAGTGATTTTTCTCCAGAAATTTGCATTTGATTGCCCACAGATACTCCGGACTTATCCTCCTCTTACAGAGACATCAATAAATACAGTGATGCAAATACTATGCATTAGTTCATGTACTCATTATGAATAATTTGTTATACGATCGCTTGCAGTTGAATGGGAAAAATACAAACCCCTATAATCTTCGAAGACCTGATTCCAAGTATACTCGCAAATAGAGCGGATAATGGCTCTACTTGTGGAGAGAATGTTCAGTTATGAAACGTTCTTAATTGGCATTAAATAATCATTCATACATGGTGGAATGAATGTACGCACAAAATTTGCTGGCAAATATAGAGCAACGCTCCTTAAATTTAGTAAAATATGAATAAGCAGACATATCACGATATCAATTATATGGAATGTTCAAGCCGAACTCTGATGCTTTGCTTAAATCAATATTGTGGACTATAAAGGTATTTATTTTTATATGTAACGTAGATGAATCACAAAATGTGTTGAAGATGGAGTTCAAACCTAGTTTGAATTATTTAATTATTTTATAAACGAAGTTATTCAATTAGTGTTTAACTTCAACGGAAATTACATTAATGAAGAATTAAGCGCGTATCAGAAAAAAAGCTTGCAGTTAAATCTAATATGGAATAAGCTATCAGTTGATCTAACTTTCTACTGAAAACAGCGCACGAAGCATTCTGGATGTATGAAACTCAACTAATCATCCCAAAGGCTTAATGGCACTTACGCTTGTGCCTCAGCATCTGATGATTTCAAAATTGCTACTCAACAACAATATCATGCCTTGACACGTTGACGTTTAGACGCAGGTTCTGGTTCCGCTTCCAATGTCGAATGTGACGGCTCCTCATCTTCATATATGACACCTAGATATTCCATGTAAATTACCTTATCGTCAGAATCCGGAACTCTACACAATTGAAAGGCGTACATATTCTCACCCTCTGATAGGTAGGCGGCTTCTTGTCTAAATGCTTCAGGACGGAAACCATATTCATTGTGACGTTGAAAAAGTGATATGAGATTCAACATCACATCATCATGAACGATAGTTTGCAAGTTCTTAAGTAAATGTGAAAGTAACTTGTCCATTGTTGCAAGCTCATAACCGCCGTGTCCGAGAAGGCAACGCACACGATCTTCGTACTTTACTCCTGAGTCACAATGTTGCCCATCCATCAAAGTATAAACCAGAGACAAGAATGCGTCATATCTCTTGCGTCCGATATCTTCGTTTGGCTGAACAACGAGCTGCTCAATGAGTGTTGCAAGACTCGTATCTTTCCCTACTTGATAAGCCATCTTCTTGGCAACGTTGAGGCGATGAATTAGAATTTGATGTAAACGGAAAAATAGATAAAGAGATTGAGTTCCGTAAATCAAAAGGTCATCTGGACGGTCCAGCCTACTTTCATCATGATCTCGTAATTCATTAGTGTAAGTTGATGTATCCAATGTATCTAATGAACATAGAACAGTTGGCGGTTGTAGGTACCCAATACCGAAAGATAGTTCAACACAATAGCAATTCTCTGATTGAAGAAATCTTACTATTCGACCTTTTCCAAAAGAAGTAGATACGATCGTACCCGCTGGAAGCGGATGGTGATCCATGCTTTCCATTTTCTTTTGATTAACTCGTCCATTGGAAATGCCTGGACCAAGTCCCATGTCATCATCGTCGGTTTCCCCGTAGTCACCATTAGTACGTTCCTCACCATTGCTGACGACAGTGGGCAGTGAATCAGAAACTCCATTACAGTTACTCGACTGTTGATACCTCAAAGCAGGTGATTGCATCCAGTTTAATGATATTCCAAAGATTGGACCCAAAAAGTCTCGCCACAAACGATGGTATCTTTCTTTGTCCGTAGGAGATGATGTGCCTCGTTCGAGAGCAAAAAGTAAGATTCGATAAGCGTCGCGTTGAGCCCAGGTGTTATTTTTATACAAAAAGCTTAAATGCGGAGTAAAAATTGTAGAATACGGCTTTGGCAGATCGGTTAAATTCAAGTCCTTCGTCATTGAATCGCCCATAGTTACGCTATAAAATGAACCATGTTCCTCCTTTGCCTTCTCTCTCCGAGCAGCAATGGCTGCATCACCTTCACGACCGTTATTCACAGCTCGATCTTTGATTTCAGAAAGAATTGTACGCGTACTTGTGGTTTTCTTATCTACAATTCGCCAAGTCAGGCTTCGATGGTCAAGACTTTTGTAGTAATTGGCTTCCGCCAGTTCCTTCCAATGCCGATTAAGACGTTCTCGAACTAATTTCCATTCTTTATCTTTTTGTCGTAGTCGCTCCACAACGATAGGTACTGCCACTGTGGGATTCTTCACGATTAGTTCAAGCATTTCTTGTCCCGAGTCGCCATAAATCCGGGCAATAACATTTCGATGAATTACCCCGAGAATATTTGGATCAAAGGAGTATTGAAAACGCAAACCAGCCATTCCAAGATTTTCTGAGTCTAGCTTTCCTTCAGAAAGCAAAGTAATAGATGCTAACCGCTCTTTGCGCCCCAATTGTGCGATTTCTTCGGCAATAGGTTCCAATCGACGAAGTGTTGCGGCATTACTGTCAATCACCATATCAATCTCGAACCTTTCATCTTCACAGCGAAAAAGAACCTCTTCGCAGTGGTTTCTGCGCATATGCCGAAACGTGTAGCTTTCTTCACTTCCCTTAGGAAGCGATACCCATACACCATTCAGAACTTTTTTTTCTTCATCGCTTCTACCACCACAAGGGGGAGCTGGGTAGTCACGTGGAAGCGCTCTATAAGACGGACTACATTGACGACATCTAAGAAAATCTATCTCGGATAAGGGAACTGAGTACCATGAATCTTCCATATAGGTGGCAGGTCCACTTGGAGATCCAGCTGCCGTTAAAATGCGCTTAAGCTCTTCAAATAATTCAGCATGGCGCTTTCCAAAAATAGGCTCAACAAAACTCAGCATATCTGATTTCGATAATTCTTCCTGGGCGTAGAAGTCCAGGCATTTTTGAAACTCTAACCACGCCTGGCCACCGTCACGACTGAACGTGTTGAGAGCCTCTCGAACTGCTTCAAAGAATTGTTTTTCAACCGCAGAGTTATATACAACTATTTCCGGACGTGGATGAATCACTTCGCGATTTAAAGGACTTTGAGGCCGTTTCAGTGAAGTGCTGTGTGACGGAACTGCTGTTTCTAAGCTTACTTCATTATTCGTGATCTCAACTTGCTGCCCGCCTGTCATATCAATAAATTTCTGAGATGTGACAACCCGTCGTCCAGGGGGAACTTGACGACTTTCCAAGCCTCTTGGACCTCCCCAGTTAGTTTTGGAAGCGGATAATCCTTGTTGTGGTTCAACCCCTTGTTGTGTATTCAGTGCTTGACGTGCTTCAGAATCTGCAGCAGCCCGGTTGAGCCTTTCTTTTGCTTGACCTTGAACTGTATCGGGTAAAAAGAAAGTAAACTCTTTCAAAAGATCTGGGTGATCTGAGAAAAGACTTGCGACTTGCTCCAGAACTTCCTTTATTCCACGCTGCTCCTTTTGATAAGTATGTAGGATTTCTAAAAACTGATGATACGTATTAGGATCATCTGCAAAGCGCTTCTTTATATTTGTGACATATGATATTGCATGATCAAATTCAACCCCTTGGTGCTGAGGTTGCTGCTGTTTTGGAGGTTGTGAAGGATTCTGTTGTGGTGCTTGCATCGGAATTGCTCGTGGAAGCTGAGAAAGATTCATGGTGGGCGCACGATGAGCCTGCTGCTGAGGAGCGCTTTGCGTCTGAATTTGATTTGGAATTTGTGCAGCGACATGCTGTGGTTGTAGCTTCGTACCCGGTCTAACCATTGGTTGTCCATCTTGTGCGCTAACTTGACTTTGGGGAAGGCGTTTTGTAAACACTTGAGAGGGGACTTGACTAGGTAGAGATCCACTTGAAGGATTCTTGTCTGTGCCTTCCCTAATGGAAGGTTGCTGCTGAGTTATCATGTGTGACTGGGCACCAGTCGAAGGAGCTTGGTTACTTCCCCATGACCGTGCAAAGGTATTTGTTTGAGCTCCTTGTCTTTGAAGCTGTGATCCCTGATCCTGTTGTCGAGCATATTCCATATCTCGCTGTTCTAGATCCGCAAGGCTGATCTTGTAGCCGTCTGGTAAAAACTTGTTAAAACCAAGAATCAAATTGTTGTATCCCCGGAATAGCTTCGAAACCTGATTGATGACACCAGGTGTATCTACTTCTTGACTTTTAAAGTTTTTCATGATTTCTAGAAATTCGTTGTAAATACGTGGCTTATCTCCAAATTGGCGCTTTACATCATCAAGATAGACCAAAGCATCTTCAACTCTAAGTTCTCGCATTCCTCCCTGTTGAGGTGCAGAAGGCTGACTTGAAACCATCCTTGAAGAAGGATTGGATGATGGTGCGCTAGGTTGACCTTCACCAATGCCATTTTCAAAAGAATCCTTAGATGCGTCTCCATGGAATCCTGTTGCTGCTGATTGTCCTGTAGCAATAGGTCTTGTCCCCATTCCAACTATTGGATTATTGCCACTATTTTGTGTTATTGGCAATGATCTATTGCCTATTGATGTAGCAGGTTTCCCTATTGATTGTCCAACAATAGGCGCTCTATTACCTACAGCTGTTGTGCTTGAGATTTGAACGGGGATAGAGTGTGCCACCGACGGAATTACACGACGTTCCTCTTGGGGTGTCGTGGATGTTCGAGTATTTTGCAGCGATACAGACGTAATTTGGTTGGAAGGATGCGATGAAAATCGCTGTGTTTCATTTGACGCTTGAATATTTGTTTGAGACAAGAATGATCCAGTTGGTCCGGTGCGTCCGGGAAGAGGTCGAGGCTTCTGTTGTAAGTGGGGCGCCGACGGAGGAGCATGATGTGCCACAGGTTGCGACTTTGGAAGCAGGGAATTAGGAAGTCGCGGGGTGAATAGAGCTCCTGCTGCTGTTTGTGAGCTTGTATCTGGAATTGAAGATTCAACCGTAGGAGGATACTGATGCGACTTTAACTGATGTCTGTCACTTGATTCGGCAGAAAATAACGCATGTGATGGTCTCTGTCCAGTGTAAAGTGGTTCACGAATACTGCTAGCGTTATACTGTGGCGGCAAATTTGCCATTCCGTCATCATTCTGAAAGGTATCATCAACGTTAGTCACATCTGCATGTGCATGGTTCACTGATTTTTCATTCGAATCCATTTTGAATTCAAGTATCAAATTTTAGTCGAGTGGATCAAAAGACCAAAAGGTTCGTTCTGTTGGTCAAGCGAAATGATAAGATTGTAAACTTGACTTTCGGTAAAAATCTTACTTCTCACTCTGCGATCACAATAGACTAGTAAATAAGAGCGAGGATTGGGAAGCTTCAAAGGGTTCAATTTTTAAGTTCAGGTGATATCGCTTCCGCAATGGTCTTTTGAAACTTGATATCGTATGTGGTTGGAGGAACTAAATGTTTTAGACTTCGTATTCACATCAGTAGATTCAACCTACGTATAAACTTCGTAGGCAGATTTTACGAATCAAAACCGTTGTAGGAAAACAATTACCCATGCGTACTGGTTTATGAGTAAAGAAAAAATTGAGTAACATTTTAGGATCAAATTTCAGTTACTCAATCACACACAACTCCGAAACTCTCGAATTGACATTACTTCAATGGCCAGTGTTTCAAGCGGAGGAGCTATGCTTCGTCACGAAGATGAAAGCGAAGCTGAGGTAACAAGGGAGGATCAGGACAACATTAACAAGTTTGCTCGCTTGAATGCAAGATTGCATGAAATAAGAGCAGAAATAAAAAATGTCAAGGTAGGTCAATTAGAATTTATGATGTTAATCATTTTGGCAATCATATTGTAAATACTCATAATGACCTATGCAACTATTTCAGCGAACTCTTGAAGGTATAGATGATGCATCTACTGAGCTTATGATGGGAAGTGGAGAAAATGTTATGGTCTTGTTTGGTGGTGAAACATTCTTTGAAGCATCTGAAGAGGCTGCGACAGAATATTGCGAAACGCAAGTAGAGAAGTTTCAAACAGAGCTTGAGAAATTGTCGCAGGAGGAAACTAGTATCTTGGATGAACAGGCGACGCTGAAAAAGATGCTGTATGGGAGGTTTGGTAAAGCAATTCAATTAGAAGAAAAATAACAGTTCAAGGCGAAAAAATGACGACTAAGTTGTTAAGGTATGATTTGATTCCTCTATTAGTCCAATATCTTTCAGCTGAGATATTCGATCCTCCGTCAGAGTTGTTTTCTCGCCTCGCAGTGACATTTTGTAATTCATACGTTGTTGGGATACCCATAAGCCAAGTGTTGGATCTGAACTCCGAGGGACATTGCAGTCTCCATGTTTTGCCTTCCACCTTCTCAATTGGTGGAAATTTCTGTGCCAAGAAAGATCCCACTCGATTCGCCTAGTATCACCGCGGTTCCAGTCAAATCCGATGTTATTCAGAAGAGTAACACGAGTTGCAGTGATATGTGATTTCTTCCCCTTCTCATAATTTGCAAAATTCACCTGTTTTGATAGCGACCATCAAATTCAATAATGGCAATTAGATATGTTAAATACTCAGTAATGAGCCATGTAGGTGGACAAAAGTTGCACTCACCCGCTGCCACTCTACCCATTCTCCTAAGGCTCCACCTCCTCGTGGAACATTAGTATGACCATGTTTTTCCTGAAAGGCCGCTAGTTGAGCATATCGTCTCATCCAGAGCCATTGATTTTCATTCCAAATAACTCCGATGTCATCTAGTTTTCGAAGACGGCTAGCTTGGAGTTTCCCATTTGCTTTCAGATTTCGTTGATAGTTCATCCAAGAGGATAGTTGAGCATACTGAGGAATTTTGGGGACCCTGGTGTGATTGTATTTTCTTTTAAACGCCACTAATTCCTGAAACCGAATTTCCCATGATGCATTTGAAATTATTTTAGTTTGCCGTCGATTAAAAAGTTCTGGTCCAAATCCAACTTCCTCTAGAGCTCGTCGGTGAGAGTCCGACAAAGTTGTATTCATTCCATTCAAGAACGCCAGATATTCCTTTCTCCGACTGTAGAACCAGGATCCAAATTCACCATCCGTAACACGTATGTCAATATGACCGTGTTTATCACGATATTCCTTGATCTCATGAAGTCGGTGTTGAAATTGCCATTCTTTTACATCCCATGTAAAACCTACCTCGTTTAATTGTTCTATTCTATGCTTTTCTAATGTCCCAGCACGATAGGCTTTCCTATGCTTAGTCACCCATTGTCCCAACGTTTTGTACTTCATAGGGACATTAACGTGACCAAACTCTCTTTTGAATTTAACAAGTTCGGCGAATCGTAGATCCCATATCCGCTGATTCTTATCCCAAACGAAGTTGATGTCATTCAATAGAGCAATCTTGGTCTCGTTTAGTGTGCTAGGTTCTCCTCGCTTCCACTTTCGATATTCTTGTCTCTGATGTTGCATGAAGTTTTTAATTCCCTCTGACGATGATAAGTTTTGATCTTTCAGATTTGGCACCTTAAGTATTTGGTAATAATTGACTAGTTCATCGTAGCGATCTTCCCACTTCTTATGTTTCACAGCATGGCATCCTATACTTGAAAAGGAAGCTATGTGAAGCCTCATGAACGGAAAGTAGCAATAGCAACGATTACGTACACCCATAGATATCAAACATGATGCCAGAAATATTCGGCTGAATAAAACAAACCAGAACAGTTGACATTTAATCCATGCCTTCATGATGTTTAAATTCTTTCATCGCTTTGAAAAACTGACAAGTTTTTTGACCACTATCACTAGAAAGAATATCCTTAAAAAAGAAATTTATCGGAATTCGATGCATTAGAACATTCCAACAGTGTAATCAAAGCTCTGTAGACGAAACAGAACATTCAAATTCATTAAGATTCTAAATTTTCATACTGGTTCAAAAGGCCTAAAGAAAGGAATCTTACAGCATGATCAGCTTACCAATGAGTGTCTTTCACAATGCTCATGACTTTAATATGTGGACCTTGAGAAGGGGGTAATTCCACCGTTTTCTTTGACATTTATCTGATTCCTAGCATTTTGCCCAAAAAAGGCTGCAATCATCAATCAATTGGGGTAATTGAAATTGATCACTTAAATCTGGACAAGATGCAAATTTCATTTGAGCTAGAAAGCAGATAATTGTTGATAGTATTTGTAAAGGCACTAATTTGAATTCACTTACCCACATTAAAACTCGTGTTTCAGTCCCAACTTATTAGGCAATTATTTTTTTCAATCATCAAAGCATTGTCTAAATTCAACATCCACTTGCATTTTGTTGATATACCATTTTTTAAAAATCAATGCAAAACTTTAATTAGTCAAAATCCCAATGAGCATTAATACTAGGTAAATTCCTTCAATTCAAGGCACAAAACAGTTATAACCATTGCTATCACCAGGTTCCAACTTGGACAGATAGAGAAAAAAATTGGCAATGCCATGTTTTGCTGTTATTCGAGCTACAAGCATTATAAATCCAAAATGGAGAACCCTAAATTGACTAAGTTTCAGCACGTTTACTCTTTGAGATGAGGGATATTTCACTAATTTCTTTAGACAAGCTTGCGCCTCCCATTTTACCCAAAAAATGGCTTACAAAAATTGTAGACACTAAATGCTAACAGGCCAATTTTATAAACCTCCATTTGCTTTGCGTTTGCAATTGCTCTTTCCATTGAGAACCCTGTACCATCATCCCCTAACTGCTTGATAGTTTGATATATGACAAAACCTGACATTGCTTGCGTTAATCCAAAGGATGTCTTCGGTTTGGCCGATGGTGGCACACTCCAATCCTGGGGAGTTCCATCCTCCATCATTGATTCCAGGGGCGCGGATGCCACCACTTTTCTGGGGGAATAAGTGACTACTCTTAATGAAATTGCAAGAAGAAAAATAATTGCTCCAGCTGCCATAGTGTTGGTGATACGTCCCCGAAGGATAGGCAGAGATTGTTCAATCGCATCACGACAACGACTTGGGAAGTTTCGAATGAGTTGCTTTGGAGGTGTTCTATTCACCAGATCAGGTCCAACAATAAGTGCCATCATCATTATCATGGATAAAATCATGATTGCGCGAGAGAAACCTATCAGGTAGATGATCCCGAGGAAAAGAAGGGACAGGAATGCCGCAGCATATTCTGGTTTTACTCCCAATTTATTGTGCGCCATCCTGTAGTACTTTGATATTTCCTGTCTGATTTTAGGATCATTTTTGATTTGAGAATACTGTGCTTGATACGTCTCTATCGTATTTGCTTTAACGATGTTATCCGGTTTTATGGCAATGGTTGTCTGAGAATTCACAAGATGAATAAGGTAGCGTGATCGATCTCTGCTGAATTGTACAGCTATTCCTAACTGTCCATTGATATCCTCACGTGAAGTTCCGTGGATTTTTACGATTGTTGACGGCGGATTACTCAGGATGTTAAGAGGATCTTGCGACATGTTAAAGGTACAGAATGGGTGAAGCAAATATGTGTAGTGTGGTGGCAAACGTAGTATTTTTTGGAACTGCTCCGTATAATACGACAGTAACTACTTTCTACAAGGAGGAAAATAGAGGGAGCACAAGTCTACATACGGAAAGCTAAACTAATTCACACATACATCTTTTCTCTATAGTTCTAATAGATTCTTGATCCTGCATCCTCAGTCTTTAAGAAGATTATTCCACCAGGGCATTTCCAAAGGAGAATAGCACAATTGAATATTAAATGTATGAAATGCTTGGATGAGAGTTTTTTCTTGATTTATGTTACTTCGATGCATATGCATAAGAAACTATGTGAAAAAAAATAGAATTCGAATTTCAAAATGAAGTAATCGGATTATTCAAATCCAGTATCCTTATCCAAGTTCGTTAGGTGGTGTATTATTATGTT
>CAAAJI010000023.1:466195-478459 GCA_900642245.1 Fragilaria radians
ACGATAGATTCTGATATGCACGAACCGCTGGAATGGTGCATCGTTTCCAATGGAGGGTGCGTACCAATTGCTCTGGTGACAGCTGCACTTTACCTACAAGGAAATACAAACCACGGTATCGTGACGAATATTATTTTGTCATCACCTCCTCGTCTCTCCTCATTGCTACGTGAATCGCCACCGCTACGGAAAGTTCGTAATTCGTATCGAATCTTATCAAGAGTCATTGGAAATGTGTTTTGGTGGTATTCCCTACGGAATAATGGAGTCTTTATACGTAAATTTACAGAAACCAATTTGATGGCAGACCCAATGTATATTGGAGATGAATGGATCCCACAATGTGTGTCAATTGCAAAGAGTCCAAAAACTAAGTTCTCAACCTTTGCATTCTTAGCCTGGCGCACTCCAATATGATTGTCGACCAAGCTTTCATATCCTTCAAGACCATGTGAAGATTGATTTAATTCGCACGCAAACAAAAGCTGGGAGCCAAGCGGCACAAAGTTGGTTTTGGGATCCACGACGAAGAATGTCACGTCCAGCAAGTATTCAAAATACGACAGATGCATCCAAACCTACCGTCTCTGAAGAACAATCATTGTCACAATTTCTTGCAGAGAATGGTAACCGAGGTCAAGAAATTTTTGTCAGGGGTCGTTCTTGTCCTGCCTATGAAGATCCTGTAGGATATGTCCATGCCATGATGGCTTTTATTCATGAATCATAACATTATGGTGTACAACATGAGAAAGATAAATATTCAAAGGGGTAAACATATGCTTTAGTGACAAAACGAATTGGATATATCAATGCGATTCTGAATATTGGGATTGCTCCTAATGGATACTAATACCCTCCTTACAAATGAAACCATGAATTCATTTTCAACTAGTTCTTGCAATTCACAAAGATATATTTTGCTTGTTCCTAATTCAACAGCATTAAAGAAAATCTCATGTATGTTATTTACAGGTTTCTAAAATACTACAATTGGATCAAAAATCCATGCATGAATCATTGTCACCAGATGTTTTAAAGATTTGTGATTGTTTGGATAATCTTTGATATGATTTGTCATCTTCAGGATTTTACTATCTAACTTACTCTTAAATATAACTACGAGACAAGAATTGAATTCCTAGAAAGCAGCAAGTTAACCTAAGCTCTTTCAATGGAAGCACTTCGAGAATACAAGGTGAAAGGATAAGCTGATATTTGTTGGTGCAATTGTCACCTAAGGGCTTACATTTAATGCTATTATGTAGATGGACACCCTCATTCAATAACATAGTATATCTAACAGCTTTGTGGTCAAACTTGATTCGCATCAAAATTAAAGTATGAATCAATTTTCACTTTCTTCTATATATACATTGTAATGGCAAAGTTGCTTTTCAAGTATCAAACGTTCTGCGATATACTACATCCAAGTTGTACTTTTCATATGCATGTGTGATATTCCATTGTGATGCGATAAAGCCATCTAAACTCTGAATATAGATGAGATCATATTTATGAATGAGATTTTAAAGGGCAGAACTCTTTCTGTATTTTTTACTAAATTCAGATCAAGTGTCAACCAGATATCCAGACACTTGACACTGTAGTTGTGTGGAAACTCGCTAATTGTGGTAGTCACGTACTAGTATTTTTTTTCCGGGATCGAGAACTTTCTAGGTTGTCGTGTGTGAGTTTTCGCATTCGACTGAAGTATCTAGAATCATCCTCGAATTCATCTGTCATAAGGAGATTGTAACTGATCCTTTCTCCAATGATTACCTATGATAATCGCGTCTATGGATTTAGTGTAGGTATTTCATGAATAAGTCAGAGGGAAATCGACTAGGTTGAATTGTTGAACCTTCCAAAGGAATGTCTCACTTTTTTGCTCCCTATCTAGATTCTTACACGATTTCATGGATCGGCTGCCTACAAATCTATAACACCAGCGATTGCTTCAACTTCTTTTTATGTCCTTTTCTATTACTTGTTCCGATTACACGAGGCAAAAATATTTGATCATCCATGTACGTTTCTTTTAAAGTATTCCACATTCTGATTATGAATACTATTTTGTCTCATCAATTAGCATCACACTAATTCATTTATATATTTCTTCGCATACCAATTTGGACGAAATTGATATCCAGATCCCATGGGAGCATTAATGAGTGCCTTTACATTCTTGCTTATTTTCAAAGCCAACTTTAGCTACGGACGTTATTGGGAAGCCGTCACTTCAGTGCATAATATGCATTCTAAATGGCTGGATGTTGCTATGAATATGACGGCATTTCATCTGCAATCGGATATCTATAAGAATAAGCCACCGTCCTTTGGACAACATCCAGAAATTCGTTCCCTAAGTCGTGATCGTTCTTACGTACCTACAGACGATTTTGTCAGAACCACTCTAATTCATCAACCAACCGTTATGCCGAGACACAAGAAACTAAATATTCCACAAATCGACAATCCAAAGAATCAAGAAGATACACAGCGTGACGAAGAATTTCTCCGTCATTTACCTCCTTCCAACAGAAATAGTCGGAAATTTCCAGGACCCATTCATCCAGGTGATCCTCGTACCGAGCGACCGTCCTTATTCTTACAAGAAGCGGCACATCTGTTATCCCTATTAAGTGCTGTGGCCATGTCAACACTACGCAATGATGTCGAGGCTGCCGAGTCTCCCCTGGCAACCTTTCGTTGTGGTGCACCATGGCCAGCCGTCGATCCAGATTCTCCCCATGCGGATATTCGTCGGAGATATGCCGCCGCTCATCAACAATCGCACGTCGGAACGATCATCCGCTATTTGCTGGGAATGACACGGACAGATCGAGATCGTACCATGTACAATGCCGCAAGACCATTCCGTGTCGTTGGTGGTGTCAGTGATGCTGAAATTGAACTTCTACAGGCAGCTCGGGGGCCGTTTGCCAAGGTAGCACTCGTAACAGTTTGGTTGGAGGAATTTATGTGTCGAGAATTCCTTCAGGGTAGTGCCGGACTTGTCGGAGCACCGATATTAAGCAGAAATTTCCAATTTCTCAGTGATGGAATGATGGGGTAAGGAAATTGTTGGTTTTGTAGTTGTCCCTTGGTTCATCTTCAATCTCCGCGTTCCTACAATTTCTTACTCACTCACTTCAAACTTTATTATTCTGTCAGATATAATCAAGCAAGAAAAATTGCCTATGTTCCATTCCCATTTCCCCATGCTCAGGTATGTCTAAATTGGGATATGTTTCTACCCCACTTGAATACCTGACTTAATACATTCAACAGATTACGTCCCTCTTTGTTTTAGTGGTCATCGTTTACATTCCAGTCTTGATGTTGACATTTGTGAGTCATCCTGCCTTGGGAGCCTCGCTTAACTTCTTTACAGTTATGTGCTTTGCAGGATTACATGAAGTTTCTCGTGAATTGGAAAATCCTTTTCAGAACGTACCAAATGATGTTCCCTTGAATAACTTTCAGGCTCAATACAATGAGGCGTTGATGAATATGTTCACAGGTTATCATCCCGATGGATATTGGCTAACAGAAAAGGATGCCACGGTATGAATGTGGTATCTTGCGTCATACCTTCAGGTTTGGGTACTTCCAAGATTGAGAATAGATATATCAATAAATAGGTTTTGTAGTTAGAGTAGATATACACGAACTTGGAAGTTACTTCGAGTAGGTTAAAAATAAAATTTAATATATGTGGCCACATTTCTCTATTGACAGAGTGCAGCTCAATTGATTTTCATGCTTGCACTAGAAAAAGAAATTATATGCAAGAAACCAATCTCATAACCATTGTTCAAAAGACATCTCTATTGATTTATTTTGCAAACAACATGACATGAATAGAACGGAAACTGTGATCGGATTAGGTAAAGTAATAAGCTTAAGAATCTCTCTGAACGAATTTTACGAAGAACAAAGTGAGATTTCCAGCACAGCTTGAAAGCTGGATAATTCGTTGAAAGTGGAATCGTGACATTTACCTTTGGAATTACAGAGCTTCTATCTCATTATGACAGAGACTTTGCATGGCTTTCAACTCATATAGAGACATTAAAAACCGAGGTAAGTTATTGGAAATGAGGTCATCTGTCTAGTCACAGATTCCTTCACATTCATTTGTCTCACATTTTCCACAGATTTGTCTAAAATATAGCTTGGGGCGCAGCACTTTTGCAGGAAAAGACAATCCTCAAAGAAAATAAATTCATGCTGTACAGTTTACCCATCATTGAAGCTGCTGTATGAACCAGTCAAGATTGGAAACGGCGATTCAATGCGCGTAACCAAGATTGGGAACTTAAAATGTGAGGTGACTCAACTTGATGGAAAGAAGCTTCTTGTGTCTATTTGTGATGTCAAATTCGTGCCAAACCTTCGTGCCAAACCTTTGTGCCAAGCGTTTGTGCCATCTTATGTAGCTTAAACAAGGCCTTTAAGAAAGGTTTTATGACCAGGAATGAAGCTAGCATTGTTAGTTTGACTCTTAAGCACGTAAGATTGATATTTGATTTCATAATCAGTGCTGCAGAAAGTTGTGTTGTTGGTGTCTCACTGACACCATTACCATCCGTGAATGTCAATTATGGACTTGTCCATACAGCAATCAACAATGAAAAGACTTATGATATCAACTACTTGCATAAGTTATTTGGTCATTGCTGTCAAGAAGCACTCAACAAAACCATCAAGATGATGACGGTGACTTATTTGTCTAACATAAATTCTATAAACTCAACAGTTAACAGTCCTTTTGAATTGCTTTATGGAGTCACGCCAACCCTTCATAAGTATCTTAAGGTATTTGGCAAAATTGGAGATGTTACCACTAAGGATATGATACGAGCAAAAGTTGTCCATCCGTGTAACCGCTTGTATCTTTGTAGGATACACAGAAAACCACTCAAACGATGTGTATAGGATGTTGAGCCTAAGTGCAAACTCAATAATTAACTCTCGTGACATTATTCGGTTGAAGAAAAGCTACAAATACTGGGCAAGCACAACGTAATTAATGTTTGATAGTGAAGAAGAAGACAAAATTAAGTTACCTACACGAAAGGAATAGCCAAAAGCATTGATTTCATTGGTAATGCTGCTGATGTAGAGGGTAACAAGTTAGACATTAAGGTTTACAAAGCATTAAAGACGTTAATGTTGCTAATGTATGCGGAACAAGTCGGATGTTAAGGTTTACGGAGCATTAAAGAAGTTGGAAAGCTCATTTAATCCACAAGCTAACAAGGCTATAGATGATTACAATTATGGAAGGATTTCGTTTGAACAAGTGAATTTGGCCTTGAATTCGGCCTTGTTTGCTACCAACATCATTAAGGAACCTTCAAGCTATGAAGATGCCGTAAATTGCAAATAGACCCTTTATCGCATCCATGTAAATCTACTCATCCAAATGGCCGTGTAAGAAAGCCTTTTCAACATCAACACCTGTTGATATCATGTTCCTAACATGTTTTGAAAATAAGCAACATTCTAAAACTTATATCGTTGAGGACAGGTGCAAACTCTCACTGAAGTCAAATGCAATAGAAGAATTTAAAAAATATGAATTTACTTTTAAAATTGAGGAAGATGTTA
This sequence comes from Fragilaria radians, assembly GCA_900642245.1. Classification (NCBI taxonomy): domain Eukaryota; phylum Bacillariophyta; class Fragilariophyceae; order Fragilariales; family Fragilariaceae; genus Fragilaria; species Fragilaria radians. Next base: position 471,815 of record CAAAJI010000023.1, read on the forward strand.
AGGAATATCTGAGCAGTTGTATTGTCGAATCAGAGAATGAAAGAAAACTTGCCATGGTCCAACATCACCTATTGAATCGCTTAATTCATAAATTTGGAGAAGACGTTGAAGGAAAAAGGAAGTTTTTGACCTCTGTCGCACCAAGATTTAAAATCCAGAACGAAAATTTGGATGTTGATAAATTCATTCTAAACATTAGCTCGAGTTAAATTACCATTTTGGAAAAAAATCCTTCATAAAGAATTTTCTTATGGCATCAACGATATTGGCACAGTACTGGTAAGGATGTGTTGCATGTTGCGTTTTGAAAAATGGTATTGATCATTACTGATGAGCTTTTAATCTGTGGCGTAAAAAGGCGTATCTTGATCAAGAATCCATTGAAAGTGTTCTTATGCCTCGTTCTGCTGTAATATTTAGAAACCATTATAAGGATAGTGACCACACACTCAAATGACGCTGTTTTGGATCAAGAAGTCCCATTTTTGATTGATGCGGTCACTCCGTAGCTAGTTGTCTAGGGGCGGTTCGATTCCGTCATACGGCAGTATTTTTAACATACATGTACCCGTATCAGAGACATACTACACAAGTAGCAAATCTTTTCATATGTGGGAGAAATTTGAATGTTTAACAAATAATATTTCATCTGCCAATTTTAGTGAAAATTAATAAAAGCTCATCAATGGAAAATATGTGTAAAGCCTCTCAGGACAGCTATTTTGGCAAGGTAACTTAGATTCTAAGTTTTAATTGTTCATTGATAAAATTGCCTTAACAACCTAAATCATACTATGCACAACACTATGCTGTCAATTGCTCGGGTTATGTTTCCAAAATGGTTTTGAGAAGTGAGAAGTGTCCTAACCTTTTTTCGATGACTACATCAAAACGAGGGCTGACGACCCATTATATCCCCCTTAACCCACCACATTTCAGGCTCAATTTTACAAATAAAATATGGAATTTAATCATTACTCTGTTATTTCATTTTCCTTCAATTACTTACGAATACCGAATCCGCAACGATATCGATCCAATATGACAGGTAAGGCTTAATCGATGGGTCGCAAATGGAATCTTGCATAGCCAATAAAATTGACAGGGGTTATAAATCTGGATACTTAGAAAAACTAAAGTTACCCTTCACACTTTTGTCCATTTCTTAATAGTCCACGTTTCGTGTATATGATCAATAGTGTAAACACTCGTCACGGATTGGACACTCGAGAACAAGTAGATTTCGAAACCTTGAAGGGACGAGTTGAACTTTAAGCCTTTGGCAAAACTGATGCACAACATACGATCCTAGAGCGAAATGGATCCCACGGTGTATAACAAGGAAGAACTAGAGAAGGTAGAGCTAGAAAAGGTAGAGTTAGAGAAGGAAGAGTCAAAGCCTAGGTCCCGGAGTAGAACATTGGCGTTAACTGAAGAGGAAAGATGCAATAGGCGAATTCTTGCCAATCGAAATTCTGCTCGAAATTCTTATCAGCGGAGAAGGAAAATGATAGATGATCTATATTCCACTGTTGATTCTCTTACTAAGGAAAGAGACGAATTCGAACGAGAATGTAAACGGCTACGCAATGAAGTCTCAGAATTACAAGATGAGATATTGATAATGCGGAATCGGTTGCAAATCCATCAGCAAATTCAACCTAATGGAAACTCTCTATCGCTTTTGAACAACCCGTCACTCCTTAACCTTTATCATTCAACTTCTTTACCTCTACAGCAGTTGGAATTAATCAATTCTATGAATTTTCCTTTGCATCAAAATCAACACGTAACATTGGGTCAAAGTCAATCAGGATTGTTGTTACCGTCATCGAATACTGGAAGCTTCAATAATATGCAATCAACAAACGATGCATTTCGAATGTCCCAACTAATGTATCAGCAGCAGCTTCAGATACTTGAATCGAATGTGCATTACAACAATTCGTTAGCTCCTACTCGTTCAGTAATTGGATCCCTGACGACAGAGGGCGACGGTAACATTACCATTGGCTATAATCGTGATTCTACTGCAGCTTCACTTCATGAAGTTTTTTCCCGAAGCCAATTTGATCCTAATGAGGATATAACGGACCTACTTTAATTCAAAACCAAATTCTCGATTAAATAGGAAAACGAATTCACTAGTTTGATTTGTTAACTTTTAAACAACCGATATTCCCAAATTGTATTGCATTCAGTCAATGACTTACTTTAGCTTTCTTTCTCTTAATGTCCCCCTGCAAGTGTTGGTACTTGGCTCAAATTCTTTTTCTACAATCGTTCCATCTGGCAACGTTAAACTCATCGTAATTCGGATATCACCATCTTCCTTGATTATTCAATCAAGACGCACAGCTATCCAACTAAGATGGACCAAATCATTCTGAAATCAAACACACTGGCTTCTCTGAAGATATCCCTTATCCTTGGTTTGACTTATAAATTGTGAATTCGATATTCAATGTGTACATCATTCGTTACTAAACTGCAAACAGTGGCATTCTCTTTGCTGATACTTTTTATAGTTGAAACTTAAAGTGATCGTGCGTGCAATCTTACTACGGTACCTGATTTAAATAGTGGTTAGTAAATAATAATTCCATCCTACTTTAATCCGGAATTATAAACTAGAATGTTGTCGAGACTTTCAGTTGTACAATATTTAACACAATTGTCATTCAAATTCTACTGAAATGTGTATAGATCTAATTGTAATATTAATCTGCAACTAAATTCCTTCAAAACAATGAAAAAATAAATGACACTATTCCTTTAAAATGAGGAAGAAGATCTTTTGTGCTTCTTAATCTTAAGTCTAATTATAAATGGTTTAAAAGGCATTAATCATATGGATCAATTATATGTTGTTTTATCTTTGGGATGATTCTTATTGTATTAATCCTTCATTTGTCTCATTTTTTAATTTGTCAAACAATTAAAGACTATATTTTATAAAGGTAACAAAACAACAATAGTGACTTTGCACCATCAGCTTATTTTGATTTTTTCACCGACAATCTTTGACGTTCCCATAACAACACAATAACTTCTACAACAATAGCGCAAGAAAAAGCTAAAATATTTCTTTAAACCATAGTTTTAATAGAAAAAATGAAACTACTTCCTTTACACCTTTCTAATGCCAATGCAAAATAAATGACATAATTTACGGTAAGTTCTGTGATATTGAATGCAACTGTAGATACCAATGACATGCTAGGTCAAGTAGTAAAACTAAAATATTTCGTCATGCATCAGATTATATGATCTGCAAATTCTAGGTTCACAAATAACAATCATAAAACTCTTTGTCATAATTATTGTTGGAAAAGTAAAAATTCAAAGACACATTCTCTTTTGTAAAATAATTCACTCTGCGGAGCAAAGCTGACATACCTTGAGTTACGTTTTCTCTGATGTCCTCCGAAAAGGATTGCTTGACCATCCCTAATTTCGTAGGCAGTCCAAATTTAATTGTTCAAAAATTATTTCATTATTAATTTTATAGTAGAATTCTGTGGAATATTTGAAAATGAAAGCTATACTGTATAGTATATCCGACACTTTTCCTCGGCAATGTGATCATGTTGGATCTTCTTGATTGTAGGGCAGTGCTTTCCTATTGGAGCTTTTAATAGTTGAATACATGATTTCTGCTTCCTTCAGCCTTGGTACCGCGGAAGGTGGAATATTTTTGGATTCAAATTCTAGTTGGCATGCCGCTCCATTGAGTGTAGAGGTAAGGTAATAGCTTACTATATTATCAACCGCATTACGCTATGCGATGCATCTGTACAGATGGATTGAAGAAGTCTTGAATTCCAATTACAACAAATATAAACATAAAAGCAGTGATATCATTACTCCCTTACATTTTCAAAATAAACGCTTACAAATCTGATTGATAGCGCTACTGCATTGAAGGTTTCAATGACATCATTTTAATCCAACTGCTTTATAGCCTCATCAAGGAAACTGGCAACTGGAACCTGAGGTCATTCAATCTGTCAAGACACTTTTGATTTGTAGAGATCTATATTGAACACCAACCTGAAACTTTCTTGGTGACCTTAGAATCATAACTTTCCATACATTGAAAAAATGCATGCAAACCAACAAAAGAATTGACTAACTTGAAAATTGTTGATGCTTAGAATTATTTGTGGCACAATATGTATTGCAACCACACTGCTATATATGTTTAATAGATATAGCGAGAAATAAGTATCTCTTTACAAAATACCGGATGTACATTAAAGCGAATAATGCTGAAGCAACGACTTGGAGTCTCTTTGACAGAATCAAATAAAATAGACTAAATATTAATGATTACCATCCTACACAAAACTGACTCGAATTCGCAAATGCCATGTATGTTGAAAGAAGCATAAACACCAAAGTGGAATGTCTCCCATTGTCAATTCACGTCAATGCTTTAGTCATATCTTGCCATAAAATCATTTGTAGTTGTCTGCCCTACGATTCTTTCTCCTTTTGGAAAGTCTGAAAGATTATTTTACAGATTGACATTACAATTAATCTATTTTACATCAAAACATTATATTCTCGAGCTTTCATGCTCAGTCTGACCTGGACGACTGGGTGCACTTTTTTTATTCGCTTTTCGATTTCGGTTGGAAATGCATTTGCAGTACAAAAATACAGCAAGAACCAGAATTAGAACAATTCCACCTATTGCTAATCCGAGGAGCAAGTAACTTTTGCCAAAAGCCGTAAAGATGGTTTCACATATATTGTCGAACTCCCATGGACTAAGTACGCTCTTTGTTGTCCCTGGAAGAACTTTTGTGTCTTTTGGTAGTGGAATGGATACATATTCCACATGATGTGTGCACCCTTGATAAATTGTCGCTCCCGAATGCTCTACAGCATCGAGGCAATCGCCACCTTCGCCTTCATATATGCTAACCATAATCTCGTCTTGCTCGCCGAAGAAATACGGTGTAAATGTCATATCCTTGAGAATGTGATCTATATTTCTGGATTCAGCAACAAAGGTCATGATACGTCCCCTTCCATCCCCACGACATCTCCAACTGGGGTATGTCCTTTCGCTACATGATTCGAAGTCAGCAAGAGGAAGATATTCATCATTAAGTGCTATAGTGCCTGATTGATTCACAACCTCAATATCAACTCGAACCTTTTCAGCTTCCTGATCACTTGTGTCTTGAAAACTTATTCCATTGATGATGTAAATGTCCCTTCCCAGTGATTTTTTGCCAGTGAGAAAAATTTCAGTAGGCACGATGAGCTCTCCTACGTTATTAACGTTGGTTGTGTTCATGATTGAATTGAATTGTGAACTTTGAATCCAAAGGGCTATTGAATCGAACGGAAATATTGTCGCCGTTCAGATTTCGTTCCGCTGCGTTTTTCTATGAACGGAAAGTGTTCGACATAGGCGGAGTATCTTTCGTTCGGAGTAGGAGTTAAAATCTCATTTTTTAGCTTTTGATAAAATGCTACCGTAAACATCACCCCTAGACGGATGGTTACCTTCCAACTCGAGTTACTTTTATTTAAATTTAACAGCATTCCGTACCGGCTGATTCCTTCACTGTATCAACAAAAGCATTTTTTTGTCATTTATATTATTTTCTGGTTCGATGTTCACTCCCGTTTACTTTGTCTCATACGTAACAATGAATGTACGTAATCAATATGCTTTATCAATATACTTGATCAATAACCGCATGCAGCAATGAGGTATAGTCCATCAGTATTGCTGTATCCTCCAACCGGTTGATAGTTTCATAAACTTTTTGAACATTTACTTCAGGCCTTAATGCAGTATAAATCTTCTCATCTAGACATTGATAAGATCTAATGCATTGTGTGACTGTGCATATCGTTTCTAAAATAAAGATTACATTGTTGGCCTTTTTTTTCTTCAATGGGCGTAACACTTTAACTCCCCTCCATTTACTTGAGAGCTGGTTAGCCAATATGTGCATGCATTTATTATTCTGTGATGCTCCAATCACTTGAATTGTATCGTGATTTACACGTTTTAGCGTAGTCCCTAATGGTTCTGCTATAACTCAATTTCCCTGGGACTTGTTCATTATTTGCTTTTGTATTGAGCACAATATCGATTGAGATTTGTTGATTTACTGCCTTACTAGGAAATTCTTTCCAGAGGTAGGATGTTGGCATTATGAGGGTAATACCAGAAGGTGCAATGTCTTAAACCTTTAATCATGCTAGTAGCAGTAACACCCTGTGGGCAGTGTATGTCCATTTGGGTATCTGACAATTGGCGTGATATTTTTTGTTACGTATAATGAGTAGTAACGTATGTGTAACATCCGCGGTAGGACGTTTCGATGCAAGACTCAAATCTTCGCAACAATTTGCGCCCAATATTTATTTCGACTTCATAATTACACACTAATTCTAGTAATTGCTGGATCCGACTTTCTCGTTATTGTTGTCATGTCGGGCTCATCAACCTCAGGGTTATTTAGTAAAGAAGAGCAGTCTATTTTGAAGACTGCACTTGCTTTTGTAGTATTACGGCAGAATAAAGGAAGGAAACGCTCCACGACTTCTGACCTACCCTATTGCCGAAATCTACTTTCGCTTCCTCCATCGTCCGTCCGAAGCGATCATGATGTT
>CAAAJI010000024.1:0-12969 GCA_900642245.1 Fragilaria radians
TTTCATATTCTATTTCTCTCCTTCAAATTTAAGCTTGCAAGCCATGAATTCCTTCATTTACGGATTGATAAAAGGGCTTTGCTATATTTCGGAGTTCTAAAGTTGACTTGGTGTGATGATATACTTACATTTTCAAGAGCTTAGTTTTGTGATTCCCAAAACAATGAATGTGTATCATCAAAGTAAAGTCAGAAACTGTTTAGTATAGATGCTATAACCTGAATGATCGGGTGATATCCTAATCCAGGCCCTAATTCACATTGACATCATGATTAAGTGGCAGTTATGACATTAATTGGAACACCGATTCAAGTCGCATTCGTTGAGTTTTATGCATTCTAATCTTACTAATTGTTAATTTGTATCGGAATTCTAAGCCAAGTTCTGTCTGATCTCATTTACCCCTTTCTTATTCACCTAGAAATCAAATTTTATCTAAAATCTTTAGTAAAAATGAGTTTTCGATAGCTTCAATCATGACAAAGATACGCCATGTTGCAGAGTGAACATGATTGATCAGTCAGATAGAATGCAAGCAGGATATAAGACAAGACAAATGATTTTATTGATTTCGCAACTCCAACTGACCTCTGCATTCTTTGAAGAGTGAAATGACTCCCGGACAAACTTGAATCTCTCTTCCGTCTAAAACAGGGTTGATTTTCTGTACATTTAAGCTAACGAAAATTTAGTTGGAAGGAGTGATTACCATCAGAGCATCGTTCCCGATAGTTTATCTCCAATCACAAATGTATGATAGTTTAAACTTAAAGCGAAGAATATTTCGTTGCGTGATTAGAGCCTAAACTAAAACATGACTTATTTGAAATTGATAGGACAATGAATAAAACCTTGGTTCTTCGCTACTTATATATCCTTGCACCTCCTTGCTCTTTACCAAATGTCCAAGACTAAAATTTTGTGACTCCCCGCATCTGTGCTACTCGCTCCTCAATAGTTCGCAAGGCAACAATAAGTGTTGTGTTAGATACTCGACTTTGGATCAATAATGTCAAAGCATCAGTATCAAGCACAAAAATTTCTGCGAAGTGGTTCACCAGGGGATGAGGATGACCATTAACGCCAAGGGCAGCAAGTACGTTCGCGAGGTAGTTCAAGTCTACTGATAGATGATCGCATCCCTTTACTGATACTCGAGGAATGCGCAGGATACGTTCCAACAGTCTTCCAGTTACAGCCAATCCGACCACATCCAACCATTGATTTGAGAAATCATGCTTTGATCTTTCCTCAGCATCTTGTTCATCATCTTCAAGATCATCCTCGTCGTCAAAACCACTGTTGACATATTCCTTCAACTCGCTACCTTTCATGAGAACACCAGCAATTGAGTCGTTGCCGAAGCCGACAGCAGCCAGTAAATCTTTCCATGGCTGAAGTGCGACATCTCTTACACCGCTCATGACTTCCTTGGCAATCGCTAAAGACGTGGTACAAGACGCAAAGGGATCAAGAGCCTGAACAAGCGCTAACATATGTTCACCTACATGGGTTATATAAGACTGGGGAAGAGTACCATAGGAATCTACAGAATCTGAGACTGATGACCAACATGGCATACTGGAAATCTTTGCCAAATGCTGAAATGGAACAGCTGCGCAGATATCGAAAACAAAAGTCTGACAACTTCTCTTCAGGCGATCGAATGCATCGCTCGATTCTGGGAAGAGAAGGGAGTCTGATGCAGCTAAGCGTTCCAGCGTATTTTGGTCATCCTTCGAATCGGCAAAAACTGATTTGGTAAGAATGGAATCGATCTCTACAATAGATAGAGAATCTGGAAGAAGAAAGGCTTTGGGCTTATCAATGGCATCTTTTTCTTGTAAGTCATAAGAAATTTTCCTTTGTTGAAGGACCGCCATTCTCTCGTGGGTCTTGGTCTCAAATTGCTTGAGACTGGACTGATATAGACCTACGACTTTCAAAATCTCGAGTGAAGATGATACATGTTGATCGTCGAAAGCATCAGCAAAATTTCTGGCTTCTAAGTTTGCTGATAACGTGCGAATTGCAATAGCTAATTCACCAGCATGATTGGAGAGAATAGAGTCTATAGTAGAGAGAGATTTGCGAACTTGATAACCACCAGTCATCAGTTCAAGGCGCCCCAATGCTGCTTCGCCAATAGGGAAAACAAATGTTGCAAGCCCTTTGAGCTTTTCCGCGGTATCCTGAAGTACAGCTACGCTTAGAGACCCAGAAAAACTGACAGACTGCTGGATATCTTTTGTAACATGGGATTGAGAAATGCTTGAATGCAATTTTTCAAGGGAAGGGAAAGAAGCTTGATGTAACGCAAATGGTGAAGTGATGTCAGTGAAAACTTTCGAAATTGCAAGATAAACGGACGATCCTGTAACAGAAGTGGCATCTGCAACATCATACCAAGATCCAGCAATTGCTTCATAGGCAAGGGATAGGAATTGGAGCGTTGCTTCGTATAAGGCACATATAGATTCTAATCCTTCAGTTCCCGAAGTTGAAAGTGATCCGTCAGACGGAGACACTGCTTCCAATCTTATTCGAACTGAACCAAGAATGGGACGAAAGCATTCACCAAGAACCTAAGAAAAAGTTATTTGATTAGATACAGTGTCATTGGTGTAATCCGTTTAAGATAAGTCATACCTTTCCTATGACAGTGGGTGCATGATTGGCGCCGAAAACAGCAAAACTTTGTCTCCTTTCTTCCATCAAGAGACTAAGAACTAAATCATACCATGATGGAAGCCACGAAATGAATGAGTCTTCTCCTCCACGAAAAGCAAACCAGGCCTTGTGGATGCTAGCAGGTCTGTTGGATATATATTCCTGTTCTAGGACATCTCCTTTATTCATTGCTGAATAAAGGGAGACACATTGCTGTAGAGGAGCCAAGCGTGTATGCATATTTTGAAGTGCATGCTTAAGTTGAGGCTGAAGTAAGGCCTGAACTTGCTCACGAATTTGGACAAGGACGTCTTCGCGTTCCTCTCGGCCTGAAGGCATCCCTCGGAGGGCTCGTTCTCCTGCCTCCAATTGCGACAGTGCTGCAACAGCTTCAGGTAAATTCTGCTGTGCCAAAAGGGGAGCGATAGATTGCAGGGTCGAGTCCCAAGTTGCTGCGGCCTTGAGGATATCTTGAGTATGAGACAAATTAGATCGAAGTGCATGGAGAGTCGACAAGGTTTCAAGTGACGACGATACTTCTTCGTTTTGCAGTTGAGCACATTCTTGTAGCAATTGCGCAGCGTCCATTCGAATCCCATCTAATCCTACTCCAACACGCCCAATATCGGTCGCACAACGGGGTAGAATTGCTTGAAGTTCTGCTCCAATGCGTCCAATATCTTCGTGGCAGCTTTGAGTTTGAAGTTGCAATTGGAGCGCCAATTCTGCCAGTTTTCTCTGCACTTCTTCTTCTTCAACAGTTTCCAACGCTGCATTCAGGTACGATGCTACTGTGAAGTTGTTGGATGCGAGAAGGCTGCTTAAACGTTCTTCTGTTGCTGCTGAAAGGGTTGCCATGCTTATAGGAATCCTACAATGATTTTATAATATGAGGAATTGGTCATGCAACACAACTGTAATCGCGTATAGTACAGTAGGAATAAATTTATGTCAACAAATCAAGTTAAACAAGTGAATTCCAATGGAGAAAATAGTACGTGTCATTTTTCGTTTTTAATGGTTACAAGATCTTGGCCTGTATCTTTAACCTGGTTTGGCCTGAAGACAGCATGTTCACATCTTTGCTGATATCCACATTTGAAAATGCAGTCATTCTCAAAGACTTTTTCAAGGATGGCCATATCAACAAACAGATATTTACAATGTGTTGAAAGGCCATGGTCAACTTATATTTAGTTCAGAGCATATCATACAATCTGTTGCTTGATCCATCATTGTTTAAGCAAGAACATATTTCTCGTCTGATGCGTATTCTAATGATTCTATTTGGTATAGTACTCGTAGAACAAGTATGCGTCAGTCCCTCCCATAGTCGAGTCGTATTTTTTATTGGCATTCTTTTTTCCATGTTCGCCACGCTCTCAGATCCTTCTTTTCAGTTCCATTCAGCAAAATTTGGAAATGATTTTGGTTACTACTCTAAACTTCGTCGCATGCACGGGGAAAGGGTTTGGAGTGAGCACATGAGAGAAAAGGAAGACCCAAAATTTTCGCTTCATCCATCGAATTCGCGGGAATCCGTTTCGACTATCCAATATCTAAATCATAGCACAATCTTATCGGTAGACTCGAGGGCACAGATATTTGCACATAGACTTTCGCTGGAATCTTCTGAATCACAGGTATTGAAGCTGCTGTCGCATCCAATTCTGGAGACACAGTGTAATTTGCAACTGTTTCCCTTGTCAAATGGAACAGCATTCCTTGTGGGATTACCAAATGGGGATTATCAAATCTATAGTGGAGAACGTTGTCAGTGGTCCGAAACAATGACCGGTCAGAGAGTTGACGTTCCTCTTTCTTCGTCGTCATCGTTTGCTAATTGTAAAAGCTACAAAGGGGCCCGTCGCCGTTTTTATCGTGGTTCCAATAGATCGAACTTAATTGAAATTTCCGACTGGGAGAAAACTATTCGTCGTCCCACCAACTACGAATCAAAAGCGCTTTTTGAGGCATACAAGAAAAATTACGATCCTATATGGGCATTCCGAGAAATTGGTAGTTCAGTGTACATTGCTGCAGTTGATCCTGATTTAGATTGTTTCTCAATACGTGATCATCGAGTAAACGATCGCCCAGTGATATGCTATAGTAACGAAAATTCTCAGAACATTGAGAGCATCTTCGCCTGTTGCTTTGTTTCTGATCATGCTTTGGCTACCTCTTGTCAAAGTTGGAGAAGAACCGAACCTGCACAAAACTCTATTCGCATTTGGGACCTAAGGAAAATATCGAAAACTCCAGCATCTATTCATCGTATGGAATCATTTCCAAATGACCATGTTGCAGTTATCGAACCAGTAAGCGAATGGTTTACATCAGCTGACGCTAATACCACTAAGGTTGTTACAAAGCAACATTATTCAAAGACCCTCGGAAGTCTTCAGGCAATTACCGATCTGATTCCATCCCAAGGCAGTAGCACAATGTTAGTTGACGTAAATGGATTCGATAACAGATTCAGGCGATTGATTCTTTTTGATTATATTCGTGGTAATATTGTCTATGAGCAAAATGTAAACTGTGGTGCCATTATTGCTGCTAGTAAAAGTCTAAATCGCATCATAATTGGCGAAAAATGTAAAGTTGGCGTCAAGACTCAACTATCCTTTTATGAAACCCTTCAAAACAGAGCTCGTCTCAATCAATCCGAAATATCGAATTCACTTATTCATACCGCTTTGACGTATCCAAACTTGAGAGATTATGTTGGCATCCCCACACGTCTTTCATGTCTCTGTTGGAATAAGTCTGGAACAGGCTTTGCAGGAGGTTCATGTGATGGGGACTTATTTGTATGGGATGGAATATGATGAAAATTTCATTAACTTTTTCTTTCATGAACTAACTTCCTAGAGCCTTAACAATGCTACCTATCTTTTCCAAACAAATATTTAGGGATTCAATATATAAGGATTTAAAATTCCATTCGTAGCACATCAACTAACGTGTACTCCCAAGTGCTGTTCTTGACATTATTAGACAGAAATGGAGCCTCGTGTTACGATTTTCCCAAAGGAGACACATTCCATGGAGTGGTACGTTGTGTTTTTGCTTAATGCCTGCCACACCATAATGGCTTTTGATTTCTCTCTTCATCTATTCATGATGCAATGATTTTTTGGACTTATTGGTATATTATCTTTATTTTAAAATTTCATGTACAGTCAGCTGGAGAACATGAGCATCAAAATTTGAAAAGCAGAAGTGACTTACATATTTCACATATTTTCTACTTTTTTCTGTCAAGTAATATTTTGATTTCTTTAGGTTTGCATCACCACACAATCAACTCTTTCTTTCAACTGCAGAATGAATGTGATAGGTGATTTGGTATGCGATCATTCAAAACGGATAAGGTACAAACGGATTGACTGTGCTGGTTTGTAGAATGATCATCAATATCGTTTTCTGTGAATCAACGCAATCTTTTGTATTTATTTGGGGCTTCCACATGTACAGCAAGTGAACAGTTGATCCCCTGCTTCAAAAAGGTACCTGGTAAAAATTACGACCTGACTCAATGCACTCCAGAGCTGGTAGTTTCATTTCATTTTATCATTTCTTGGCATGTTTACAGTTTGTTTCCAAGGCCCGAAAGGATTGTTCTATACGATACTATATTCACAACTATTGGTTAAGTGCACACAAATGATAGTAGCTTGAACAATCTATGTACTTTGGATACTTCTGTTGCTTAATAAGAGGAGGAGAATTCGGATAATGATCCTCTGTATGAAGGCAACTAAGCTTTGAATTCTGATAAAATAGCTAATTAGACAATCACAACTTTTGGCTTTCTTTATTGAAAAAGATAATAAATTAGAGATTATTTATACGACTTTCACAATTTATAATTTAAATTTCTAGCATTTAGGATAAGGTAGAACTGCATCAATATCACCCTGACTGATTCTATTTTCTGCCAACTGCTATTTTTCATCGTAAGCTCTAGTTTACATTTCTCCTTGTCGCCTCAAATTCATTAAACGTTCTTTTTATTTGTGACTGTGCCGTATGTTCCTCGCAAACAGATCTACAAACCTCCAGTTCCTCTTTGCTTTGTCAATGTTTGAATCTTTGTAATTCCACTTCATGGGCTTTGGAGATCTCGATTCTCTCTCTCAGTTTCTTGTCATTTATGGACTTCCAATTACCTAAATTGTTAAGCTCCTTCTTTTTCCCTATTGGTATATATGAGTGCATTAAACTCCAATAAAAGTGGAATTATGGATCATTGTCATTGTCATTGCTGGCGCTTGCCTATGCAATCAGAGGTTTCACGAGGATACTCTATTTGATAGTATTGGTTCCCAAATGTCACATCACGGACACAGTTTCAATATGTTATGTTTCACTGCCTTCATTCCTTTTTCATTTAATCTTTCCTATCCAGTTTGTGCCTAGCCTTGTGGAACTTGGATTCACGCTTGCTTATCTTTATTTGAATGCCATCTTTCTTGTGGCAACTGAGTAAGGATTGCTTCCTTGGTTTTGTTGCCATTACCTTCCTACAGCATTGTAGATGGAGAAAAAATGGTAGAGAAAATCTAGCCAATTAGTTCTAGTCTTTATTCTTTAATTTGAAATTGAATTGAGACTCAACTAACTATTTTTCCATTGAAATGACTAGGTGATGCGATTACGTTTGTCAATCTACCTACAGCACAATTTCTTCGTCAACACCAGCAGCATATCGACGAAATTCATGTTCAGAAAAAGTTAGCACAATTTCGTCATCAACGGGGGCAGCTTGTGGCATGACAGTGATGACAATTTCCTCTTCAGTTTGTGCATCTTGAGGTTGTGGAGGATGATTGCGTAGAAATGCTTGTAGATCGCTGATGTTACGACGCGCCACTCGGCCTTGTGACGGAAGAGAGATTATGCGTAGATACCAATCGTTTGCAGCACCACTGCGGTAAAGACAGGCCATTACCAAGGCAGTATGCTTATCAACTTGCTTACAATTTGTAAGAGTATACCTGGCGATGTCTGCTTTAGTCTTTGGATCGAACAGGTGACAACTAGCTCTGTCAACATCATCCAATTCCTGACCACTGTATGAGTTGATGACAAAACCAATATATTTTGTTCGCTCATTAACATGGGCAAGTGAAATGTTGATGATTTCATCATCTCCCGACTCATTACCCTTGCGCTCATCGCCGCTGTGTCTAATCGATCCATCTTTTGACACTAATTGCTTGAAAAACACAAGGTCTTGCAACTGGAAGTTTTGATCCAAAAGAATTGCCGATGCGTCCAGATCAATACTGGCACCACCTGTGACATCCCAAGCAAGTCCAAAAGAAACAAGGGGAGGAATCTTGCTTCCTGGGTAAAAGTCGGATATGCGTATTGCCCCTTCCTTTCGCAATATCGCGACTCGATCATGTGGATCAATTTTAATGCTTGGAACAAGATCTCGTGTGTAAGACTTGATCTTGGGAATTAACGTTCCAAAGTCTCGAGCATGGACATCACCTTCCTCAATGGGAGTAAAAATCCATTTTTTGTTTCCAGTGCGATGAAGACGACAAAGAAAAAGAGATGTATTGTCGGCTGCCATTTTATTTGGAACGTAACGACAAATACCCTGAGAAGTTTCGGTCGAAACAATTCTGACTCGTGCAGCCTTGACATCTTTGAATGCCCGATCTGGAGTCGCAATACTCAAGATGAAGTACATCGCCAAGACCTCAGGGGGAATACGATCTAACTCGATGAGAATTCTTTCATCATCACCAATTGCTTCACCAGTTTTTTCGTCCCCTGAATGTTGTAGCGAGAGGTTTGAATTTGTAAGATTGCCGTAATATACACTCTCATGGATCAACACGTTTCCTTTTTTGTCGACAGCAACACATGAGGTGTCTAGGTCGATATGGTGTCCTTGTTCTTCATCCCAGGAAAGGCCAAACTTTATGCGATTATAGTTCAGTGTAAACGATTGGCCTTTAGAAACGTCCATCATTTTGATTCCTTCATAAGTTACTTTGATTTGAATTTCTCCTGTTGCATCCTTACAGTAATACTCTCCCACTCCTTTTCCAACACTGTACCATTTCGTTGTTTCTGATTGCAAGGGATCCAATGGCAATAGCACAGTTCCCATAATATCATGTTTTCCAATCGTGTCATGATCCCAAATCATAAGTGTGGCATCCGATTGAACTGCATTTCTATGATCTGTTTGAATGAAATTTGTGGCCGCATCTGCTCCCATCTTGTATTCAAATCGTGAATTCCAAATTGGATTCAGAGATTTAGGGACAACACTTGTTTCTCCAATCAATTTCCCACCAATATGCAATTGTGCATAAGGATCCGATAGTGATCGCTTCCCCAAGACATTGCGATCTTTTGCAACTAAGTTTCTTCCTTGAAGTACTTCTATTTTGATTGTAAGTCCTGCCAGATCTGGTCGAAGCATGATACTTTTTACGCTTCGATGTTTTATGAGGACAAGTCTGATGTTTCTGTCAGTCAAACATGGAAGAAAACCAATGCAAGTTTACGATTCAAGAACCTCTTCTAACATGCATGTATTTCATTCCCATTAGGGAGTATCTTACTGGATTTGGTTTTAAGGTGAGAACGTCCTAACGAGTACTGTATCAATCCACCTTAACGAAAATTATTGGACCTGGCTCAAGACTAATTAGTATTCCGCCATTCAAAATCGTGCTGGAAATTGAACGGACAAAAGTTAGCCATGAAGCCATCGCAAGTCTGGATTAGTTGCACTGCTCTACTTGATTGAATAGTCTCTATGGAATATTACAAATATTAAGTGAGAGCTGTCTAGATATGAACAGTGTCACTTTGGCTGCATACACAAAAATGTGAAGGGTCATTAGCTTTGTTTTGGATAAACACATACGCCTTCTTAAAGGATGTTAAAAATGCGGATGAAGACAAGAAGGAACTTGTTGCTGACAAAGACAGTTATAGGGCAGGAAACAAGAAAATCAAAGGTTTTAATTAACTTTTGTTCATTGAGAAAAATAAAAGCCCATTAACGAAGACAAGTTGTCCTAATCTCCTGTGATACTCTTACCTCTGATTGGGATAAATTGTTGCTGCTGTGCCTCATTCTTTCTGAGGCTGTCTCCAAACCCTTCATTTTAACCGGTGTACAACCACCTTATACATGACTTCATACATTTACTGCTTCCGCTGGGATTTCTTGTACCGTTTCTTGAGACAACCCTACCCACTCTGTTCCTGTTATATTGGGAATATTCTGAGCCTATACCCCACCTTTTTTATTTTTTTTGTAAATTAGAAGTTCTGTAACTTAAGTAGTTCTTACGAAGTTGAGAGTATTCTACTAACCTATTCCCCTAGGACAGTTTTAGGTAGCTTTGTCTTTTCCTGTTATATTGTCTATAAACTTAAAATATATGGACCACTTTTTGTCATTGGGCTTGCCTTGATTCATTTATTAATCAAAATGTCTTCCTGATATTTTGTTAAAAGTCATAACGAAATCATCAACATTTGTCCCTAATTCAATTCATATATCAGAAACGCTAATGGTCTAACATCGTAGAATCCTAAGAGAACGCCTTAGAGCGGTAATACAGAGATATCAAGAAGAGTTGGGTCACAAATGAAATGGAATATTTTCAGGCTCTTCTAGTGGCAATCCTAACTCAAGTAGGAAGGCTTTCCCTCATCCTAAACTGATTGACACTATGGAATCCTTTCAAGATTGGAGTCAATGCAAATAAGAATAGTAGATAGTCCATTTTCACTTAATAGAAAAGAATCCTAATCTAGGGAACTAAAAAACTGACACCGATATGCATCTATGAAGCAACAACAGTGAAAGGAAACTTGTAAGCATTGACAAAAACCATACCGGCAATCCATCCAAGTTACAATATGCAAGATGCCAGAACACGGGTCCAGCCAAAGTATCTCCTCAACACGGGAACGAGGATCAAGCAATAACAAAACAACTACAACCTGATCTTGACAAAAGGCAATCCCCTATGTAGGGATGTAAAAAAGGTGTCCTTCAAGAATAACTAATTTCTTCATGTCTCAATGCAAACAATACAATCGCAAATCCAACATTCATTCACTGGATAATACCAATAACACACATCTCTCCACAATGAATCTGGCGTGTGAAGTTTGAACAACGAGTTATTTATTAAATACTGTATGCATCTGATAAATGCTCAGTCAACCCTATAGTAAACAATGTGACAGGCCTAGGAGACCAAAAACCTGCCATACTCAGAGATCTAAAGGATAAACTTCAGGTGCTTCATCATGAGAACGCAATGATACAAATTTAAAATAAACAGCTGACCCAAATCAGCATACAGATAAAACACTCAATCAAAAAATCCATGCCCGGTACTACTACATAACACAAAAGGTGCCTCTCTGAAATGCTAACTTGTAGAAACACTATATGAAGTTTACAAGAAAACAATTAGACCCCAAAAATGTTAAAGTTAAAGCAGATTCAATTTATAAATTTTTTAATTGGTTGTGAGTAAGCAATTGATTATGCCAATCTATGGAAGGCGTAAAACGTCTGTCCTGACCAGTGTTAAGGATGCAATTTGAATCTTGTTCCCATTAACGCCACCATTGTGATACTGGGTCCTGGTAATTTTATCCCACTAACTGCGCCACAACCGATGTTTTACGTTACGTTTATGCTATTTTAATTGTAAGCGTAACACTTGATGAAACTCACCATGTTTATTTATCCAAATTAGAAGCAATTGCATTGGCAATATTAGATACAAGTCAAACCAAATGTGACATAAGTTTGAATTATTCCGCTTCATGTTGACTTACCTTGAGTTAAGTTCATTAAGATAATACCTCACACTATAGGTTGAAAGCAATACAGTCAAATAATACTAAAATAAATTAATAAGGCTAAGAGATGTGTGTGTGTACCGATACTGGAGACGTCCAAAGTTATCGTTAGTACATGGTAAATAATAGTAGAATTAATATTCTTGTATTTACTCATCTAAAACTAGAATAGGTCACATAGGTAACCATTCTTTCTATACCTTCCACAAATTCAATAAGACATAGTCTTATATGAATTTAGTGATGCTTGTTATTGCTTATTAATGAAGAAGATCATTTAATATCTTTCAGGACCGTCACATCAATACGGTAGGAATAACTGTTACAGATTCCTAAGTAACAAACAGGAATCTATCAAGATTCACAATTGATGAATCTAAGTAGTGAATCGAAGTCTAAATGTTTTTAACACGCAAACTAAAGAGACTACGTGGTCAAGGAAACGCGTTGCAATTGATTCACAAGAGATCTAGGGTAACTTTCTAGATCATGGTTTACAATTTGTGAAAACTCTTAGAGCAGCTTAGAGCAAATATTGCTCGCATAAATCCTTAGGTTAAAGCATGAAAACGAGTTTATCCAAATGTTAATAACAAATCCAATGTCATATTATGAAGTCATAATTTTTAAAGAACTCTATATTTACCAATAATGCAATATATTGTGCCATTCACAAATGTAAAGAATTGAGTAATTGAGAAGCACACCTCCATATCAAGGAAATTATCTTTCAATAAAGTTGGCTGTGCAGGCTCCACTTCTTGAGATATTGTATATGGACCGTTTACGATGGGAGGACTAGGGTGATGATCTGGAAGTCAACGTAGGTATCAGCCACTTAAAAAGATTCATCCATGGACTCAATGAAAGTAGTTTATTGAGGAAACTAACCCAGGCAGCAATTGCCAACTGGTAACGGGCAATTGAATTCTTGCTTTTTGACCCCCAAGACAAAAGTAGTCCCTGACGAAACTGCTTGGCTCAAAATGTATATGAGTATATTCAAGAGCATAACATTAGAGTGAACTGCCCAAGCAAATGTGAACTACTTATAAGAGAATGAGACATTTCCGTATTGGAACAAGCCTACAAGTCAAGTTTATCAGATTCCGAGATCAAATGTGTGAGTTACATGATTTACGAAGCTTGGATTACATTGAAAGCTAGAAAGATCTCCAGAAGCGAGGCTCGTGAACAAATTTGTAGCATAATCCACGGCATTATTAAGATTGTGTATTCATTACAGAAAATCAAGACGTACTTCCTATTAAAATAATCATTTGTTCCTACCCTTATTTACGGATCACTTTTTCCCTAGAATTGTAAACGTCATCTACATCTTACAATACATCCAAAGTACTTAAAAAATATTATCATTCGAAGGAAGACGTTACAAAGTTACCTCAAATAATTAAAACTATCAAC